>SJYV01029420.1:124706-139495 GCA_006410875.1 Neotragus pygmaeus
GGGTGGTGGTGGAAGGATAAATAGGAGGAGCACAGTGAATTTTTAGGGCAGTGAAAACACTCTGTGTGATATTATATTGATGGGCATATATCACTATAAATTTGTCCAAAGCTAGAGAATATATAATACCAAGAGAATGTATAATACTGAGTGAATGGCAATGAGAACTATGGACTTTGGGTTATTATGATGTGTCAATATAGATTCATCAGTTATAATAAATGTACTCTTCTGGTGGGGGATGTTGGTAATGCACAAGGCTATAAATATCAAGGCAGGAGCTATGTGAGAAATCTCTATACTCTCTGTTCAGTTTTTCTGTGACCCTAAAACTTCTATTAAAATATGATTTTAAAAAGTGAAGGTTGGGGTTTATAAGATTTTAAATACATTCATATACATGTTATTTGAGGACACATATTTTCCTCTTCTGGAAATGATTTTGTCTTTTGTCATTTTCCTAAAGAGCTAACAATCAAATGTCTATTGATTTGAGGAAGTTCTACATGTATACCAGATATTAATGTATCAAATTTTTAAATTGAATTTAGCATTTACTTTCAGTTATATAAATACTTGATATAGTACAAAAGTAGCATTACAGATCACTGAGTAAATGATGGACTGTTTCAATACGTGGTGGAAGAACAACTGACAAACTGTTGTAGTTTTAAAATGAAGTTAACTTTTGTTACTTGTGAATTTATAGAGGATTTATAAAAACATATATGGGCTTTCTTGGTAGCTCAGCAGTAAAGAATCTGTCTGCCAATGCAGGAGATGTCGTTTCGATCCCTGGGTCAGGAAGATTCCCTGCAGCAGGAAATGGCAAACCAAGTCCAGTATTCTTGCCTGGGAAGTCCCACAGGCAGAGGAGCCTGGTGGGCTACAGTCCATGTGATTGCAAAAGAGTCCGACACAAGTTAAAAACTAAATAGTAACAACAATAAAAACGTAAACAGAATTTAAAGATTAATTACAGAGAGAAAACATCATGCAGAATGAGAAATGAAAATTTCCAGCATCTTAGAAATGACCTGTTTACCCTGCACAGATCCCCTTTCCTACCTCTTCCTTAAAAGGACTCCATTCTGATATTTATAATTCCTTTGCTTTGCTTTTAAGCTTGTTGTCAATGTTTGTACCTATAGTCGTTATATTATACAGTCTTGCTTACTACTTTGTGTAAACAAAATCTCAATGAGACTCCACTGTCTACTTGTCTCTATAAAATCTCAGGTGTTCTTCCTTTCCTTTTTTCTGAGTTGTCTCTCATTAAAGAATGCTGTCCTTATTGCAATAGCCTGAATAGAATCATCTCATTAATGAATTTTGTCTTCCACAAAACACACACACACAAACACATACACACCATCACACATAGCTTAAAAGCTGAGAAGGTAGAGAGGGGAGCAGAAATGTTTTGAGTAAGAAGAAAGTTGATTTACATACATTAGTGGTGGCTTTGTATGGTTAATTGTGATATCATTTTTGAGATAACTTTTACTTTTTCAAAATTGGTAAAATTTTGACTCCTACACAGATATCAATATGAGTGTGTGATAGATGTATTAGTTAGTTGTTAATGAAGACAAATGATGTATTTGAAAATAGACATAAGATCCATATCCATTTTTGTGTGATTGCTGTGTGAATTTGGAACTCTGGGCATTTTGAAGCTTGCATTTTTTTAATGGTGACATACTCTCCTGCTGCATTTCAGGGTTTGTTTCAAGACTGTTCTTGTTTATCATTATTTGAAAGCCTTTTTATACATGAACACATTTTAATCTGATTTCAGAGAAAGCTTTTGTTTAAACAATTATAAGCCACTTTTGAATTTTATTACAGTTATCATTAGCTTAGAATACCATTTTTGCTAATTTTTTTTTAACTTATGGCAGGACCCAAGAAAAAGGTTAGAGTGTGTTTAGGAGAGGGTTCTACTTCCCACTCACTATCTATATAAAATACTCTCTGCCTAAGTTCATTTCCTCATATTTTAGATATTTTTTCTTTGTTGTCTAAAATCAATCCTCCTTTCCTTTGTGGTGATTGAGCTCATAGGCCCAGAGCTCATGAGTTCCTGTGGGCATCTGGATGTGTTTTGTTTCCCCCATCATTACCACTGAGTAGCTGTGAAAGTTCCTGAAATGTGAGTTTCTTCTTGTGTAAATTTGGAGCAAAGTTAAAAATGAGAAAATCTCTGTAAAGTGCTTCATGTTGTTGTTGTTCAGGCACCCAGCTGAGTCCGACTTTTAGCGACCCCATGGACTGAAGCATGCCCCGCTTCCCTATCCTTCACCATCTCCCAAAGTTTGCCCAAGTTTGTGACGACTGCATCGGTGAGGCCGTCCAGCCGTCTCATCCTCTGCTGCCCTCTTTTCCTTCTGCCCTCAATCTTTTCCCTGCATCAGGGACTTTTCCAGTGAGTCGGCTGTTTGCATCAGATGACCAAAGTACTGGAGCTACAACTTCAGCATCAGTCGTTCTGATGAGTATTCAGGCTTGATTTCCCTTAAGATCTACTGGTTTGATCTTGCTGTCCAAGGGACTCTCAGGGGTTTTCTCCAGCACCACAGTTCAAAGACATCAATTCTTTGGCATTCTCTTCTTTCAAGTCCAGCTCTCACAACCGTACCCAACTACTGGGAAGACTGTAGTGTTTCATACAGTGATCATAAAATAATAAAAACTAAATAATCATTAGCTGTGGTATCACAATCATCTGCTTGCCCCTTACCCTTGCTGTTGGGCCCTAATGTATCTTTGAAAACAAAATTAGGGAACTAGTTCTACTGGAGAAAATAATAATCATACAATAACAGCTGATAATTATTGGGAATTCACTATATCCAACTTAATATACTATTATTTTTTGTATGTCTCTTAAATGGAAAATATTTTCCCTTGAGTTAAAAAAACAAATGTAATTTGTAGTTTAATCTTTATTTTAATGACACCTTGAGATATAATCACACACTATACAATTCACAGATTCAAAGTTCAGTCCAGTGGTTTTTGNATATCCAACTTAATATACTATTATTTTTTGTATGTCTCTTAAATGGAAAATATTTTCCCTTGAGTTAAAAAAACAAATGTAATTTGTAGTTTAATCTTTATTTTAATGACACCTTGAGATATAATCACACACTATACAATTCACAGATTCAAAGTTCAGTCCAGTGGTTTTTGGTATACTTAGTGTTGTGACACTGCTACCACAAACAGCTACATATTTTCATCACCCTCAAAAAGAAACCTCGTGCTCATTAGCAATCACTCCCATTTCTCTCCAACCCTAATTCTAGGCAAGCATTAATCTATTTTCTCTCCCTCTCTCTCTCTCTATATATATATATATATATAGTCTCTTTTAGACATTTTATGTAACTGAAATCAAGCAATGTGTGGCTTTTTGTGTCTGGTTTCTTCATATAGCATATTTTCAAGGTTAATGCATATTACAGCATGTATCAGTACTTCATATATATTTGTTTTAATTGCTGAATCCTTTCTATGGTAAGGATATATCACATTTTGTTTATTCATTTATTAGTTGGTAGACATTTGAGTTGTTTCAATTTCTGGCTGTTACAAAAATGCTTCAATGAATATTTGTATGTAAGTTTGTGTGGACATATATTTTTACTTCTTCTAGGTATATATCTAGGAGTAGAATTGCTGGGTCATATGATAAGTCTGTGTATAACTTTTAAAATTTTGCTAAAAATTTTTGATGTACAAAAAAACTGTATACAACTAATATATGCAACTTGATGAATTTGGAGACAAGTATACTTCCAGGAGGGCTTCCCTGGTAACTCAGCTGGTAAAGAATCAGCCCCCAGTTTGATTCCTGAGTTGGGAAGTTCCCCTGGGGAAGGGATAGGCTACCCATTCCAGTATTCTTGGGCTTCTCTGGTTGCTCAGATGGTAAAGAATCTGCCTGCAATGTGGGAGACCTGGGTTTAATTCCTGAGTTGGAAAGATCCCATGGAGTAGGGCATGCAACCCACTCCAGTATTCTTGCCTGGAGAACCCCCATGGACAGAGGAACTTGGCAAGCTATAGTCCATGGAGTCACAAAGGGTCAGACATGACTGAGCGTCTCAGCATACGGCACAGTGTACTTCCTAGAAACTATCCTCACATTGTAGGCCACATAACTATTTATCTCTTCCAAATGTTTCCACTCACCCTCTTATTTATTGTTATAACTTTTGGTAATAAGAATACAATGTAAGATTTACCTGTTAGAAAGTTTTAAGTTATATTAATACAACACATATTTTATGTTAAATGAGAAGAGGAAGATANTTTCAGTAAATCCCAAATGCCTTAGCTTTGCAAACTAATAGCATCCAGAAAGCATGCTGATCTTGGCAGGAAGGAGAATCCTGAGAGAGACCAGGCAGAGTGAAGGAACACAACTCTGGATTTTTTTGAGAAAATTTAAAAGCAATCAATGCAAATATGAAAACTTTAAGGCTTAACTCTTCCTAATACCAAAATTTGAAACAATATGGGCTTCCCAAGTGGCTCAGTGGTAAAGAATCTGCCTATCAGTGCAGGAGACTCAAGAAACATGGATTGGATCCCTGGGTCGGGAAAATCCCCTGAAGGAGGAAATTGCATTCTAGTATTTTTGTCTGGAAAATTCCATGGACAGGGAAGCCTGATGGGTTACAGTCCATAGGCTAGCAAAGAGTTGGACATGACTGAGTGCTGAGCACACATGCATACTAAATGAATTAAACTGAATTTCTTTTTAAGCTAGATCAAAACACATTTCAGACTAAAACAAGTTGAAGTGACACAACAACAAAACATCAGGTACACACAGTATCATGAAGAAATAAATAAAATATAATTGTCCAAATCAATACATACATTTAAAAATCAAAGTAACCAAGACTAAGTGTAAAACTATGGAAATTATACAAAATCATTTCCTACTATGACACTCACAGTCTAATTTCTAACTTCACACCACTTTGGTGAGAATGTGCTGTTTGAATTTTGTGACTCAGAGAAACATCTTCTAAAAAACTGAAGACTTTATTTATTTTGCGGTCCTTCTCTTTTATGTTTCTAAAAGTAACTGTCATTGTGATTAAATACCTTTTCTCAGTTTGATGTTTGTTCAATTATTTTGGTGCAAGAAAATTTCTTGTAACTACAGTATAAATAATATATATTTTAAATGAACTGAATTTCCCATTGGAAGATTGAATGAATGATAGACATTGCTGATTTTTCCTCACATATAGCTTGGAGTATTGAAATTCCTGGCTGTACTAGGAGTAATTCCTTTACTGAAAATAGCATATTACTCTTTTATGACAGGGGAAGTATATATTTTACATATTTTGAATGCATATCAGAGAACCATTCAAAGGAGACTCCTTTACCATTTGACAAAGATGACGATGATGATAAAAATGAATTTTCTCTTTGAAAGAGCCATATGGACTCTTAGGAAAGGATATGTCTTTAATAAAAACTACAAAGTTAGAGTAAGTAAAATTATAAATGTTCATAAGAGTAATGTTAAAGCAAATTCTATAGCAAAGGATGGACAGCACAAAGATATTTCAAGTGAGACAATGGAATTTTTTCTTCAACCCCTATTTGGGGCATATTTCAAGGTTGTAAAGAAAAATGAGGAACAATTCAGTTCACAGCTAATGTTTCAGAAGTTGAAGGCCCAGTTCTATTGATAGATGACTTGGAACCTTATCTTTCAGACAGATGACCTGGGAATGAGCCATGACCTTACCAGAGAAGACAGGGAGGTAGAAGAACTCACAATACTGCTCCAAACAGAAATTTCACTGTTTTCATTATCATGATTGTCAAAATATATGAATCTCCTTTTGTATAGTTCCTTGACACACACGCAAAAATATTTTAAATATATGCTGTTCTTCCCATCTATGAGTAATATATTAATGTTTATAAAAGAATTACTCACAGCAAAGGGAAATTGTTTCAGTGCATCAAGCTACATATAAAGTAAAAATCACCAGGATCAATCACTTATTCACCCAATGGGGAATTAGGTTTACTCTAAAATTATTATTTAGATTATATTTTCAAGAGAATTACTTGGAGAAGTTGCAAAGGGAATTTATTGCACCAAATAATTACATAAGCAATGAGTCCATGGGAGCATATAAAGATCAGAAAAGGTATGTAATATTTGATCTGGATTTATGCCTTTTAGGTCTTTGGTACCTTCAGGTAGCTGTTTGCAAATGGTTGTAGATATTCAGCTATGGAAGTCAGGATTCTGTTCAACAATCAGTTAACAAACATAACTGAATGTCAGAAATGTGCCTGGGATGCTAAAATAACATTGTGACACACTGGTGAATTCAATGGACTTGGAACTCTGTATACCTAACATGCTAGTGGTAAAGATACGATAGTGACCATATAATTTGAGAAAATAATTATAAATTGTAGAATCACGAGGCCCAATTCATCTGGAAAATATGAAAAGCATCTCTGAGGACCTAACATTTATGGTGGGACCAGAGAGAAAGAAATGTAGACTGGCAGTGTTTATTTGTATGTCGATGATGAGGCCTCAAGCATCAATGGGATTTCTCATTAGTAATGTTCAGAGTGAAGATAAAGAAAAGACAGATAAAATAGTTCTTGACTATTAAGAATATTGTACACAGGAAAGAAAGTGAGTGTAGAACTAACATGTTACAATGTAGGAGGGAAAGTCAGAAATGTAAAGAAAACCAGGAGTGGAATTATAAAAAGGGAAGCAAGAATTAATAAGGAGGAGAGGTGTCACAGAATTTAAAAAAAAACTGAAAAGAAGCCACTAGGTTTTACAAATGGAGGATAAAAAATAATCCTAATACTGAACAAGAAAATGTGGGATGAGAGATGCTAACACTGTATAGCAGTGGGTTGAGAGATGTAAGAGATGTGAACGATGAGACGATAAATACAACTGTTCTCTTCAAAAACTTGACTCCTGATGCTGGCAGCAGCAATAGTAGAGGTAGAAAAATAAAGATGACAAAATCCTACTTTTCCTTAACATGCAACAAACTCTTTCAAGTAATTCACATGCATTAATTTATTGAACCTTCAGAGATAAATTAAATAAATTAGATAGTTTGTTTATAGATGAGGAAATTAAGGTATAAAAAGTTTAAGCAATTTTCCCAAAGGTTGTACAGCTAGTAAGTGGAAGACCAGGAATTTGATCCAAACAGCCTGAGTCCAGAGTCTGTGTTCTTAACTTCTATACCAGTAAAGAAAATTGTGCAGACTAGTAATTTAGTAAATATATACTATGCTAAGCACTTTACATGCATCAGTCACTCAGTCGTATCTGATTCTTTGTTACCCCATAGACTGTAACCCTTCCAGCCCCTCTGTTCATGGGAATTTCCCAGCAAGAATGCTAGAGTGGGTTGCTATTTCCTCCTCCAGGGATCTTTCTGACCCAGGGTAAAAATCCATCTCCTGCACTGAAGGTAGATTCTTTACAGCTCAGCTAGAAGGGAAGCCCTAAGTACTTTACATACCACATCTCAATTAATACTCAGAAGAATCCCATGTGCAGGTGAAATTAATATTCCCTACTTTAAAGATAAAAAACTAAAGCTTAGAAAAGTTAGATGAGTAAGTACAGAAGTCATATTCAAGTTTGTCTAATGTCTTATCCACTCCTCCCTGTGTCTTCAAACTCTCTATTCCAACTTTACTTTGGCATAAGAACAAGCTCAAGTACTTTTCATATTTAAATAGCCTCCTTACACACAATATCTCATAAGATTTCTTTTGTTTAGCTTAATGCTACCATTCATCTTTATTAAACTTTGGCTTCCTTGCCTCTAACTGTGAATTGTTGAGCAAGTACTAATTATGATTCTCTGAAGGGACATTATGTCTCTTAGTACCATCATATAGCAATTACTCCTGGAAACTTCAGAAACCAATACAGATTTGTAACAGGTATCATATTATCAAATATGCAGATGTTATCCAACATAAATTATGCAATGGGTATGATGAGTGAGTATGTCACACATTTCTGAGCATACTACCATGAAGTATTACCTAGTATATGCATACATGTGTGCTAAGCTGCTTCAGTCCTGTGTGATTCTTTGTGACCCTATGGGCTGTAGTCCACCAAGCTCCTCTGTCCATGGAGATTCTCCAGGCAAGAATACTGAAGTGAGTTGCCATGCCCTCCTTCCCAACCCAGGGATCAAACCCATGTCTCTTATATCTCCTGCACTCTCAGATGGGTTCTTTCTCATTTTCAGTTGAGTGATAATAAAATCTTGGAGAATTCCCCTCCGTTGTAATTTTGAAATTAAATATAATAAGTAGGAGACAGTAACTATAAATTTTCAGATGAGATTCACTTTATCCTTTGAAAGTCAACCATCAGTGATAAAAATATTGGAAAAGAAATTGATTTATATGGAATTTAATTTTGTTTTAATAGAGGAACCTTTTGATCATTGAGAAAAATCACCTGAAAAAATTGATTAAGCCCTGAATTCAGTGTTATCATATAAACAATTTGCTTTGACACTAAATTATCGCTTGACTTTTTAGATAGCCTATAAATAAGGTTGTATCTCTACACAGATAACAAGGGGGACAATGTAGTATATTTGTTAAGCAAATAAGTATATAATGCTAGTGATAGTTAATTTGTCAGATGAGCAGTTTAATAACATAATTGATTATAGGTCAATTAAAATGACATTCTTTATAAAGACATTTTGACAGATACTTAAGCATAGAAATTACAGTACTGAGCAGAAGGTATATATTTCTCCTAAAGGTTTTATTTATTTATAGCTATGGGAGAGGAGAGTCTACAAAGACATACTCCAAGAACTTCTGAGATCCCAGGCTTGTTAAGCAACTGTTCATTTTTGGCTCATTCCAGTTATTAATCTGCAAGTCAAGTATAACACATAAATTCATTACAAGGAACAAGGTGAATGTTGTGTAATATTTAACTTCTGTTTTCCAGATGAGAAGGGTGAAATAGTACAGAAAGTCACATTTGGCAATGTCGCTGAGTAGTGAGCTAGACATGATGACCTTTTCAGTCAACGCACATTAAAATTCTATGAAAGTCAATTGTTTGCAGTGGAAATGGAATAGGCTTTGGCTTTGATGTTTGCCAGCTAGAAAACTTTTTGAACCTCAGATTATTCATCAATGAAATGGGGTAGCAATAACAGTCAGGGTTGTTGTAAGATTTATAAATTTTGGTAAAAACTTAAAACTGAATATTAAATGTTCAAGAGTAGCTACTATTGTGTTTTCACCCAGTGGCTTAATCATTTTAGCATTACAATTTTTCACCTAATCATACTTATTTAATGTAATCTCATACTGGTGGTGGAAGTTTAGTTGCTAAGTTGTCTCAGACTCTAGTGATACCTTGGACTGTAACCCACCAGGTTCCTCTGTGCATGGGATTTCCCAGGCAAGAATACTGGAGTGGGTTGCCATTTCCTTTTCCAAAGTATCTTCCCAACCCTGCATTGCAGGTGGATTCTTTACCAACTCAGCCACCAGTGAAGTGAAGTGAAGCCTCTCTGTCGTGTCCGACTCTTTGCGACCCCATGGACTTCTAGGCTTCTCTGTNATATAACAATAGTAACTTTGTCAAAACAAGGATACTAATGTTGGTATAAAACATCTAACTAAACCAAATAGTTTTCTACCATGAGCCAAAAATTGTATGCATTTTAACGTTATTTTAGTATTGCCATTCCAACATATAATGCTCAGTATCAAATATCAACACTGTATTTACCAGCTGTGTAAACTTGAGTTAGAGATCTTAATTTCCTTTTGCTTTAGTTTCCTTATCTATGAAAAGAGATCATGATAGCCTGCTTCAGTTGTGTTGGTAAAATGAGTTAATATGTGAGTGCTGGTAATTTACCTATTGTTTTTCTGCTCCAGAGTATTCACATCACAAAGCAGTATCCTCTGCTTTGTGATGCTGAAACAAGAGCTCTGTAGAGTAGGTTTCTTGAACTTTTACACCAAAAGAAGGCCATACATACACACATGCTTCCTTAGGTTCTACCAATGGAATGTTCACAAAGGAAATTGGAAAGTGGAATGACGGCAGTACTTCTAAGGAAGACACTCCTTCCTGTTTTTATGTCCCCATCAGAATCATTTCATCAGCCAGCTTATAGCAGTCTTAGCTTTCATGGTACCTCTTTGTTAATCAGAGTGCAGCCTTGCTCATCCCTCTTCTCCCAGAGTCTGACACAGCCTCCCAATGAACATCTGATGGGTCACATCTCTTCTTCAATGCTTGAGCATCAGCTGCCTGGTTTTCCCTAAAGAGCCAAGCACTATCCCTGCAGGTCCCTTGAGTCCCAGGTTCTGGTCAAGCAGATTCTGTTGTGTCCTTGTGGTGGTAGATGTTTCATGCCATTCCCTCTATGAATTCAACATCCCTTTTGCTCTTTCAGCTTGCTAACACTCTGCAACAAATTCACTCTGCAGCAGCAACAATATTTCTTAACTGATTTGTGGTAGGAAGAGTCTTCCAGGGGTAGTATTGATTTGCTTCTGTCTTTGACCTTGAAACAAAGATCAGTTTTGGCTGAGCTCTTTGCCAATGGAAAATAGGATTCTGGTAATCTCTTACATGCAGTATCATCACATAAATTATCACAAGTAATTTGGATAGAATATCTATTAGAATCAAGTCTTTAAGAAAGCAAGTGGTCCCAGAACTCAACTATTATTGTAGGAATTCTGATGGTAAGGACTGTGAGGTGTGATGGCTGCCACTAACGACAGTAGAGAGTTTTTTAAAAAAAAGAAACCAAGAAACCAAGGGGTTTAAACTGTCAATATTATGTCAGAGAACTGGAAGAATTCTATGAAAACTTTAATCTCTAACTTTTTGTAGCCACAATAAATGTATAGCTAAAAGTCAGAACTGTATTTTAAGGTACAGTTTGCACAAAATTAAATGATATGCTTCTTTTGTGAATATTGGGGCAATGATTAGGAGTAATGAAATCATAAGACTTGGAATAGTAATATATAGTTGTACTAGGATAGAAATGATAACCTTGAACTGCTAAGCTTTCCTGACCCTCTCTTTCCCACTGAAGCAGCCCAGCCTTTTCTCAGTTGAATGTGGATTTCATTCTTCCTCTGCTTGAAGATCCTTGTAATAACTGCAAGGGTAAGATTATTTTACCTAAGGCATATCCCCTTCCCCATTAACTTTCACAAAATACTCAAAAATAAAACACCAAAACCAACTAAACAACAAGAACCAAATAAAACAGCAATGCTTAAATCTATCCTTGACATTTATCTTATCTCATAACCCAATGTTAAAATGCTATTGACTCTACCTAAAAAAATATATTTAGTTCAGTTCAATTCAGTTCAATCACTCAGTCATATCCAACTCTTTGCAACCCCATGAATCGCAGCATGCCAGGCCTCCCTGTCCATCACCAACTCCCGGAGTTCACTCAGATTCACGTCCATCGAGTCAGTGATGCCATTCAGCCTATTTAAAATACATCCAAATCCAACCACTTCTACTCTTGTTCAAAAACACCTCTCTCTCTCTCCACCTTCTCCTTCTCTCTTTCCTAAATGATTGCAATAAGCATCTAACTCATATCCTTTCTTCTTCCTTTGTCTCTTTGTTTATTTTTAAATAGCAATGACCTTTTAAAAACATGTTAGACCATCACCTGCTCCTGTTCAAAATCTTCCTCAGAATGGCTCCCTTTCTCTCTGTATTGGGATAAAAGCAGAAATCCTTAAAATGGTAAATGATGCCCTATGCCATTAGCTGTGGCCATGCAGGGGCATTGCTGTTTACAATTACAAAGGTTCACCTTTCCCGACAGTATTCCTCATAGCACTAGTACCCTAGACCCTGCTTTATTTTTTCCCCACAGTACATACTTAGGTTTCTCAGAGCAAAGTTTCTACTGGGCAAGGTTGAATAGGTAAGAAAGACTTTATTTTAGGCTATTGCAATAGGGGAGACAGATCAAAATGATAATTTAAGCATGGAATATATGGAAAGCATTTGTACTGACAGTACTTTACATTTAATATAATATTTTGGAGATTAAGTACTAGTAGGAAAACATCATATGCATTACCTGAACAATCTTCTTGGTGGAAGTTCTTGATATTTCATAAGAAAGAAAAATGAGGCTCCCCCAAATTCAAATATTTTGCTCAAGATCAAATAACCAGCTAAATGGGAAAAGGGACTAAAGTGGTAGTTGTTGCAGAGCTCTTAATAAGTATTGGAGTTAATACCTATGTGACTCAGGAAAGCTTATGCCAGAACTGACTTCTTATTTGTGTGCCTTATCTACTTCTAAACCTCTCTTCTGGTCCTTGATGTAAATGCATACTTCATTGGGAGAAATTTATATTATCACTGTCATCTAATATTATCTTTATGAAGCAACTCAATCCCCATTGTTCAAATCCTCATAAGCTTATATTCAGAGTAAGCACATTCCAGTTATGCCTACAAAGAGTTAACCTTATAGATTCTGTTTTAATTTGTTCTAATTCTTAATCAATGAGCTATAAATAATCAAAAGAGCTTTTAAATGAGAGCTACACTTATTTCTCCTTGAGAAAAGAAGTATTACAACATAATCTGACACGCCATGAAATATTCATCATAAAGTAGCCTCTTTGCCTCTAAAAATAAAAAAGACTAAGGCTTGAATCCCACTTTTTAGCTACAGAAATGAATCTCAAACACAATTTAAAATGCTTAAATATAATTCTTTCTTCATTCTCTGAAACTCTTTAGAGAAAGCCCTTTGTGAGTTATGGAGAAAAGACTATTAAAATCACAAAATTGGCCTGAAGTTCAGCAAGAAAGAAGACTGTCACCAGATGCTTTCTGATTGTTCAAACTACTTGAAACAACATTAAAAAAAACAAACATATGAAATAGCATAAAAATTATTTTAGGAGTGACCTTTATCCTTTGAATTTTGAAATACAAAGTGATGTGTAATAGGTGATAAGAAGACATATGGAAACAAATTAAATAAAACTATTGGAACTGAAGGAAATTTTTATTAGATATATAAATCTTCTGTTCTTTTATTAAGTCCTACAAAAATTTATTAAATTTTGTTTGATTTGAGAAATACTGCTGAATTGTAATAAAAAAAGATGGATGGATTTTAATCCAGTTTTCATAATGATCCAATGGGTTGATTGCAGCATTTTGATGTAGAGAATATGAAGATATTATAAAAGAAAATTTATTTTTTAAGTACAGTTTTTGAAAGTTATAATAGTTTCTTCAGTATATTCAGTGGCATTAGCCACTAAGTTTTCTCCCTAAAGTCCTCTTTTCAATGATCAATTTTTAATTCAGATGAATTATAAAGGACACATTTATTTTTTAAAAATCTATCAAAATTTAAATCACATGGAAACATTGCATTTTGATGTATATACTATCATAAATATTATTGCTGTTTACTATCATTATACTATATAATCCTTTTATTGGATCTCAGGGAAAAATATTTTCTCCGTTTTCAACCCAAAATTAACTGTGCTTTTCATAAAGCTCTTATTTGATTTTTTGCACCAACATTGTATATTGTGCGTGTGTGTCCCTTAGTCATGTTACGTTTATAATTCTAGTAACAGTAAAAGATTATAATATACACCAGAACAGGGCACTGACCTGCCCTGATCATACCGTTTTCCATTACCCAAATCACTCATACCAGATTCCATTTGGAAGAATCTCCTCTCCTCTCTGCTAAGTCACTTCAGTTGTGTCCGACTCTGTGCGACCCCATAGACAGCAACCCACCAGGCTCCCCTGTCCCTGGGATTCTCCAGGCAAGAACACTAAGTGGGCTGCCATTTCCTTCTCCAACACATGAAAGTGAAAAGTGAAAGTGAAGTTGCTCAGTGTCTGACTCTTAGCGACCCCATGGACTGCAGCTTACCAGGATCCTCCATCCATGGGATTTTCCAGGCAAGAGTACTAGAGTGGGGTGCCATTGCCTTCTCATTAATTCAATGATACAGACTGAACTGTAACTGTCATCTTCTGTCATCCATCTCTTCTCATTTATTCAACAAATATTGGAGGTCTTGCAGCTACAGAAATAAACAAAGCAGAATATCTCTTCCTTTCATAAAGCTTACATTTTGGAGACAGAAGAAAGCCAACAAACAAACAAATATATAGGTCAAGTAATAATAANTTATTCAACAAATATTGGAGGTCTTGCAGCTACAGAAATAAACAAAGCAGAATATCTCTTCCTTTCATAAAGCTTACATTTTGGAGACAGAAGAAAGCCAACAAACAAACAAATATATAGGTCAAGTAATAATAAGTGCAACGACTTTTACTGAAGAGGTTAAAGGAATATGGAAGTTTGTTGCACATAGTATTCTCAAAAGGTGTCTCTGATTCTGTGATTTAAGGAACCTGTATAAGAAGTGAAGGTATGAACTATGTAGATATCTGGGGGAATATGCTTGACTTATTTAAGGAAAGCAAGGAGGTCAGTCTTGCTAGAATGAAGTGAAGTAGGGATAGGAATAGAATAAAAATAATCAGGTTAGGAATATTTTAATAGGTCATCATGAGTCCTGGCTTTTCCTCTGAGTAGTTTATTTAGTAAATTGTTGGAAGGTGAACAGTAGAGTGTTACATTTGACTGATTTTTTTTTTTTTACTTTGTTTTACTTTACAATACTCTACT
>SJYV01029422.1:0-10245 GCA_006410875.1 Neotragus pygmaeus
TTTGGCATAGAGTCTGGTAGTAGAGAAATTTACTAAGGTAACCCAGAACTAGACACAAGTAATTGGCCACAAACCCAACATTTGGATTGATTTTTAGAACTAGTATAGGATCAGGCCTATGATTGAAAAGCATTTGATTTATATGCAAAGGTCTAAGAAATCAAGAAAACATAAAGATCATATGAATCAGGTCCAGCATCTTGGGGAAGCTGTCTACCTCTGATGTCGTCATCTTCTCATCATTTTTTATCTCCTGATAAAAAAATCCTTCCATCTAGGTTGGAGACAGTTCCTTAAATTATGTCTTTTTCTAGTCCTGGTCGCAGGTCATGAGACATCTGATCTTCATCAGATTATTGAGATGAGCTTCAGAAACAAACTTAGGGTGTTCTTTAAGAATTCAATTAAATTTTACATTAATATCACATAACAGCAAAGAACTATCTAAGAGATGAGTCTTACTAGATGCAGACCTCCATTAACAACCTGGGATTTAACATTTTTTGAAATATCTTTTTCTCCCTAAAGTTACCCTCATTTTTATCAAATATAACCAAATTAAGGCTAGTTTGTTTGCAAAATACATCTGTTCTCACTAATTTTGGTCTGATGATTTATAAACCATAATTGATTATAGAATTTTTATTTTGTTATAGAGTCTCAGACTGAACTTTTAAAATGAAACAGGGCTGGGAAACTCACACCAAAGGCTTAGCACAGATTTTGCCAACAAATCTAGGTGAATTCTTCCCTTTTTAAGGTCTCATAAATTTCTTGAGATTTTTGTACCTGTGAGATAACCTTCCTAACGCATTTGATAAACTTACTGGAAACCTAAGAATTTCCAACTTTTGGAGGAGTCAGATAGAGAGAAAATATAATTGTTTTGTTTATGTTTAATTTTACCAAAGTATTGTCATAATTAGTCTGAGAGGAAGGTTTTCCCTACTCCCTGAAAACATAAGATTCAAACCAGTAATTTTTCAGATAGAAACCATAAAAGTTATAAACATATTCGCTGGTTCCTTCAGTCCTTCTGCTAACTTTTGTGAAGTCATCAGGTTTTCCATTAGAATACCAGGACATATCAGAATGTTAAGAAATCCATATAATTTCTAGGATATCTGTACTAGTAATTTTACCATACATTATAACATGAGCGGATTTATTATTCATTTGATAATCTTTTTCATGTAATTTAACCAACCAAATAAACACAGTTTAATATCTCTCTTTGGGATGTTTCAGGGGCCCTCTGAAGCACCCCAAAGTTAACTAGAGGTCAAAAGAACTTCAAAAGAGTTTGATTTAGAAAGTTTTACAGAAAAGATCAATCAAAAGGGTTTAGAACTTTGGTCAGATTTAGCTGATGGGTATATCATTCAGCTTGCTGATATGCCACAAAGGGCATAAATACCAAGGCTCAAGGTCTAGTCAGAGTCAGCTCTGCCATCTTGGACCTAATTGGCTCTAACCAGTTTTCTTATGGCTGTGTCATTCCCAACAAAATCCATTTATCTAACTAATTGTAATTCAATCCTGATCATGCATAACTCTTTTTAGTATTTTTTCATGTCTTTTTCTTTTTTCTTTTTTTTTTTATTGAAAACACTTTTTACTTTTCTTTAGCAACCAAGAACTAACTTTTATATTAGCATTTTATAGATTGGTGAACATAAATACCAGTGATAATTTCTAAAATCCTTGGTTTCTGAGAACATTTTAGGATGGCACCAAACATTATTTATTTATAGTCTCAAATTTCTTTAGTTTTTCTGTAAAAAGAAATTAGTGTTTAGTAGTAAATGTTTTAAAATCTTATCTTATTTGGAAATGACCTAACTATTCAATAGACTTCCAACACTTAGCACATTTGGCACAACCCTTAGAAATTTAAGTTACGCCAATCTGGAGAGACTATTTTAGACAGATGTTTTCAAAGAATAATTATTCTTAATAGAGTTGATATAAAAGCTCATATCTCCTTTACATTTTTTAGAAGTTTCTTCACTCGAGGTAATTTCCTTGTTAACAAACTTGTAACAAATATTTAACTTATACAATGAAAATATTCTACTTAATGTTAATTACTCTAAGACATGTCTATATTAGATAGGTCAACAAACAAACATTAATATTAGATATTTAATACTGAATATTTCCCAGTTCACATGAACCTGGAATTTATTGTTTAATTTAGAATTATTTGATTTGTAAGCACTTACCTTTTTTTAAAGCCAATTAAATAGAGTTCATTTACAAATTAACCTCAAAAATATTACCCAGAGACAAAGACATACCAAGACATATTTAGACAGACACAGTGCAAGATCTAGCTTCATTTTCTAAGTTTAGACATGAATTAGAGATTACAATATAAAATTTACTAGTTTATTAAAAAACAGTTGAAATAAAATTTTAAAAGTCTTTTTTCCCTTTTTCCTCAGTGTCAGGGGTTAGAGATGGTCTAGGTAAGTGTTCTTGAGAGCCCTGGTCTCAATGCACAGGGAAAGAAAATCAAGTTCTAACAAAGTGGCGGCAGGTCTAAACCAAATGGTGGCCAGACAAAGCAAAATGGCCATCAAAAATCACAACACAGAACACAGAGTTAAAACACACACATATAAACCTAGCAGTCCTCATCAGACACTCCCTTAAATACAAGAATACCGTCTCTCAGAAAGTGTCCTATAGAGACACAGAACTTCAGATAAAGTAAAATATCTCAAGTCTTCAAAAATTTCAAGGGGAGGAAAGGAAGCCAGGTTGAAAGAAGGGAGAGGAGGCAGGAGAGGGGGGTGAAAGCAGTGGCCTTACAGACGTCTCCTGCCACCCACAGATGCCCAGGCGTTATAGGACTTTGCCCTGGGCCTCCAGAGAAGGAAGGACTGGAACTCAGCCCTACCAGAAATCAGACCAGACCAGAACCAGCATTCGAGTTCTCTGCCAAGAGGAGGTGATCAGTCTCCAATCCTCAGCTCAGGCTGAGGGACCTTCAACCAGATTTCTGCATCCAGGACCAAGGGACTAGAAAAACAGGGAAGAATAGGAAGGGTTAAGGAGAGGAAAGAAAGGGAAGGGAGAGAGGTCAATAAAGTCTCTTGTTTCTTACCGGTCGGGGCACTCTGGCCAGTTGTCCCTGTCAGGAGGAGACCAGGGACAAAAGGGTCCCAGTTGTGGCCACTGGGTCTGGTCCACTCTGAGTACCCCGAGTGGTCAGGATGTCAGTCTCAGTGAAGAAGAGTCCCCGCCAGAGTCGCCATTTGTTGCAGGAAGAGGGACCCCTTCCAGGACCCGAAAACTGGGTTCTTGTCTAACACTCGGAAATGAATTGTCTGAGGAGACACATGTGCTGACAAACCAAGAGATTTTATTGGGAAAGGGCACCCGGGTGGAGAGCAGTAGGGTAAGGGAACCCAGGAGATGGTGATGGGATTAGTTTCCGGGTGGTCTTTGGCCAATCATTCTAATTCAGTCTTTCCTGGTGGTGCACGCATCGCTCAGCCAAGATGAATGCTAGCGAGAGGGATTCTGGGAAGTGGACGGACACGTGGTGTCTCCTTTAGACCTTTCCTGAACTCTTCCAGTTGGTGGTGGTTTATTAGTTCCATATTCCTTACCAGGATCTCCTGTCATAAAACAACTCATGCAAATGGTTACTATGGTGCCTAGCCAGGGTGGGTGGTTTCAATCAGTGTGCTTCCCCTAACAAGACCACCTCCCAGAATCCTTCTCTCTGGCATCCATCTTGGCTGAACAAGGCATGCACCACGAGGAAGGACTCTGAGTCAGATGACTGGCTAAAGACAACCCGGAAACGAATCCCATAAAACTGCTAGCCACGGGGCAGAGCTATTCTCCTGAACAGCTATTCTCCTACCCTACTGCTCTCCACCCGGGTGCCCTTTCCCAATAAAATCTCTTGCTTTGTCAGC
This sequence comes from Neotragus pygmaeus, assembly GCA_006410875.1. Classification (NCBI taxonomy): domain Eukaryota; kingdom Metazoa; phylum Chordata; class Mammalia; order Artiodactyla; family Bovidae; genus Neotragus; species Neotragus pygmaeus. Next base: position 3,936 of record SJYV01029422.1, read on the forward strand.
ACATGTGTCTCCTCGGACAATTCATTTCCGAATGTTCGACAAGAGCCCAGTTTCGGGGCCTGGAAGGGGTCCCCCTTTTTGCAACAGAAGGAAGGTTCTTTTTTTTTCCCTTGGAAGCCGAAGGTTACCAATACATTTATCTAGAGAGAGATTACCGTGGAACTACTGGAGTTTTCTTAATTACAAATGTTTAGCTGCACGAGGAAAGACCTTGCATCTGTGTTTTACTTGTTTCTCATCTTGGGCCTTTGCCCGACAATATTGGATGGGCTTTCGGCCCAGTGACCTGCAGGAAAGTGTACTATTAAAGCTTGGAGTTAATGTTTGGATTTTACCACAAAGGCACAGTAGCCAGTACACTGTGAGCTGATCAAGCCTTTTCCCCTCTCCAAAAAAAAAAATTACTGTTTACTATACCTTTTCCCTCACCATAGAGATAATCTCGTTTCTCTTAAGTAACCAGAAAGTATGGGGGCAAGAATCCAATCTATTGACTATCTTATATCTTGAAGACACAATTTAGGAAAAAGTATACCAGATTTAATATGATTTATATCACTTTTTTTTGTGCCATATATTATTTCTTCCCAAGATTTTGAAAACAACTCTGAAATGAATGCATACAATATTAAAATATGTAGCAAAACCTGTGAGTTTACATGACTTCGGGCTTACATCAGTACAGTGATTCATAAATAATGTGGTAAATAAAAGAAGCTTTAAAAATGGGCATATGTTTATCCTTAAGTTGAAATTCAATGTTCACAGGTGAAGTAACACATTTTCAAGTGCATTTTGTAGTTTTTCTTTTCTGAATTACTCTTAATGCCACTATCTGTAGAAATATTCAAACTATGTACCATTTTCTGGCACTACATGAAGTTTAGTGCTTGAATGCAGGGTTAAAAAGCAGCTAGTAAATTAGCATACTCTTTATTGCTATGGGCACTATCCATACCAAATTTTCAAAAGAGCCAGCAAAATCAGGTACACACAACTAACCAGCATATTGAAACTTCTTTTATAACATTCTTGAAATTATTTTAAAAATCTGTGTTGAAGCACATTTAATTTCTTTTAATTTGTAAAAGTGACACCATTTGAGCGATTTTAATTTACAACCTGAAGGGAGATTCCAGTCATCCATAACCTCAGCTGAAAATCCAAATATAAAAGTTTACACAAAACCTGTTTCCCACAGACATGTATGAAATGAGTATTTCACAGACATGCCTTCAAATATTATTTGCCCTCTACACTGATAAGGCAAAAAAAAAAAGAGGAAAGCAAAATAAAAATATGAGGAATAAAATGACAGTCCTTGCCTACCTTCAACAANGAACCAGTCTGTTATTCCATGTCCAGTTCTAACTGTTGCTTCCTAACCTGCATACAGGTTTCTCAAGAGGTGGCTATTAATCTCTCCCTAAATGATGCACATAAGCTTGCAAACTGCACTGCTTCTCAGCTCAACCTAACCAGCCCTTGCTGGATCTGCATTAATGGCAGAAGTTGGGAGTATATCCAACCTATCCCAGGGTATCAATGGCCCACCCTTCCAGTCCAGCTACATGCTGTCACCCAGAGTACCCCATCTGGTCATAGTACGGTCTTTTGGAAAAGAGGGGGGACTTCATTCCTTGGTATCAGCAACAGCTGTCTATATTTACTCCCATGATAACATCTGCAGTCCCACCTGAGCCCTTATTTTCTCTCTTGACTAACATTCCCCAAATTCCCTTCCCTATCTGCCTAAAATGTGACTCCCTAACAGGAGTATCAGTGGGAAATCTGGACAACTCACGATGTGGGGTAACCTTCACTGTCAGAACTGAAGGAGAAAAACCAGGATCTAGAAATTTTTCTAGGGTATAACAGTTTAGCCCAAATTCTGGGAGCTAGAGGTTCTGGCAGAATTGACCTGCTATATCTATCCCTGAGCATGAGGCTCTCCTTGGATGCTATTAACCAGTCTCAAATATCCATGTTCTGTCCTGGACGACCAAAAAAACCACACCCGTTCATCCTGGTTTTCTAAGTCTGGGAGACAACTCTGTCCCCTGTTATTCCCTTGTAGGGGTACTTACCCCTGAAAACCTAACCCTATGGTGGGAGCCTAAAGGAAATACCCTCTACCTTGAGGACAAAACCCAGGATGCCTCACAACACTTGAGTCCCTTCCTAAATGCTCTCACTGCTGCCAGTTTTGCAGCAAATGGAGTGATGGTCTCCTCTCAGCTACTAAAGGACTGCCCCTGTTCCATTATGCCATGTTCCAGTTGCAAGGCAGATGGAAACCCTGTTCCCCTTTGGCAGACCTGTTTTACTGCCCAGCTTGAACACAGTTATGGTGTCTACTTCACATATGGGGATAAAGTTTATTTATCCCTGCCATCTTTTTGATCAGGAACCAAAAATTACAACAATTTAGTGAATATAACAAAAAAAGCATTCACAGAGAAAACTGGTTACCATTGAGGAGACAGAAGGGGAGAGAGGAAATAAAGGGACAGAGAGTAAGTGGTACAAACTATTATGATAAAATAAATGATGAATATGTTGTATAACACAGAATTTTATGTTTTATACTGGAATATAATTGATTTACAATATTGTATAAGTTTCTGATGTACAGCAAAGTCTTTCAGTTATACATATACATATATCTATTTTTTCAAATTCTTCCCCCACTTAGGTTATTACAGAATGTTGAGTGGAGTTCCATGTGCTATACAGTAGGTCTTTATTGAATATATAGTAATACACACACACACACACACACACATATATATATATATAAATCCCATAGTCCTAATTTACTCTCCACCTTTCCCCTTCAGCAACCATAAGTTTATTTTTTAAGTCCATGAGTCTGTTTCTGTCTTGTAAATAAATTCATTTGTGTCATCTTTTTAGATTCCAATATAAGTGACATCATATGATACTTGTATTTCTCTGTCTGACGTACTTCACTAGTATGATAATCCCTAGGGCCATCCATGTTGCTGCAGATGGCATTATTTCCTTTTTTGTCATGACTAAGTAATATTTCATTGTGTATATGTAGCACATCTTTATCCATTCATCTATTGATTGACATTGAAGTTGCTTCCATATCTTGGCTATTGTTGACTACTGCTGCAATGAATGTTAGGGTGCATGTATCCTTTTGAATTGTGTGTGTGTGTGTGTGTGTGGGTGTGCTCAGTTGCTCCATCGTGTCCAACTCTTTGCAACCCCATGGACTGTAGCCCATCAGGCTCCTTTGTCCATAGGATTTCCCATACTAGAATACTGGAGTGAATTGCCATTTCCCTCTCCAGGGATCAAATCTACATCCCTTGTGCCTAGGGATCAAATCTCATCCCTTGTGCCTCCTGCATTGACAAACAGATTCATTACCACTGTGTCACTTGGGAAGCTATTTCTGAATTATGGTTTTTTTCAAATATATGTCCAGGAGTAGGATTGATGGATCATAAGTTATCTCTATTTTTAGTTTATGTGGGGGGCGCACCTCTGTACTGTTTCCCATAGGGGCTGTCTGAATTTACATTCCCACCAACAGTGCAGAAGGATTCCCTTTTCACCACACCCTCTTAAGTATTTACCGTTTGTGGACTTTTTGAAGATGGTCATTCTGACTGATGTGAAGTAATACCTCATTGTCGTTTTAATTTTAATTTCTTAGATAAATAAATAAATTTAATTATTTTTTAATAATTGCTTATTATTAGATCAATGTAAAGAAGCTTTACACGTGTTTTTTGTCCATCTGCATGTCTTCTTTAGAGAAATATCTATTTAGATCATTGTTGAATCATTCAGTCATGTCTGATTCTTTGAGACCCCATGGACTTCATCATGTCAGTCTTCCCTGTCCTTCACTATCTCCTGGAGTTTGCCCAAACTCAAGTACAGTGAGTTGATGATGGCATCCAACCATCTCATCCTCTGTTGCTCTCTTCTCCTCCTGCTCTCAATCTTTTCCAGTATCAGCGTCTTTTTCAAATGAGTCAGCTCTTTGCATCAGGTGGCCAGAGTATTGGAGCTTCAGCTTCAACATCAGTCCTTCCAATGAATATTCAAGGTTGATTTCCTTTAGGATTGACTAGTTTGATCTCCTTGCTGTCCAAGGGACTCTCAGGAGTATCCTCCAGCACCACAATTTGAATGCATCTGTTCGTCGATGCTCACCTGACTTTATGGTCCAGCTGTCACATGGATAAATGACTACTGGAAAAACCATAGCTTTGACTGTATCACATAATAGATATCTATTTAGATAATATGGAGATTATAGTCAATATCTTATAATATCTATAAATGGAGGGTAATCATTAAAATTTTGAATTAAAATTGTACTATATAATAATCCTATAACTTACAAAATATCATTTATCAACTCTACTTCAATTAAAAAAAAAAAGAAAACGGTACTAGAGCATGAAACTCACTTCTGAGCAAACAGTAAGCTGTGAAACTCTCAGAGAGCAGAAAAAGAACCTATTAAACAATCATCCAATATCCAAAGAGTGGATGAAATTAGCAAAAAACACCCAGTGGAATAGTAAAGTTGGTATGTACCAATGGCTACATTTACCTATGGATAATACAGTTTCCACTCAGACATTAAAAATAATTTCAAAGGTAAATCTCCAGATATGTGACACCTTACAACAAAGGTACCCTGACAGCAATTATTTATGGAGACACAGAAGGATGGAATGACAATGACCACGAAGGTATGACATGGTCATTGTCCATGTCCAAGGGCAAAGGTATGACCATGATGGTATGACAATGAAGGATGGAACAATGACAAAGAAAAATCTAGTTCGTAGTAATTCAGAACAGAAATGGCTATTCAGGACCTCATCCTCCAGGCTGAACCCAAATTGTTATCAACAGTTGGCCAAGAAAAATTATTGAAAGAAAAGAAACAAAAGCAAGTTAGAAATGAAGCAAGGAGAAAGTTTCAACTCAAAGACATAATTATCAAGTGTGTAATGTATTAAATGTACATGTTCACTACTTATATAGAGTTATGCATAGGTATTAAATAGCTTTTTTAATAGTACACAACACATATATGTCATACACTGTTTTAGGTGCATTGCAAATATTAAATCAATTAATCCTTATAACAATTATTTGAAGAAGGAACTATATAAGCACCATTTTACAAATAAGAATCTGATGCCAGAGAGGCTTATTGACTCTTTTGATGTCCACTAAGCTACTTCACATGCTAGTAAGGTTATGTTCAAAATCCTTCAAGCTAGCCATCTTGAATCAAACTTTTACTTTTTTTTTGGGGGGGGGATGATTTCTTTCTTTCTTTTTTTTTTACTTTATTTTACTTTACAATACTCTATTGGCTTTGCCATACATCGACATGAATCCACCACAGCTGTACCCGAGCTCCCAATCCTGAATCCCCCTCCCACCTCCCACCCCACAACGTCTCTCTGGATCATCCCCGTGCACCAGCCCCAAGTATCCTGCATCCTGCATCAAACTTTTAGATGTACAAGTTGGGTCTGAAAAAGGCAGAGGAACCAGAGGTCAAATTGCCAGCATTTGTTGGATCATAGAGAATGCAAGTATCTACTTCTGTTTCATTGACTATGTGGAAGCCTGTGACTATGTGGATCCCAAAAAACTGTGGAAAATTGTTAAAGAAATGGGAATATTAGACCACCTTACCTGTCTCCTAAGAAACCTGTATGAAGTCAAGAAGCAATAGAATCTTACATGGAACAATTGACTGGTTTAAAACTGGGAAAGAATTACTATAAGGATATATATTGTCACCGTTTATATTAAGTTGTGTGCAGAGTGTATCATGTGAAATGCCAGGCAGGATAAGTTGTAAGCTGGAATCAAGATTACTGGGAGAAATATCAACAACCTTAGATATGCAGATGATACCACTCTAATGGCAGAAGATGAATAGGAACTAAAAAGCCTCTTGATGAGCATGAAGGAGGGGAGTGAAAAAGCTGGCTTAAAACTCAACATTCAAAAAACTAAGATCATAGCATCCAGTCCCATCACTTCATGGCAAATAGAAGATGAAAAAGTGGAAGCAGTACAGATATTCTCTTCTTGGACTTCAAAATCACTACAGAATGGTGACTGTACCCATGAAGACAATTGTTTCTTGGGAGGAAGGCTATGACAAACCTAGATAACATATTAAAAAGCAAGGACATCACCTTGCCAACAAAGGTTTGTTAGTGAAAGCTATGGCCTTTCCAGTAGTCAAGAATGGATGTGAGAATTGGACCATCAGTTCAGTTCAGTC
>SJYV01029423.1:0-16030 GCA_006410875.1 Neotragus pygmaeus
ACCATGAACTTCCTGATGTTCAAGCTGGTTTTAGAAAAGGAAGAGGAACCAGAGATCAAATTGCCAACACTTGCTGGATCATGGAAAAAGCAAGAAAGTTCCAGAGAAACATCTACTTCTGCTTTATTGACTGCCAAAGCCTTTTACTGTTGGACCACAATAAACTGTGGAAAATTCTGAGAGATGGGAATAATACCAGACCACCTGACCTGCCTCTTTAGAAATCTGTATACAGGTCAGGAAGCAACAGTTAGAACTGGACATGAAACAACAGACTGGCTCCAAATAGGAAAAGGAGTATGTCAAGGCTGTATATGTCACCTTGCTTATTTAACTTCTATTCAGAGTACATCATGAGAAACACTGGACTGGAAGAAACACAAGCTGGAATCAAGATTGCTGGGAGGAATATCAATAACCTCAGATATGCAGATGACACCTTATGGCAGAAAGTGAAGAGGAGCTAAAGAGCTTCTTGATGAAAATGAAAGAGGAGAGTGAAAAAGGTGACTTAAATCTCAACATTCAGAAAACGAAGATCATGGCCTCCGGTCCCATCACTTCATGGGAAATAGATGGGAAAACAGTAGAAACAGTGTCAGACTTTATTTGGGGGGGCTCCAAAATCACTGCAGATGGTCATTGCAGCCATGAAATTAAAAGATGCTGACTCCTTGGAAGAAACCTTATGACCAACCTAGATATCATATTCAAAAGCAGAGACATACTTTGCTGACTAAGGTCCATCTAGTCAAGGCTATGGTTTTTCCTGTGGTCATGTATGGATATACGAGTTGGACTGTGAAGAAGGCTGAGTGCCAAGAAATTGATGCTTCTGAGCTGTGATGTTTGAGAAGACTCTTGAGAGTCCTTTGCACTGCAAGGAGATCCAACCAGTCCATTCTGAAAGAGATCAGCCCTGGGATTTTTTTGGAAGGAATGATGCCGAAGCTGAAACTCCAGTACTTTGGCCACCTCATGCGAAGAGTTGACTCACTGGAAAAGAGTCTGATGCTGGGAGGGATTGGGGGCAGGAGGAGAAGGGGACAACAGAGGATGAGATGGCTGGATGACATCACTGACTTGATGGACGTGAATCTGAGTGAACTCCGGGAGTTGGTGATGGACAGAAAGGCCTGGCGTGCTGCGATTCATGGGGTTGCAAAGAGTCGGACACGACTGAGCAACTGAACTGAACTGACTGAGGGGATTAATATGTACACACTGCTACTGATATATACAACCTGGGCTTACCTCATAGCTAAGTCAGTAAAAAATCTGCCTGCAATTCAGGAGATCCAGGGTTCAATTTCTGGGTCAGGAATATCCTCTGGAGAAGGAAATGCAACCCATTCCAGTATTCTTGCCTGGAGAATCCCATGGACAGAGGAGCCTGGCAGCTACAGTCCATGGGGTCGCAAGAGTCAGACACGCCTTAGCAACTAAACCACCACCACACCCTGCTATATTTAAAATGGATAACCAACAAACACCTACTCTATAGGAAGATAACTCTGCTCAATACTGTAACAGCCTAACTGGGAAAAGAATTAGAAAAAGAATGAAGTGAAGTGAAGTGAAGTCACTCAGTCGTGTCTGACTCTCTGCGACCCCATGGACTCTAGCCCACCAGTCTCCTTGCTGCATGGGATTTTCCAGGCATGAATACTGGAGTGGGTTGCCATTTCTTTCTCCAGGGGATCTTCCCGACCCAGGGATCGAACCCCGGTCTGCCGCATTGTAGGCAGACGCTTTACCATCTGAGCTACCAGGAAAGCCCAGAAAAAGAATAGGTGCATGTATATGCGTAACTGAACCACTTTGCTGTAAACCTAAAACTAACACAGCATTGTTAATCAACTCTGTATTTGTGTTTGTTAATCACTCAGCTGAGTCTGGCAACTGTATGCCAATATAAAATTAAAAGTTAAAAAAAATACAAACAGTCATTGAATATTTCCCTTTTACCGTGTTTTCCTCTATATACCTTATTTCCAGCCACAAAATATGTTTTGGCCGCTTGGTACAAATGCTAATGAAATATACAGATACATTTTTCTAGAATCTAAAAAACATTCATTTCATTCAATTGCTGAAATAAATTAATGTCACATTTTTGGCTTATTCTAAGGAAATAAGATCTATTATTACATTGATAGAGTGAAAAAAAATTGTGGTGCTATAATTGGAGGGTAACTATAATAAAAAAAGAACAAATGAAGATAGAATAGACAGTTTTACCACCTAGCAAACTCACCCCAATGCCTATACCCTCTTCCAAAACCATGCTTCCTTTTTATAAAAAGTACAAAAAGCAAACTTTTGATAAATATTATATGAGTTCAGTTCAGTTCAGTCACTCAGCCCTGTCTGACTCTTTGTGACCCCATGGACTGTCACACGCCAGGCTTCCCTGTCCATCACCAACTCCCGAAACTTGCTCAAACTCATGTATATTGAGTCAATGATGCCACCCAACCATCTCATTCTCTATCGCCCCCTTCTCCTCCTGCTTTCAATCTTTCTCAGCATCAGGGTCTTTTCCAATGAGTCAGTTCTTCCCATTAGCTGGCCAAAGAATTTGAGCTTCAGCTTCAGTCCTTTCAGTGACTATTGAGGACTGATTTCTTTTAGGATGGACTGGTTGGACCTCTTTTTGCAGTCCAAGGGACTCTCAAGAGTCTCCTTCAACACCACAGTTCAAAAGCATCAATTATTCAGTGCTCAGCTTTCATTATGGTCCAACTCTCACATCCATACATGACTACTGGAAAAACCATAGCTTTCACTAGACAGACTTTGTCAGCAAAGTAATGTTTCTGGTTTTTAATATCCTGTCTAGGTTGGTTATAGCTATTCTTCCAAGGAGTAAGTGTCTTTTAATTTCATGGCTGCAGTCACCATCTGCAGTGATTTTGGAGCCTAAGAAAATAAAATCTGTCACTGTTCCCATCATTTCCCCATCTATTTGCTATGAAGTGATGGAACCAGATGCCATGATCTTGGTTTTTTTTTTTTTTTTTAATGTTTTGGAGAAATAACTCCAGAAAGAATGAAGAGACAGAGCCAAAATGAAAACAATGCCCAATTGTGGATGTGACCNCCCATCATTTCCCCATCTATTTGCTATGAAGTGATGGAACCAGATGCCATGATCTTGGTTTTTTTTTTTTTTTTTAATGTTTTGGAGAAATAACTCCAGAAAGAATGAAGAGACAGAGCCAAAATGAAAACAATGCCCAATTGTGGATGTGACCAGTGATGGAAGTAAAGTCTGATGCTGTAAAGAACAAGATTGCATAGGAAACTGAATGTTAGGTCCATGAATCAAGGTAAATTGGAAGTGGTAAAGTAAGAGATGGCAAGAGCGAACACCATGATTTTGGGAATCAGTGAACTAAAATGGACTGGAATGGGTGAAATTAATTCAGGTGACCACTATATTTACTACTGTGGGCCACTATATCTACTAATATTCTTCTAAGAATCCCTTAGAAGAAATGGAGTAGCCCTCATAGTCAACAAAAGCCCGAAGTGCAGCACTTGGGTGCAATCTCAAAAGGACAAATGATCTCTGTTACTTTCCAAGGCAAACAATTCAGTATCAGAGTAATCTAAGACTGTGCCCCAACCACTAATGTCAGATAAGCTGAAGTTGAACGGTTCTATGAAGACTTACAAGACCTTCTAGAACTAACATCCAAAAAAGTTGTCCTTTTCATCATAGGAGACTGGAATGCAAAAGTTGGAAATCAAGAGAAACCTCTAGTAACAGGTAAGTTAAGGCTAACAGAGTTTTGCCAAGATAATGCAATGCTTAATGTTTGCTTATAGCAAACACCCTCTTCCAACCACACAAGAAATGACTCTACACATGGACATCATCAGATGGTCAATATTGAAATGAGATGGATTATTTTCTTTGCAGCTGAAGATGGGGAAGCTCTAAACAGTCAGCAAAAACAAGACTGGGAGCTGACTGTGGCTCAGATCATGAACCCTTATTGCAAATATTGTATGATTTTCTATAATACTGTGGCAGTTTTTCTACTTAAGGTGATAGGAGTTAAGAGTAGAGATCAATCAGCTAGGGTAGAACTTGTCACCAATCATTTGTCCTCTTTGGCCTATAAAAATATAGCCTAAATGAAAATTTCTCTTCCCTATTGGCATCATACAGACAATACATTTGAGGAAAATTCCTTGAGAATATATATAAACCAAATATTACTTTTTTCATTTTATATGGCTGAGCATTTAATAAGTGATTTGTAGTAATCATTCCTTCAATCCAAACTCTATCAAGCATGATGACTGAAACAGAACCTCTAAATTTAGTGCCTTTTCCAACAATTCAAGACAGTCTTAACAAATATACTTATCAAGATACAATGTTGCTATTTCATAAATTTTAGTCTTCTAATTCTAAATCACTTTGAAGGAAATAAATACAATTTTTCCTGTTGGGATTATATTCATTAGATATCTCTTACAATAAAACATGCCCTCAAATAACTAAAAGACACATTATAATTTAGACTGGTTCTTGGTAAAATAGTGGGTTTTCTCTGTTGTATTAAACTTAGTGATCAGCTAATTCTTTTCTAGTTCATTCAATAGGAAGTCTTATTCTGTTGCCCCCAGTTATGCCATTTAATTATAAAACTAGTAATACAATAGGACATCAGTCAGTCAGTTCAGTTGTTCAGTCATGTCCAACTCGCCAGGCTTCCCTGTCCATCACCAACAACAGAGCTTGCTCAAACTCATGTATATTGAGTTAATGAGGCCATCCAACCATCTCGTCCTCTGTCATCCCCTTCTCCTCCTGCCTTCAATCTTTCCCAGCATCAAGGTCTTTCTAATGAGTCAGTTCTTCCCATCAGTGACTAAAGTATTGGAGCATCAGCCTCAGCATCAGTCCTTCCAATGAATATTCAGGACTGATTTCTTTCAGNGATATACTGATATATGAAGCACTGAAAGAACACAATGAATTTTCTGGGCTAGCCAAGAAAGGTCACAAAAAATACAGTGATATTTGAAATGGTTCATCATTCATTCAGTGAATAATCTCTGGGCATCTATTTGGTGCCAGGCACTGTGGAAGACACTGAGGATACAGCAGAAAATAAGACAGTCAGATATTGTCCCTGACTTCCTGGAGCTTATTCTAGTGGGGATAGACAAAGAAATTAAATCCAAACAATAAGTTAATTTCAGGAAACAACACATGCTTTGAGGAATATAAAACACCGTAGGAGTTTACCAGGATGAAGGCGGAGGGTGTGTGTGTCTGTGTGCCTGTGTCAGATCTCCCTGTGGAGGTGTCACAGGGATATATAATTCGAATTAGAGGATGGAGACAGCCATTCAGAGATCTCAAGGCAGAGGAAATAGACCCAGTGGTTCAAAAGACAGGAAGAGGGACTTCCCTGGTGGTTCAGTGACAAGACTCTGTGCTCCCAATGCTGGGAGCCTGGGTTCAATCCCTGGTTGGGAAAACTAGATCCCACATGCTCCAACTAAGATCCAGAGCAGCCAAATAAACAGNGGCCACCTCATGCGAAGTGTTGACTCACTGGAAAAGACTCTGATGCTGGGAGGGATTGGGGACAGGAGGAGATGGGGACGACCGAGGATGAGATGGCTGGATGGCATCACAGACTCGATGGACGCGAGTCTGAGTGAACTCCAAGAGATGGTGATGAACAGGGAGGCCTGGCGTCCTGCAATTCATGGGGTCGCAGAGAGTCGGACACGACTGAGCGGCTAAACTGAACTGAACTGAACTGTGCTTAATATACAGATTAAAATAAAGCACTAAAATAGTTGTGTATACTCCTTTTACAAATTCATTTTCGAATGCTGATCCTGCTCAGTCATTTCAGTTGTGTTCTACTCTTTGCAACCCTATTGACTGAGCCCACCAGGCTCCTCTGTCCAAGGAATTCTCTAGGTAAGAACACTGAAGTGAGTTGCCATGACCAACTCCAGGGGATCTTCCTGACCTAGCTGTCGAATCTGTGTATTTCATATCTCCTTCACTGGCAGTTGGGTTCCTTACCACTAGAATCACCTGGGAAGCCCAATCTTGTTTAGTAAGTTTTAACTTACTTAAGAGTCTTCATTTGTCCTGAAGTAGTTTAATATGTAAAATTATCTAGAACTTATCACAAAATCTACTGCTTTAATTGTGCCTAAAATTCTGTTAAGGTGTGTGGATCTTATCTTTGAATATTGTAATGAAATTAAAATATTCTCCAAATCATAGGGTAGGACACAATGAGGTCATAGGAGTGTGTAGAACAGGACTGGACGCTGAGGGTCTTGGGCGAGACCACTGGAATGAAATGTTGACCTATCATCGAAAACCAATAACACATTGGCACCCCTTGCTGGAGGTAAGCTCTGGACCTCTCTTGCATCTACTCTTTTCTTTATCTCTCGTTTAAATTTTGTTTATCTGCTAACATTTCACTAACATTTTACATATTCACCTTTTTTTTTTAAAAAAAAATAACTATTTGCTCTTGTTTTTGTCCCACAGACCCTGTTATCCAGTATGCAAAGTTCTGTATGTCTTGTTGGTTTTTAAAAATAACTAAATTTTATGCGTCTGATATTCCTTTAGAGTAAGTCCATAAAAACTGCAAATCTGTTATTTTCTCTACATAGTCTGAAAAGTTGTGTCATTAAGTGGTGGAGCAATCAAGTAAATTCATTATTACCTGGAAACTGATTTTTTTTGCTTCTCTTGTGAAAACAGACACCTCACCTAAACTTCCCAAGAATCCCTAAATAAAGATGTCATTTAATATGTAAGTGGGCAGGTATATAGTTACTGGCTCTGTTCAGGAAGTAAAAAGTCTCACAAATTGTTTTTAAAAGTATTGAGGCATTAGTTTGCCTAAGTTGAAAACCTGGCTCTGCTGTGTGACCACATATTGGAGAACCTTGGGCAAGACATAAACCTAAGTTTCTGTTACTACCACTTAATAGCAGTAAACTTAGAGTAAAAGTAGAGGCATTGCTGACTATTAAGTACTTAACACAGTATAGTGCAATGTTGTTCAAAATATAGCTAATACTATTAGTTATATTAACTAGAAGTGATGTCAGTACCAATTTCTACCAGAATTTTTAGCCATGAAAGCAGTTATCAATCTACTCAATACACTGAATGTTGCTAGGTGAAGTGATTTTATTTTCCAAAAACTGGGATATCTTGAAGAACCTCAAAATAGATTACTTATATGACCTAATTAATTGTGAGTTGATAAGAGGTGGACTTTATGCAATTCAATACAAATATTTATGATAACCACACAGTAATGGTAAGTGACGTATACATTGCCATCACTCCCATGGGTAAGATTCTGCTTCTTATTCTGTCACTAAGCATAGGTTGAATAGGAGAGACAGAGCAGTATAATTAACTAAATGTCATTGAGCCCTCATTCTATTCTCAGCTTGGTCACAAAAGTGTGATTTTGGCCTTGTTACTCAAGACATTATGGGGAAAATTCCATGAACACTATATAAACAGCACATGCTCCGACATAGGAGGTAAAAAGTCATGTTAGATAAATTATCTGCTTTATTACATTAATGTTCCAAATCTTTAACTCACTTCATCATTTATTGTAAATCATAAAAGACAGACACTATGCAAATGCACATTCACACAGCACTTTCCCCTAAATTATAACTCAGTAAGTCCTGAGAAGGTTGTTTCATTTCAACAACTTGTATTATCTGAAGTACATGTTGCTTAACTATTCTTTTCCTGATTCTCGTTTTTGTTTTTACTTAGTTTGAAAAGTGATTATTAGGTCTAAGAATCTACACATAAGAGCAGAATTTGCTGGGCAGAGTACTACACTGAAGGCAGACATGAATTCTAACCCTTGTCCCTCTGACTGTCTAATCCTGGGCGGACCACGTGCTTTATCTGCAGCTATGTTTCTCTATATTTAGAAAATAGAGATGCACACCTCTGGGACTTCCCTGATTGTCCAGTGACCAAGACTCTGCATTCCCAACGCAGGGGCCCCAGGTTTGATCCCTGGTCAGGGAACTAGGCTTTACATGTTGCAACTAAGCATCCTCATTCCACAACCAAAGATCCTGCATGCCACAATGAAGACCCACCACAATCAAAAAATTAATAAATATTTAAAAAAGAGAAATACACACTCTTACAGAGTTTATAGGAATGATGTAGGGATAAGTGAGATAATATGATCAACAACTTTTAACTAATAAAAGGACAGATGTTTTATGACCCAGAGCATATTATAATTGCTTATGACTAGTTAGTTGGGCTTGCAGCAGTCCAAGGGGTTGCAAAGAGTCGAACATGACTGTTTGTTGTTTTAGGGCAACTGAACAACAATAAGCAGTTATACATTTATATGATGAGGAAAAACTATGAAATAGGCATGAATTTGTGTGTGAAAACATGAGAGAACTTTTCGGTCATTGTAGGTTATGTAGGAAGGATAAACATCAGAAGAAGATCCCAGATAGAATTTTCTAGTTGCTCACTAGCAGAGGACAAGAGGGCTGAAAAGATTATGCAGAGGTACTTTCTCCAGCAAATAGTTCACTTTTTCTGACTTCTGCATCTGCATGCGCTGGTCAAACAGAACATAGGGACTACAGACCTAAGAACTGGCTGGATTGTGAATTATGGGAAAGTGCTGTGTGTGGAATTATGTGTTTTGTTGCCACAGCAGTGATTAAAATGAGAAGGGAACAATTACTCAAGAGCTGAGTAAATTGGTAAGAAAGAGACTAAAACATCACTTGGAAAATCTGTCTACTTCTACCTGGATATAAAAGTTTATCCTATTGTAATTAAACCTTTAAAATATACATAATATTTAGGGACTAGAAGAAATTATTATTTATCCCTTGTGGCTCCTATTTTCCAAACTCAGTCCTTCTCATTAATTGCTTCTATAAAAATCACCTCCTGCCTTAGAGCAAATGGAATGCTGTTTCTTGAACCTTCTTGCTTTTACCTAACCTTAGAATGAAAGTGTTAGTTGCTCAATTGTTTCCCACGATTCTTTATGACCCCATGGACTGTAGCCCACCAGGCTCCACTGTCCATGGAATTCTCCAAGCAAGAATACTGGAGTGGATAGCCATTCTCTTTGCCAGGGATCTTCCCAACCCAGGGATCAAACCTGGATCTCCTATGTTGGAGGTGGATTCTTTGCCATCTGAGCCACCAGGAAATAAAAACTAATAGTCTGTGATAGAATGTGAAATGAATCTGCAATTTCCCTGCATGTCATCTATGTACCATGCTCTGCACACATTTTTGTGAGATGTTTGTGTCCCCTCACGCCACCTGAGAAGGTGAGTTATGAAGGTCATGGGGAGTCATGTATATCTTCTCTTCAGAGACCAGCATATCATGGGTGTGAATATTCACTATTCAAAGGTAACAACAATTACCCACTTTATTTATTTATTTTTTTGCACATTTAAAAATTATTTTTCAGTTCCCTGGCCGGGCGACCAGTTTTGATAGTCAAGGATCCTGTCCGTCTCCCAAGCCAACTTCCACACCATAATGCTTCCAAAATAATGCCGTTATAATGAGGACCCAGGACCATGTACTCACCAATCAGAAAAAAAAAAAGTGGAAGATTTTATTTCTTCGTTAGAAATATATCCTGATAACAAACAAAATATTGTGTAAGTTTTATTTGCCTTTATTGTCTGTTTACTAACTTTGGACATCTTAATATATTTTACTTGAATACAAATGGTCTTTACTTACATAAGACATTTTATTATTTGTGTCATATGCCAATTAGCAGAAAAACTGTTTTTATTTTTTTTTAATTAATTAATTAATTTATTTTTAAATTTAACTTTACAATACTCTATTGGGTTTGCCATACATCGACATGAATCCACCACAGGTGCACACACATGTACCCCAATGTTCATCACAGCACTGTTTATAATAGCCAGGACATGGAAACAACCTAGATGTCCATCAACAGATGAATGGATAAGCAAGCTGTGGCATATATACACAATGGAGTATTACTCTGCCATTAAAACTGTTTTTAATAAATTGTAAATTTTCTGAATAAGCAAATAGTACATTTTTAAAAATAATCCATACTTATCTAAAATTAAATATAATTAATGCTGCTAGTGTATAAATTAGCACATGTCATATATGTATAGTTTTGACTTTGTTAAAACTGTGTTCATTTCCAGTTGTGTATATGGTTCTACATAAACCTGAAAGGAAAATGTGAGCTTTACTCACTCCATTAAATAATCAAATTAATATAATTTATTAATTTATTTATTGTTTATTCTTTCATTCTCAACAAAATCTTTTCTTGGTGAAGTTTGTTTTTTGCTAAACTCTAAACTTTTTCTTTCAAGCTTATTCTTTAAGATATAGAGAAAGCACTATAATTTGAAGATCCTCTCTGAGTATAAATTTAAGAATATTTAGTAGATGGAAATAGAGATTGAGCCATTTGGGCTACTGTTTTATACTGTCTTAAAGTTGCTAGTTCAAATATCTGTAGCACTGTTTGATATTTTAAAAATTCTATTATTCATATTCTCAAATGTAACATTATTATTCCTAAATGAATAGAGTCAGAACTCATGAGGTTCTCAAGTACTACAATATGTTTATTTTGTGACATAAAGTTATCACATGGATCCTGTATTCCTGATAGATATACTGACACCAAAGTTACAATAAATCGCTGTGCTTATTGCCATTTGGATTGTACACAGTGATAGTGACTTTTAAACTCAAACAGAAGCTAATCTTTTATCTAATCTTAGAAATGGGTATTTTCTTAAAGAAAAAAAAATACTTATTTTTCAACAAATTATTAAATTATAAATAATTCAACTTCAATATCTAATAAAAAACAAATAATTCTTAAGGCACAGACCCACGGTCTTTTGTGAAAGGCTTTGCCCTCATAAGAATCAAGAATCAGGCCACTAGTCGTAAAAACAATGCAAATGTTTTTGCAGAATTTTTCTTTAAATCATGTCAACTTTTTATTGTCATGTTTCTGGGCCCTATTAGAAGGTATCTATATTGAACGACCCTAACCTTACTTTTGAGATGTGTATTGTGCATGTTTCAGGCTTATCCAAAGATAGAAGGTTAAATCCCAATCNAATGTTTTTGCAGAATTTTTCTTTAAATCATGTCAACTTTTTATTGTCATGTTTCTGGGCCCTATTAGAAGGTATCTATATTGAACGACCCTAACCTTACTTTTGAGATGTGTATTGTGCATGTTTCAGGCTTATCCAAAGATAGAAGGTTAAATCCCAATCTTCTCTGCTCCCCCACCAAAAGAACCAAAAAGCAAGAAAATCTGCAGTTAGGCTATAAAAACAGATTCATCAGAAAGAGAAAATTTTATCAGCAATTGCAAAATTTTGATTTTAGTAAAATCCTTTATTTTTAAATATTAAAATTAGTTTTCAAAGTCTTGAGATTTTGTATGTTGGCACCCCTTATATGATGGTATTACCATTAATTAAGATGTAACTATTTTACAAATTAATATTTTAAAATTATACCTAATTCCCTAAAAATTTTCAAAACTACTTGTGGCATCTCAATGAAAACACCTATTCCTGGCTAACATTTTCTGATTTAAAACTAAAGAAACTTTACCAAGCCTAAAAGAACCACTTGCTATAGACAATATGACTGAAGGTGACACTTCTGGTTTTGTTTTTTTTTTTTACCCTAAGTATTTTATTTTTTTAAGTATAAATTTACACTTCTATTTTGTAATTCTTTGTTTTACTGGAAAATAAAATTGTCAAATGAGAAGACTCTTAATAAAAACATGTTCAGAGACAATTGTTTATAGGCATAGCTGCAACTTACAACTAATTAGTAACTATATTTCCTTAGTATAATAATTTTTTTTTCACCTAAAACATACTTAAGGATTATTATTCTTATTTTTCTTTGCCTCCTATGTAGAAATAGTCAATGTTTACAGTAAAAAACACAANTGCAACTTACAACTAATTAGTAACTATATTTCCTTAGTATAATAATTTTTTTTTCACCTAAAACATACTTAAGGATTTTTATTCATGGTTTTCTTTGCCTCCTATGTAGAAATAGTCAATGTTTACAGTAAAAAACACAAACAACCGGCCAACTAGGAGACTTTAATATGGCTATTGTAGACTAAAAGTTTAAGATAAAGAAAAAAAAAGTTTAGCATAATTTTTTAAAAATTATTGTTTCCTAGGGATTAGAATAAACATATCAGGACTGACCATTTGCTAATCCTTGAGAGATTAAAGGGAGAAAATTCATAACAGATTTAAAATGCATGATTTAAAATTGTGTGAAAGTATTAGTTGCTCAGTTATGTCTGACTCTTTGCAACCCCATTGACTATAGCCTGCCAGGCTTCACTGTCCATGGAATTCTGCAGGCAAAAATACTGGAGTGGTTTGCCTTTCCCTTCTCCAGGGAATCTTCCTGACCCAGAGACTGAATCCAGGTCTCCTGCACTGCAGGCAGATTCTTCACTGTCTGAGCCACCATAGGATTTTCAGTACAGTACATCCTACTCTGCACAGTCACACATCCATACAAACATAACTTATCCTCTTTCTACCTATGATTAAAGATGGAATGTTTTTCATTTCAATATTTAAAGTAAGGTTTGCTGTTACAGATATTCTCCACTAATTTGTGTGAAAGACCACATTTTAACAACCGCACTGATGCATGATGAAGTTGTAGTTTAGGTATATAATGGATACCTAATTCCAGGGACTTGCCAAATATAAATCTAAGAAAAAGAAACGTGTTGATTAGTTAGCATAGCAACACTGATGTTCTTTTGGCTTTTTATTTTTATTTTGTTTATTCATTTGCTTGTTTTACACTAAATAATCAGGAGAATGAGGAAATTGAGTATAAGAAAGCACAGATGTTTGTGGAGTGTATAATCATTCTCTTGCAAAATTCTGAACAGTTGATGCTTTTTTTAACCACAGTTTCTTAACATTTTTATTGACCATTTAAATTTTTTGTCAGGCCAGTCCTATTTCTGACACTTTATTTTACATATAAAACTTGTGATGTTAACACATTAACAATTCATTTAAAAAACTCATCAGGACTAATGACAGGGAACTAGGGACAGAACGCAGAACCAAGCACCCACTATCTTATGCAATTTTTGAGAGTTTATGCACATTCTAGTTACTGCAGGGAGCTCACAACTGATTGATACTGACTCAGGTATTAGATACGAAATATATATATTTGAATCTATCTGATTGTGATATTTAATTGACACTTGTGCTTGTTCTCCTGTAATGTTTGCTATTTTAAAATTTGCACAATGCAATAGAAAGCTGTCAATCCCTTAAAGGCTCCCATTTAATAATTAATTGCTTCAAAAATGAAAAAGCCAAACTTTCACTTCTTTCTCAACTTTTACTATCCATGAAACAAAATATAACTTATTTCAGAATGAGTCATCAAAAGAGCCAGAGACTGTTGTAAATAAAGGGACACAAAATCTTAACGTTGAAAACATGGCTATTTCTTTACCTCTTTAAAGAGAATATTTGATATTTTCTCAGATATATTTTCATGGAATGGAGTTCCATATGATTTTTTTGCCACCTTAGTTGCAATCATGACCAAATAATTTAATTACCTGATAATTAAAAAAAGAAAGAAAACTAGAGTTGATGAAGATTTAAGAAAATCATCTTCCAGCAAATCTGTTCTTGAAGCAGCTCTGGTTGTTCTGATATACTTTAATTGATTTAAGTATTTATAATTTGTAGGCTAGGAATTGATTGCTGCCAATAAGAAATGATACAAAAGCATAGAAAGTGAAGTAAATTAAATTAAGAATCTAACTAAATGACAATTAAACTCATATGTTAAAGCTTATGGAAATAAAGACATTGAATGTAAAATTAAAACCACTTTTGTAATTTAACTTTTAGGAAAATGAAAATTCTCTAATACTATTCAAAAAACCCATGATACAGCATTTTAATACTTACTAGAAGACGTGGCTCAGGATATGATTCATCTGAACCTACTAAGACCCATTATTTAAAAGAAAATAGTGAATGCATATTTTATATGCAAAAGAGCACTAACATTTCCAATATGTTATTCAGTGATAATTTCTTAGGTAAGAATTCTTTTTTTCATTAAAATACTTTTTCCTGTATTTGCCCAGTCATATGTTAAGTGAATAGTAATTTAACAAAAGATGCATTGGTAATACTTGCCATCTGTCAATAACAATTAATCAAAAAGATGTACATTTGAGCCACAGCAACTTGTTCTCAGTTCAGGTGTTTTCTCATTAAGGCAAAAACATGTTTTTATTACCACTCGGTTCACCATGAAGATTGGTAACCAGGGTTTGACTTAATAGCATAATAGTATCATGATATCATGACCTTAAAAATAAAGCATAAAGGGCTGAGGTGGGACTTAAGGATTTATTGAATGCGAACATTTTGGATATTAGAAATAGTGATTGAAAAACAAGTAGAAGATATAAAGGAGAAGATAGGCTTCTTCATGCTTGAAATGATTTAAATACACTCTTATAAGAAGACTTGATTAACTAATCCTATTTTATTTATTCTGAAACACTGGAAATGACTTCTATTCAATGGATCTAAATGTGCAAACAGTAACTGAATGGAAATGTTTTAACCTCAAATTGACAGTGATTTCTTTTAAGCTCAACTGGATCATGAATGCCCTCTCCAAAGAACAAACTATGCCTGATTTTGTCATAAAAGGGTAAAAATGGAGTACTGTCTTCAGAAATTTTGTTATGAGATGCATCAGCTATATGCAGAATCTATTAAATGTATGGGATGCTGAATTTCAATTATTCAAGATTGTAATCTTGTTTCCTCAAAAACAATGTATGGGATAACAGTGCACATTATAAAAGTGAGTCAAAAATTGTTCAGAAAACAATTCCCAATGCTGAGAAGTTAATGCATTGGATTTTCATTTTCGTTATCTTTTCAAAATTGTTTTATTATTTTCCCAATCTAAACATCCATACAGAGTTATATTTGACTATGACTTTGCTATAGAATAAAGTTTGTGAACCTAAAAAAACAACCTAATGCTATGTACAAACTGGTCACAGAATCATTCCCCATGAAAACTGCATGGTTTATTCTATTTATATCCAAATAGATCACTTTGCTAATTTTATTATATGTATTTTTGTTTTTTTCTTTTAAAAGACCCTTTAAGCTTTCCATATAGAAGCATAGTAATCCCCAATGTGAATAGCTTCATAAATTCTATCACAGCATAAGAAAGAAGCAGGTAGACCAACTCTAAAATACAAGATATTTACATTTAAAGTTTTTATAAACGAAAAGTCCAACTCAAATTTGCATTAACTTTTTGGACTTTTCCAACTGAGAGAAATAATCGGGTTCATCTGCAAAATCTAGATAAATTTTGGAACACATGAAGTGAGATCTTCATTGGAGAACGAAGAAGTCAATATAGAAAATAAATTTCTCACATTATAAATACAATGATTCCACTAATGAGCAGTCCAAGATAATTTGCCAGTTATTCTAAGGTGGCAGAAGACATGAAACTTCTTCATTTCATATATGTCACTGAATAATTTATATCCATTATATTTGACATTTTTTGTATCTTTCAGTCATTGTTGATGTGGTGGCTTTTAAACTGAAGTTTGTGATGTAATATGTAGCTATTGTTCAAATAGATTTCTCTGAGTTTGTATAATAGGACAAAAATTTTAAAATCTTTTGAAATTCATGTTTCTGGCTTTTGTATATGGTAACCAGCCATTTGTGAAAGTTGACAACATATAATTGTATTACTTAAAACAAATGTTTTGTAACCACATTTAAAAGATGTTACAGTTCAGTATTTTTACAATGTCTTCTTTAAAATGTGTGAACATATTTGTCAGGTTCTCAGGCTCAG
>SJYV01029424.1:0-15265 GCA_006410875.1 Neotragus pygmaeus
ACTATATTACACTTTTTAAATTAATTTTTTAAAAAGCAGGCCAGCCCAGCCCGCCTAACTAACCCTCATCCTCTCCAGTATCACCCTCCAAATCAAAGGTAGGTCTCCCTACAGTCTAACCTCCATCCCTCCGACTATAGCAAGAACCTCCCTTCTTCCTGTCCTCCTCCGCCTTTGACTCCCCACCCCTACAGAGTGTCATCCCCAATCCATTCATGAATGAGCACCCTCTTCAACCAAATCTCTGGACACCTAGGAAAGATAGTGATCCATTCTGACCTCTGGCTCTTTTTCTACTCCCTCTCACTCCACTTCCTGTAAGGAAAGACCGTGGGCTTACCGTCCGGCCAGCACCTGGAGGATGCTCATGTGGCCATGGTCAGCTGCCCGTCTCCTCACTGATCGGTGCAAGGCAGCCAGCAGCTTGGTTCGGCGGCTCAGAAGTACATTGTAGAGGTAGGAGATCCTCTCCTGGTGGAGGGGATGTCAAGGATGGGGTCCCCTTGATCCTGTCTGCCTGGAATGCCCTCTGCACTCACCCCTACCCCTTACCTTTACCTTCTGTCCATTTCCTACGACTCCTTGTAGGCTTGGCTCAATGCCCCTTCCTGGGGGAAGACTTCAGGGCTTCCTTAGGTGGACACACCCATCCCCTCCTCTGGGTTTCCATAGCACTTTATTTATCCCTTAATAAAAATACTTTTTTCTTTCTCTTTTTTTGGCTGTGCTCCGAGGTTTGTGGGGTCTTAACTCGCCAACCAGGGATCGCACCCTCACCCTCTCGCCCCCTGCAGTGGGAGCTCGGAGTCTTAATCACCGGATGGCCAGGGAATTTCCTAAAAATACTTTTTTCATTGTAACGGTCTTGTTAAAACCCGCCTCGAGACTGTGTCTGGTTCACCTCTGCATCCCTGAAGCCACTGGCATGGTGACTGGTATACAGTAGGTGCTCAATGAGTCATGAGTAAGTAAACAAATGGCGGGTTTTCATCCACCTCAACACCAGCATGGCTCCTGCCCCCCAGGGTTTTTGTTGTTTGTTTGTTTTTAATTTATTTGTTTATTTGACTGCATTAGATCCTTAGTTTTGGCATGTGGGGTCCAGTTCACCGACCAGGAATCAAACCTGGGCCCCCTGAATTGGGAACATGGAGTCTGAGCCACTGGACCACCAGGGAAATCCCCTTTCCCAGGGCTTTAACAAATCTTTGGAAGCAAGCTTTATCTCAAGAGGTACCATTTCTCCCTTCTGTGGTCCAGGTCATTTGCTTTGGGGATCAACTAGAGGGAGAGAGCTGGGCTGCAGAAGGCTTCTGAACTCCCCCGATCCAAGACAGACAGCCAGGAGCTTAGCCCCCTCACCTGCTCCCGAGATGGGTAGTAGGAGGCACAGATGAGCCGCCGCAGCCGACTGACATAGTTGCCGAACAAAGTGACAAAGAAGCAAAGGCCATACATGACGCCTGGGGGCACAGCAGACCCAGTAAGCTGCTGCTAGGGGGCACCAGGTGCCAGCCACACTCACCCTCAGACTGTGCCCCTCATGCCCTGAACTGTGTCTGCCCCCCCAGCGCCCTCGGAGGTGTGGATACCAATGACTATGTAACCAGTGGAGTTGGGCTCTGAGGGATGCAGACGGCAGCGTCGGGACAGGACGGTGATGTTGCCTTGCTGGAGTACATCGAATGCAGACACCAGGTCGCGGTAAATCTTCCCCGTGGAGCCAGTGCCTTCCACGGTTATGGATACGAACACAGGGCCTGGGCACCAAGACCCTGTGTGAGGGATGTTCTTGGAAGCTGCCCACTCCACCATGCACAAAAGACCACACCTTCTGGAAGGTGGCAGGTGGATGGTGCAAAGCATAGAGATGGCCCCCAGGCTCCCCCAGAGGCCCCAGACACCCTTGTGGTGCTCCAGGCCCCGGCATCAGCTCCTGGAAACTAGGCCTGGCTCCATGGTCCAGAGCTGGCTGGCACTGGTACCTACGTGGTCTGCCTTCTCAGGCCACCAGATCTGAAATGACCTTGATAGCCTGTGGGTCCATACCCAGACTCCATGACTACCCAGAAACAATTATTTTAAAGCATTTGTTGGGGGAGGGAAGGTTTGGGAGTGTGGGATTAGCAGATGCAAGCTATTATATATAGGATGGATAAACAAGGTCCTACTGTGTGGCACAGGGAACTATAGTCAATATCCTGTGATAAATCATAATAGAATATAAAAAGGCATATATATATATAACTGAATCTCTTTGCCATACAGCAGAAATTAAAACATTATAAGTCAACTGTACTTCAATGAAATTTTTTAAGTGTTTTCAAAAACAAAGCATTTGTTAAGCAGTGACTGTGTATCAGGTATTGAACTAAGGGCTTTATCGATTGTTTTGAGTTTTGTTTTTTTCACTTTTTCTGTTGGGCCTCTGGTATAAAGGATTAGATTAACTCTATTCTGTGGTTTGTGGCACACTGTCAATCCAAGGTCCACCAGGTACTCACACATGTGGTCTCATCTATGTAGAGCTACCCAGAGAAGCTGCTACCATTACTGTCCCATGCTTCAGATGAGGCGACTGAAAGTCTGGGAGGTTGAGCAAACTGCTCAAGGTCACCATCTGGTAAAGGACACTGCTGAGATTTGACCCCAGACCAGTCTGACTTTAGAGCTTGTGTTTTCCTCTACTGTGTTATGGTATAATCTTGAACTGGGCCCAGGGATTACCAGGCAGAGGATGGGGTGGAGGAGGGGCAATGTCAGGGGCTGGTAAGTAGCAGTGACAGGGGGACATTCAGGCCTTCCCCCAGGACTGAGGAAGCTAGGGAAGTTTGGGCACTCACTTCGGGCCACAACCTCCCCCTGCAGGTGGTACCGAGCCAGGTCCAGGATCCAGAAGACGGCATAGTCCAGGAAGACCAGGAGCAACATGACAAGGAGGTGCCGGGCAAGGTGGAGGATCGCCAGGACGCAAAAAATCTGCTCCCACCGGGACAAGAAGATGGAGCCTGCATAGGGGAGGGCTGGTCAGGAGGACTCTCCGCAATTCTCCTTCCCACCAGACCCTAGCTCCTAGAGAGACCTCCCTCCTGGAGGCAGCTCCTGCCCCTCATCAGACTGGCTCCTGTCTGCTCACCTGGAAGATGCGGAAGCTATGAGGACCCCTGTGCAAGAGTGGGAAGGAAGCACTGAAGTGGGCGGGGCCTCCGTGGCTCGAGATACACACCTAGTATCTCACCTTGACCTGGTGGCCAGTTTTCAGTCTCCAGGAATCCCCCCTTCTAAGGCATCCCTGATACTCGTATGTGGTTCCCTGCCCCCCACTTCAGCACTGCTCCCCACCTCCCGCCAGCTGCATCACCTCCATATCAGTGTGCATGCACGTTCTTGCTCACCACCTCCAAAAGCCTCCCCGGCTTCACTGCCCCTGCTCCACATCCACTCTCCACCCATCCTTCCCTCTTGTCTTGACACCCAGGGTGCTCCCAGAAGCATCGCCTGCCCCTCTTCTCTTTGTCTGCATGCTCTGAGACACCCCCCGCCCCTCCTTTTAGGCTGAGGCTTCCCAAGGACAGGGTTGTGTCTCCCCCACCTCCCAAACCTGAAATTTCATTTTTCTCTGCCGTCCCCCATCTCTGGCCCTGCCCTGAGCCAGGCCTGTGCCCAGCACTTCCGGGCAGAGCAGTGGGGTTGGAGGGAGCCCTGGCCCCACTCAGGGACCCTATCTCCAGTCCTCGGGGCCCTCACCTGGCTGGATGTAGTATCTGGCCTCATGGGCAGTGAGCGGCAGCACCGTGGGCAATCCTGCCCTGGAGCGGACAGCCTCCATGCGCAGGAATCGGCTGGTGATGTAGATGTTGTCGAAATTGTCCCAGTTCAGGTAACCGTATCGGTAATACAGGGTTCTGGTGGGACACACGTGAGGCCCCTCAGCAGCCCCAACCAGACATCCCATGGCACCACACTCCCCACTCTCACCCCTGCCCATGAGCTCCAGCCTCCCAGGATGCCATGGGGACAAGTTGGCCCCCAACAGCCGTAGCCCCGACCCCGGCGTTGGCGAGGCCCTCCAGCGCCTCACTGGAGGTAAAGCAGCAGGAGCAGCAGAGGTGTGGTGCAGCCCATCAGAGCCAAGGCCTCTCGGACGTGGTGCAGCTTCATGCTGACGGCTTCGTGGAGGTCCAGAGCTACCTGAGACAGGCTCCGAGAGGCGTTGAGATCCACAGAGAAGTAATGGGTGGCTGTCATGTTGAACTCAAACTCTTGACGCACTCGGTTAATCAAATTCCTCACAGCTGAGGCCCCGTGTCCAGGGGAGATGTGAGCAAGGAGAGTTACAGGGGGCAGGGCTGCACCCTGGAGGGGCCTGGCCAGCCCAGGGGTCCCATGGCTCCCAGGTCAGCTAGAAAGCCCCAGTGTTGGGACCTACAGTGGACGGAGGAGGGGACAGAGCCTCCACAGTCTATGCCATGGCCGATGCACGCTTAGCGCCAGGCTTCTGCCTTCACAAGGAACACCTCAACAACCTGCCTTGGCTGCAGGGGGCCCTGCTTCTCTCCCCAGCTCCTCCTCTCAAGTCAGGCTTTGATGAAGCACCCTCTCGTCACTGGGCCCCAATTTCCTAATCTGTACGGCATGGACATTGGCCTGGGTAACCTCTGGAGGTCTTTTCCTGAATTCTCATCTGTGGACAGGGAGCGCTCCTGGGTTGGCACATGCCGGGATCAGGGAGGGAGGCCTCCAAGGAGCACCGCATGAGTAGGGCTAGGTGGGGACCACTCACGGGTGCTCATGGTCTCTCGCAGGAAGGTCTGGATATAGCCAGGGATGATGCAGAACACCTGAGCCACTGAGCCAAGACTGAGTGTCAGGAGGGGCAAAGAGACTCAGCCTGTCTCTCCGATCTCCAGAGACCTTGCTTTCACAGGGCCTCCCGACTTTTCACTGTTCCTGCTGGCCTCCACATCAGCTCAAAACCTTTTGGCTTCTCCTTGCTACCCCACCCTCCACATTGGTTTTCCCCCTGCCTGCTCCCTAATCCTGCATGGAGCTCAGCATCCTTGTTGGTCCCATATTTATTGCCCCTCATTAGTCCCCTGGAAGGGGGCTTCCCAGGTGGCCCAGTGGTAAAGAATTTGCCTGCCAAAGCAGGAGACGTGGATTTGATCCCTGGATCAGGAAGATCCCCTGGAGAAGGAAATGGCAGCCCACTCCAGTATTCTTGCCTGGGAAATCCCGTGGACCAAGGAGCCTGGCGGGCTAGTCCATGGACTCGCAAAGAGTCAGACTAAGCACACGCAGGCTACTACTACACTACTGGCCACCCAGGCCTGCTCACCCAGCTGATCCCTGCATTTGCTGGGCCCCCATTCCTACCGGTAAGTCCATGTTCTCTCACCACTGGCAAGTCCGCAGAGCATCAGCTTGAAGGGCATGAGCACAAAGCACAGGTGGTAGGCTTGTGGTATGACCTTCATGCAGCTGTCCTTGGCGTCATCAAAGACCCGAGCACACTTCAAGTAGGGGTTGCCCAGCTCCGAGTTGCACACATCGCCAATGTGCAGGAGCCAATACCACACGTTCCGCAGGGCCCTGGCTGGGAATGGCTGCGGGGCTGGTACCCAGGAGCCCTGCAGCATCTTCTCAGGGGGGTTGGGGGGGAACACCAGGGCAGCACCCGGAACCGGAAAGGCCCGTGGTCAGGGGCCGGGCTGTGCTTTATCCAGTGGGGTCTAGTTAGCACTCTGGCAGGGCCCAAGAAGTCCTGGACGGGGGTGAGGGTGAGGAGACTGGGTAAACCCTGGCCCCCAAAACAGACATGCTAACGTGCTGACCTACGTGCTTCACACCATCCATGATTGACCGGAAGAACTTTCGGACCCGGTCAGCCACCTGCTTCGCTCTCTGGGCAATGGCTTTAATCTTGTTTAGAGCACCTGAGAGGCAGGGGCAGGGCTCTGGTTGGATCTCCTCCTCTAGAGGCTGGCGCTAACCATTGCCCTGGAGTAGGGAGTGGAGCCAGGGAGCTGCCCAGATGCTGGGGTCTGGGAGGTAGTCCATCTGGCAGTGGAGCGGGCCAGAGAGCGAGGGTCAGGGGGTCCTGGTGGATGCTTAGAGGTTAAAGCCCAGGACCACAGAGAGGAATGGAGCCAGAGGACTGTGAACGCGCAGGCTGAGGGGAGCTCGGGGGCCCGTGGAGGTGGGTGGCCTTACTGATGAGGGGCTGCTTGGCCCTCTCCAGCACTTTGGCGGTCTGGTTCAGGGCCAGTTCTGCCCCACAGGCCACAGCCTCGCTGGCCTGGGTGAAGTTGCGCAGGGTGTTGGCACAAGGCCCTTGCAACACCAACCCAAAGGCAGCCACCAACAGCAGTGTCCGGCCCTGCTCTGGGGAGAGAGCACCATGGGAACCAAGCCGGCAGCCTTGCCCATGGCAACATATACAAGTGCAGTATGGAAGGCAGCAGGGCTTCCTTCGACTGCCCTCTCCCGCAAGATCCCTCCTGACCCGGCCCCTCCACCGGGCCCACCCCCTGCACTGGGCGCCAGACTTACTGGAGAAGGCCTGGGGCAGCAGCAGCAGGACAGTGACCCGGACCTGGCGGGAGAACCCCATGCCCAGACTAAGGAAGGCGGCCAGAGCGAGGGTGCCCACCAGGCAGCCCCAGGGGCTGTGCCCTTCCACCAGCAGCTCCAGCAGCCCGTAGGCTGTGGCCAGGGACAAGCCCAGGGTAAAGCCCCCTGTGCTGCGGACCACAGCCCGCGCCAGGCTTGGCTCCTCTGCCTCCAAGGGCTGTGCAGCATCCTTCGTGACCTTGGACATGGCTGAGGAGACCAAGTGTTTGCCTGTCTCCAGGTGAGGCCCACCAGGTTCTGTGGCTCTTTAAAGGCCCTAGAATTTCTCACCATATTCTAAGGTTCCGGAGGGCTTTTACTGTGTGTGTCTTGGAATTCTTTATCTGGTTGCAAAGGGATAGGTAGGTCTCTAACCTCCACATTTCACAGCTGAGGGATTAAAAGACACAGCCCTCAGACAGGCTGTGGGTGAGGCGGAGACAGAAGCCGAACCTCTGATCCAAAGACATCCTCGAGGAGCTTTCTGGAATGATAAAGACTTCCTCATAGCAGACTCATGGCCGTCAGACCTCATCAGAATGGAGCAAAAGGGCAAAGGAAACTACCCCACACCAGTGAGTCAGTCACCAGAGACCCTGACCCTTCCCAGTGACTTCCAGCAACTCCTGGCCCCCACTCCTCTCACCCAGTCTCTCCTCCAGGACTGCTGCCCCTTCCCCCACTTTGGGGGCCCCCAGCCTCCACCCCTCTCCTCCAGCACCCTCTGCTGGCCTAGCCCTTTCTTCTCTCCCTCGTGTCTGCCCCACTTCCCCGGGGTCCCTTGCGTTCTGGCCACCCTCGTCCAGGTTCCCCCAGCCTCCACCCCTCTGCCACCCCTAATCCTAATGAACCATGTCCCAGCCAGAAGAGTGGTGTGTTGGCCCTGCTGGGCTAAACCGTTTGACCCCCTCAGCAGTGCAGGGGTTCCTGAACTGGGGGCTGCCCAGATCCTGTAACCAGTTCCTCTGGCGCCAGCCGGGTGAGTTTCCCATCAGCGCTTTCCTGCTGGGGGCAGGCACCGGAGGTCTCCTGGCCATAGGTGAGTACAGAGCAGAGGTCAGAGGTGGGGCGCATCTTTTGACCTTTGGCTGAAACCTGTATCTTTAGGTCTCTTTCAGCTTCTGGTGAACCCTATGAACATCTATGAAGATCAGAAGATGGTGACATTATACAGCTTGGTGGGTTAGTGCTGGGCTAAGAGCTGGGATGCAGTACAGCCNCGGAGGTCTCCTGGCCATAGGTGAGTACAGAGCAGAGGTCAGAGGTGGGGCGCATCTTTTGACCTTTGGCTGAAACCTGTATCTTTAGGTCTCTTTCAGCTTCTGGTGAACCCTATGAACATCTATGAAGATCAGAAGATGGTGACATTATACAGCTTGGTGGGTTAGTGCTGGGCTAAGAGCTGGGATGCAGTACAGCCCTGGGTGCCCGGGAAGGAATCGCCTCTTGTTTCTTCTGTTCCCAAGTGTCCCTTGTAATTTTAGCCTCATCTTGGGTTTTGAGGGGAGATGAGAGGGAAGAGCCCCAGTCTACAGAAGACACAGTCCTTGCCCGCAAGAACCTCCCCAGTCTGAAGGACTCCCTATTAACCCCTATGTGTGTGATCAGTCATGTCTGACTCTTCAGAACCCCACAGACTGTAGCCTGCCAGGCTTCTCTGTCCATGGGATTCACCAGGCAAGAATACTGGAGTGGATTGCCATTTCCTCCTCCAGAGATTAATGATAAACCCCAAAACCATTCATAATCCCCATCTCTCCTGACCTCTCTGATCTTGTTTCCTCCTGCTTCTGATAAATTCAATTCATTCATTCACTCATTCATTTAGCACTAACTGAGCACCTGCTGAGGATTCATTCAGCAGTGAACAAGGTTGACAAGCACTCAGCTCACTTTTTAGATTTTAGTCCCCTAGAGTTTATAATATATATAACATGCATTACATACACATACATACATCATGGTATATAGTGCATACATGTGTGTCTATATATGTATATGCAGTGACTGCTATAAATTTATAATGATTTCTTTTTTAATTGACATATAGTTGATATACAATATTATGTTAATTTCAGGTGTACGATATAGTGATTTGACACTTGTGTACATTATAAAATGATCACCACAATAAGTCTAAGAACCATTTTTCCCTGTACAAAGTTTTTACAATATTATTGAACATGTTGCTTTTAATTGAAGTACAATTAATTTGAAATGTTATATTAGTTTCAGGTGTACAACATTTTGATTCAGTATCCTTATAGATTTAACGTTGTTAGAAAATATTGGCCATATTTCCTATTGACCAAATTCCTCGTTATTTATCTCTGACTTATTTATTATATAGCTGGAAGCTTGTACCTCTTAATTCTTTTTAACTATTCCCCACCACACACCCAGTTTTTTCAGAGTTTACATTCTCTTTCAAATTTACATTCTAGTGGAAAGAGTTAGACAATAAATGAAGAAATAGACAAGAGCATTTTGGATGGTTACAAGTGGTATGAAAAACGTAAACCAGGGGAATGTGATAGAAAGGGATTGGGAGCTGGCTGGGGAGTAGTCAAGGAAGGCTTCTTAGAGGAGCTGACATGTGAAGGGAGGCCTTGCATCAAGACGTGTTGAGCCACAGGAGCAGAACACCCACCTAAAAGTGGTTTAACCATAGAGGAAATTGATCATCTCATTCAACAAGTTCCAAGGTAAAATAGTTTTGGAATTTGGATAATTTGGCAGCTCAGTATACCTACCAAGGACCAAGCTTCCTTTTGACTTTTTTCTCTGCCATTTTTGGCCTGTAGATCATCCCTCTTCAGGTCACAAAATGGCTGCAGCAAATCCAGATGCCACGTCCCCATGTAACAATCTCAAAAGACAGCGCATTCCTTCCTCGCCTCTCCTATGAGAACAAAGAGCTTCCTGTAACCGCCCCCCACCCCACCCCGGCCGACTTCTCCGACACCTCTTTGGTCCGAACTGCAGCACGTGTCCTTTCTAACCCCCTCCCAGGCAAGGGGCACGGCGCGGGATCATCCCCAGCTCAAGGAATCAACCGCCTGGATGCGGCTCCAACAGGAAACTACTTTCTCTCTGACCACTGTTTTCCAACGTTTCTCCCCACTGATGACCTCTCACACAGACCCTTAGCTTTCTGGTGATTTAAATCTAGAAGATCTAGTCTTGCTTCAGTAATTATGACTATTTTCGGGGCTTAAAAGGTCCAGTCCAGTCCATTCTACGTCAAGATTTCAATCTCATGTCCTTCTCAAACATCTTCCCTGCTGACCACGCCCTTGCCCCGAAGCGCAGGCCTGATCCATGGAGTGGGGTCCTGACGCGGACAAGAGGCACAGCCTGCTCACTCACTTTTTTTCTCCACTTCCTTCCCTTTCTGGCTCTTCTGATGTCAGAAAGGGGATTAGAAGAATTAGAGGAAAAGGGACAAAAGTCTGAAGTCATCGATACTGTTAGAATTCCCCCGCCTCTGTGCAGCACTCCCTCACACCCCGGTCGTCTCAGGGGGCCTGTGCATGGTCTGGCTGGAGGCTCTGTGTGGACCGCGCTGGGCCCAGTTTCCTGCTGAGGGCAGTTCTATTTGACTGACCTTGAACGAAGCTCCCTGTAGTTCCTACAGGCCACCTGCAGACTCTTATTTTTGGATGCCTCCTCCTAAACAGGCAGTCCTCTGAGATGGGACCCCCACAGATGGCTTTGAGGCCTGCTGCCCTCTCTATTTCCCAGGTGGCACTAGTGGTAAAGAACACACTTGCCAACACAGGAGACATAAGAGACGCAGTTTCGATCCCTGGGTTGGGAAGATCCCCTGAAGGAGGGCATGGCAACCCGTTCCAGTATTCATGCCTGCAGAATACCATGGACAGGGGAGCCTGGCGGGCTACAGTCCATGGGGTCGCAAAGAGTCTGGATGACGGAGGCGACTTAACATGCCCTCTATATGTATGCTTGTCCCAAAGGAAACGTCCTTGCCCTCCCAAATGGGGAACACAGGCCCCCTTGAAGTGGCCCCTCCCCTGTCATGATGAGAAGTACCACGCTCCGTGTGCCTGCTTCCCCTGTACTCCTGGGAGGCCCTCCTGGCCTCGTCCGTGAACGCTCCTCCCTTTCTCTGCTCTGGGGCAGCCCTGGGGTGGTCCTGCCAGGCTCTGCAGCTCAGCGGGTGTCCAGCTGGGAGGGGTCAGCCGGGTTCCCCTTCTTGCAACACCAGCCTCAGAAGGGTGCTCTTGGAGTCTGTCTCTTGCCGTGGGGAAGTGAACACCCGTCCTCCCCACAGCCTCTCCTCCTGTCTGCCTGCTCTAACCACTTCCCTCCACTTCCAGACAATTCCGATTTCTGGCCCTGTCTGTCTACGCTGGTTGGGGTAGAGGGTTGAGACACCACTTTTGCTCTTTGGGGAATGCCCAGATAGCAAACTCCACGAGGCTCTCTTTAGAAGGTAGAGCGCCCTCGGTCAACAATCACCCTCAGAAAGTAGGGCAACTATTTGTCAACTATCGTCCTCAGCTTGAGCCTTGGCCAAAAGGCCAAGACCACAGAATCACCTCCTTTTTGAGGTCCTACTATAGCATGCTTGGATTAGACCGATCCAGATTTACCCCCAGGGCCAGGGTAGGGACAGGCCATTGCCCTGGAACAAAACCCAAGCTGTGTTAGCAAGGAAGAAGGCAGAACAAGCCATGAGGTGGCACCGACAGGGTTTGCAGCAAACCTGTGTGGCAAGGTGGAGCCGCCAGGTGAAGACAGGGGAGGAGAGCGCCTGGCACAGGAACAGCCGGGCCGAGACCTGGGAGGACGCGCGAGCTTGGCAAGCTCCAGAAACAGCAGCACTGCCAGTGTGGGCGGACGTGGTGGGCGAGGGGCTGAACAGGATGAGATCACCTCAGAAGGCGGGAGGGGCCAGATCACGAGAATCTGGTGATCGTGTTAGAGGAGTCCGGATTTGATCCCAAGCAGAGATGGGAAGTCATCGCACGGTTTCAAGCAGAGCAGGGACCATGATCCGATTTTTGTTTTTATAAGATCACTCTGGCTGCCTAAAGAAAATTGATATCTAGGTTAGCAAGAGAGGAAGTAAGGGACAAGGCAGCTCCCGTGAGAGACGCTGGGGACTCCGTGGGGGCAGAGCAGATGGAGAGAAGGGTACGGACTAGCGATCTGCCTTGGCCATCTTTGGGAGAACACTCCATCCACACAGGAATCTTCTGGGTTCCCTGACCAGTTTATGCTACTCCTTTGGCTTGGAATGCCTCGCAACACTTACTCACTGCCCAGGCCCAGCTGTCACATCGCCGCCTTTGTCCAGCCTTCCCAGCCCCACCCCTCCCCACAGAAATGCCTGCTCCCTCCCGGGCTCCCACAGCTCTCCATAAGCACCTCCCTGTGCACTTAGCACTTGGGGTTGTAGTCATCTGTTTACCCGTCTGTCTCTCTCCCTGGATTATGAGCTTCAAGGAGCTCACTGTCTCCCTGCAGAGACCACAGGGAGACACATGTGAAGCTGCTAAAACACACCAGGAGGTACACGACTGAAGGCTAAAATTAGGGACGGAGCTGTAGGTGTCAGAGAGCAGGGGATGTCAGGGTGGCTGTGACCTCTCTTCCGACTGCTCTGAGCACCAATACCTGTTTCCAGAATTCACCTCTTGCTCTCTCTGCCCCCTCAGTACCTAGGGTACCTGTGAGTCCAGCCTGGAAAGGGGAAGTGCTGGCCCCCTTCCCTAACACAAACACACACACTCATATATATGCACCAAGTCAATCACTGACCCTGGCTTTTCAATCTCTGGCCTCCTCTCCAAGCCCTTCCGGAGGCTGGCATACAGTCAAACTCTATAAATGGCTGTTTGATGGATGAATGCATGAGTGGCCTGAAGGCCTATCAGAGCCAGAGTGAAAGGGACGAGGGCAGTACGGTGATGGTTCTAGAAAGGAGCTGTGGGAAGTGGGTGCTCTGCTAAACTTGGTGGGAGAGGCAGCTTCCTTACTCTGCCTCACCACTTGCTGGGCTCTCCTGATAGGCTTGGGGGTCGTAGGCTGGGGGACCTCGCCTCACATTCGCTGTGCCAGCCTTCTGCTAATACCCAAGATGCTGGGCAAAGAGGGCAGGCTCTTTGTCCTGGGATATGCCTTGGCCGCCATTTATGAGGGTGAGTATGTTCCCCTGGGTACCAGTTAGTGACCCTGAAGCAGTGACTCTGGGTGGGCTATCCATTGAGCGCCAGGCTTGGTGATGAACAAAGAGTTGGGGGGTCTAATCCCAGCTGTTCTGACTTGTGTGTCCCCTGAGAAAGTTCCTCTGAGTGTCTGAGCCTCTTTCATTTACAAAAGGAAAAAAAAAAAAATCAGGGGTTGAATGGGATGACCTCTCACCAGCTTCTGGGCCCCATCAATGTACAGTTCTAGAAGGTGGTCACCGCCCGCAGAGTGGGAGCTCGGGATGGGCTGGAGAAAGTTAATTGGCTCTAGAGGGAGGTAATCTACCAAGGCATCTTCCCCCAGGACCAGTGGCCAATCTGCGGCACAACCTCAACGAGGTGATAGCATCGCTCGGCTGCACCGTGGAGCTGCAGATCAACAACACCCGCACAGCCTGGCGTGTCTCCACAGCCCCCCTGCGGGCAGTGTTCAAGGACTTGCTGGTCAGGACCCTACACCGGCAGGGTCTGGGGTCCCTCTCCCCACAGGGCCTAGATGACCTGAGCTGAGAGCTGGGACCCTGGACTTACAGTTTCACAACAGGGCGAGTGGTACTGGCATTTGGGCAGAACTGTTCTCAAACGTTGCCCTGGTCTCTGGGCACCAAATGGCAGAAGAGCTCCTAACCCCCCCAGCCCCTGGGGCATATCCCACAACACATTCCCAAACACCCAAGTAGGTAGTACTCTGGGCGGCTGAGCTAGGATGTCAGGAAACTGGGGGCCCTGGCCTTGAGGAATTGGGAAACTTTGAGGGTCAGGGGATGAGGGAATAGGGTACTGGAAGACTGAAGATTGGGGTCTGGAAAAGTTGGAAAGTTGAGTTGGGGACACAAGGATCTCGGGGCTTCGGAGTTGGGACAGTGCAGATGGCACAGTGGCCTGAGTAGCAATGAGGGATAAGGTCAAGGACCTGGGGAACCTTCCTTGACAAGCAAGGATCTGGAATGGGAGGCCTTGGGAGGAGCTGGGAGCCTGGGAGGTGAGTGGAGCAGCGGCACCCGGGGACAGGAGAGGGCTCCCAAGGACTACAGACAGTGGGGAATCTGAGACAAGAGCCCATCTCCAGGCCTCGGCTCCTTACAGCCGGAGGTAAGAGCCCGAGGCTGGGCTGCTGGGGACAGACAGGCTGTCGGGCACAGAAGCTCCAAGGTGCCAGGCCTGGCTCCTTTCCTGCCTCCAACCCCAGAGCAGCAAAGAGTCACTGAAGGCCGAGACCCAGAACATCACCAGCTCCTTTGAGGAACTGGATGCCCAGGTGAACAGTGAGAGCGGATTCTCAGCCAAGGATGCCGAGGGCTCAGAGACAGCCCCGGGTGAGAAGGCCCCCGCTGCCTCAGCCTTCAGACACCGCCTCTCTACACAGAAGATGTATGAGCTGAAGACTAAGCTGCGCTGCTCCCGTGAGTGAGGATTCCTGGGCAGGGCAGGGGCCCGGGTATCGGCTCAGGGGCTGGGGACCTCAGACCCCCGTCGGCCCTTCCTGCAGATGTGGTGAACGAGGCCATGTTCAGCTGCCACCGCTGGTTTGACCAGAAGCATGGAGTGTGTATGCAGCGCATCTGGGTGCCCCTCCTCAACCACCTACTCTGCCTGCCCATGAAGTTCAAGTTCTTCTGCAGCATTGCCAAGGGTGAACACATAGGCAGGATGGTGGGGAGCACCCGGGCTAGGGATCTGAGTCTCGGGGGACCCTGGGAAGGTGTCGGGCAGGAAGGCAGTCAGGAGGGGAGGCTTTGGGCTCTGAGGACACGGCATCCTTAGGGCCCAGCGCCTCCAGCTGACCAGACTTGTGACTCAGGTAAGTTCCTGCTTTGTCTCTTCATCGGAAAGATGGGCATCATGATAGTACTTATCCCAACAGGGGTCTTGAGGATTTAAGGAGATAATACATGTAAACCAGCTAACAGAGCCAGCACACAGAGGAACTGCTTTGTTAAGTGTTGGCTATCATAATTAGTGTTTGGTACGATTACAGACAGGTGAAAAAAATGGGGGGGAGAATTCAAGGGGCGTGAAGAAGGGGAAAACTCAAGGTGGTAGAAAGCCACGGGCAGGGAATTCTCTTTTAATCCCGTTGTTAAGACTCCAACAGTCAGGACTCAGAGCTGTCACTGCCAAGAGCCAAGGTTCAATCCCTGGCCTCTGAACTAAGATTCCATAAGTCACACCAAAAAATGAAAAGAAAGAAAGAAAGTCACGGGCAGAGAGACAAAAACAGAGGATCACGGAAAGGGAGGACTGGAGGCCGGGCACAGGGAGGCCCCCTGACCCGGCTCCACCGCCCACCAGTGATGGAAGTTTGGTGCCGCAGCCGCATCCCAGTGGAAGGCAACTTTGGGCAGACCTATGACTCCCTCAACCAGTCTATTCATGGCCTGGAGGGGGAGTTTTCAGCGACTATTAACCTCAAGGTAAGAGACGGGCAGTGTGAGGTC
>SJYV01029425.1:0-14904 GCA_006410875.1 Neotragus pygmaeus
TGAGGAAGGCTGGCCTCGTTACTTAAAGCCAACTGATTGTAGAAGCTAATCACGTCTACAAAATACTTACGAAGCAACACCTGGACTGGTGTTATATTTTAAAAAAAAACTGAACTATAGCTCAATCAAGTTGACACAAAATTTAAACATCACAGATTCCAAATGTGACAGTGAGATTTCCAGTAGGCAAATAGACTTTAATTGGTCAGAATTGACAAGAAGGGAGAAGTTTCTGGTTCTGGGGTGTGCTGCTATACCCCAAGTCCGTGCCAAGTGAGGCTGTAGACAGCCCTTTGTAGGCAATGGCCAGAGTGTTCACAGGCCAGAAAAAACAGGAGCTGAAACTGCTTCTTAAGGGAGTGAAACGGCGAGTATTAGGGCCTGAATGCAGTCTGTATTTCACGCATGCTTTGATCATCTCCTTTTATTTTTAATTGCAGCTCTCTTGCGTCATGGCTCCCATGCTAGACCAAGGATTTACACAGTTGTATTTATCTGTAGATTGTGTTGATCATCACATTATCCTGTAATCCTTATGTCTGCCACCCATGACTTTGAGTCTCTCATCAGAATACAAGACAGGCAGCATCTTGAGGACTTGATTTAAAATCGCCATCTCTACAAACAATCCAGTATTTAACCTTTAAAAAGATGGAAAACCTGCCATTTGCAACAAGGTGGATGAACCTGGAGGACGTCACACTCAGTGAAATAAACCAGACACAGAAGGACAAACAGAGCGTGATTCCCCTTAGATGAAAAGTAGTCCCATGCCTAGAAGCAGACAAAAGAGTGGTGGCTGCCTGGGGCCAGAGGGAGGGGAACACGGGGAGGGGAGCCGCCCTCTGCGGGTAAATGTCGGGAGTACACAAGGTGTGCCGTTTCCAGAGGTCTGCCTGCAACATTCTGCCCGCAATTAACAGTAAGGCGTCAAAGTGAAAGTGTCAGACACCCAGTCATGTCTGACTCTTTGTGACCCCATGGTGCCTCTGTCCATGGAATTCTCCAGGCAAGAGTACTGGAATGGGTAGCCACTTCCCTCTCCAACGGATGTTCCTGATTCTGGGATAGAACTTGGATCTGAGTCATCAGGGACCCCAGCAATAAGGCATCTTGCACTTACAATGTGTTTGTCACATAGATCTATTGTTATCTACTCTTACCCCCAAAATATTAATAAAACAAAATAAAGAGACTTAAAGAGACATTTGGAAGTGGTGGATATATGCCTGTTACCTTGTACAATGATGGCGATGCGATGGCGGACACACATTCACAAAACTATTTACACGAAATCTGTGGCGTTTTCCAAACATTGATTATACCTCAGTAAATCTGGGAAGACAAAATAAAGTAAATGGAAATGCAAATAGAAAAATAAAAAATAAAACCAGCCCTGAATGGGTTAGCAGGGCAGTTGATTGCTCCAATAATCACTGTGGATGGCGACTGCAGCCGTAAGATTAAAAGCGGTTTGCTTCTTGAAGAAAAGCTTTGACNAATAAAGTAAATGGAAATGCAAATAGAAAAATAAAAAATAAAACCAGCCCTGAATGGGTTAGCAGGGCAGTTGATTGCTCCAATAATCACTGTGGATGGCGACTGCAGCCGTGAGATTAAAAGCGGTTTGCTTCTTGAAGAAAAGCTTTGACAAACCTAGACGGAATATTAAAAAGCAGAGACATCACTTTGCCAACAAAGGTTCATAGTCAAAGCTATAGTTTTTCCCGTAGTCACATATGGATGTTAGAGTTGGACAAAAAGAAGGCTGAGCACCAAAGAATTGAAGCTTTTGAATTGTGGTGTTGGAGAAGATTCTTCAAAGTCCCTTGGACTACAGGGAGATCCAACCAGTCCATCCTAAAGGACATCAGTCCTGAGTGTTCATTGGAAGGACTAATGTTGAAGTTGAAATGCTAATACTTTNGCTTTTGAATTGTGGTGTTGGAGAAGATTCTTCAAAGTCCCTTGGACTACAGGGAGATCCAACCAGTCCATCCTAAAGGACATCAGCCCTGAGTGTTCATTGGAAGGACTAATGTTGAAGTTGAAATGCTAATACTTTGGCCACCTGATGCGAACAGCTGACTCATTTGAACAGACCCTGATGCCGAGAAAGATTGAGGGCAGGAGGAGAAGGGGACGACAGAGGATGAGTCGGTTGGATGGCATCACCGACTCAATGGACATGAGTTTGATCAAGCTCTGGGAGATGGTGAAGGATGGGGAAGCCTGGTGTGCTGCAGTCCCTGGGGTTGCAGAGTCGGACAGGTCTAAGAGACTGAACAAGAGGAAGACTCCAGAGCTCAGGATGGTCTCGCTGTATTCTGGGAGGATGGGGCTCTGTACAGAGCTGGGCTGCACATGGGGAGGGTCCTCTAGGATGGAGCCACAGGATGAGATCTGGAGAGGGGACCGCAGGAAGGGCAGGTGACAACAACCCGCTTGGACCGAGGTTCCCCCAGCACCATCCTGCGGGCGGTGCGGGCCACCAAGGACAAGGTAAGCGCCCACGCCTTGGCCCCTGTAAACCTTGCACACATAACAGAGGCAGGAGGGTGGCATCGGATACAGGGTTAAGTCTCTGCCACCCCCCCGGAAAGAAGGTTCCAGATAGAAAAGGGAGCAGTGTCTGTGGAAAGTCTGCTTCCTTCACACTGGAGCCCACAGCTTGAGGAGTTCCGCGTTCTACCTACTAAGGCGAGCGTGTTGGAGGTTTCACCCGGGCTTTGGAACCTAAAGACACCAGGGGACAGAGCGCAGGTAAGAAAGACGAGATGCCGTGGCTGCGATCGGACGGAGGGGGCTACGGCCCCAGAACAGCGCCGTCAGCGCTTGGAACCTGCGCGTCTGTGCCTGCACCCGCCGGGGACGCCTCCGTGATCAGTGCCAGGCGTCTCCTTCTCAGCCCTCCACGGCCCGTGCCCGCGCTGCCCGCCCTCCAGGCGGAGCCCAGCGGCCTGTCTCGCCCCGCCCTGCCCAGGAGGGCTCTTCCAACACCACATGCGCTTCCTCATGGCTTTGAACTTGGAGCCACCGCTGAAGCTTCACGTGGGAAAACAGGAGTTGGAACAGACACTGCCCTTTCCAGGTTTCGCTGGCTTCTTCCCCTCATGCCAGCTTCTTTTCGGTGCCCAAACCACTCATTCTTCCAATTTAACATTAATGGCTTCACACGGCCTTTGAGCTTTCAAGCCAACATGCTCCAGTCAGCTGAAAACAGCCCTGTCTCCGATCAGGAAGAGCTGGAGCATTTCTTCCCGAGCTGCTGGGGGCTTCTGTGGGCATCTGTGCCCTCGCGGGGGCTCAGCTGACCTCTGGGACCTCCCAGCACGACGGCTGGCTGCTCGGCAGGGCCGCGTCCTCACCGACGCTGTCAAGACTCGAAGCCCCGACTTCAGTCCACTCCTGCCTACCTGCTGCTCAGATGAAGACATTGCAGAGAGGGGCACATTTTTATAATGTGAAGTAAATGTCAAGATGAAAGAAAAAGTCCTGCGCACATGAATAATAGAGGAAAAGCCTCAAAACCGGCATAAATCATGACTTTGGCAGGTAATTTTTTATATCTTGGTGCGGTATCATTTTTTTCTATTGATAAATTCATCAGTATAAGATATAGACTATTTTTATGAAATGAATACATATGAATTTGAAACAAGGTGCAATCATGGAGCCCCGGCATGACACAAGCCATTCCAGGTGGGAGCTGAGCTGGCGCTCCTGTTTCTCGGTTTACAGGGGTTTGTTACTTCCAGCTGCCCCCAGAAAGAAGTGGAACAAGACACCCGGAAGCAGGCGGGGACGCACGCGCAGCCCACCTTCTTCTCTCTCCTGGGGATGCCCAGCAGTGCAGGAGTTTGGAACCTTCTCTACGTCAGAATCACTGCAGCTCTGAGTTTCTTCCGGGCATTTTCCCTGTGCACTGTGTGACCAGCTTGTGAAGGTTTGCATGTGCAAGTGCTTGCGTGGCGTGGCTGTGAGCCATTGTGTGCATGCACGTGTGTTTGCTCTTGTGTGCTCACAGCTGGTGTATACACTCACACTTATGTGAACCTGTGTGTATACTCGTGTGTGTGTGTGACGTGTGTATGCCTTCCATGTAGACCTTGCTGAGTCCCCAGAGCACCCTCTCGCGAAGTTTCATCCAGTCACACTCAGCCCCCCTTGGACAGTGTGGGGTCCAGGCTCCCTGTCTTGGCAAGCTCTCTGTCTCTGCCCCTCCCTCTCCATCAGCAGCCCCACCCCTCTTACTCCAGGGCAGCTCCAGCCTGGTCAGTCTGGAAGCTTCAGAGACCCTCCTACGGGCTCTTTCAGTCATAACAGACATTTCCGTGAAAGGCTGTGTGAGGATCATGCCCCACAAATTAGCATGGGAATCTTGCTGCGGTGAATTACTTGGCTCCACAGCTCTGTCTGGTCTCGCTCCTGGGGCTCACACTGTTCTCTAAACCGTGCCTCCTTCTGCTGCCTCAAGCAAGAGCAAGGTCCCCAGCCCAGTGGGGACACGGCCTCCCACCCCACCCCCGCTGCAAGCCATCCTGCACTGAAGCTCAGGACCCTACATCCCACCACATCATGCTACCAGAAGGGTGGTAACTGCATTTAAGCTACCGTATTTTCTTTCCATTCCATATTCCCAACCCAGGCCTCATTGCTGGTTGATGCATGGCGAGCGAATGAATGAACACAAAACGAAAAGGATGTACAGTATCCAGATTACAACCAAAGCATCTGGAACCTGAATCGAGCTACAGATAGTGAGTTCAGTTCAGTTCAGTCACTCAGTCGTGTCCGACTCTTTGCGACCCTAGTGAAGAAATACATCTATAAACAACACAGATGCAGCAAGCCAGCTCGCTGGGATGTTGTCATTCCACGTGTAACTCATTCTGGCATCATCTCTGTGTAAACAGGGTTGATAGCAGAGCCTCTGTAACCAGCTGCAGGACGAGCTTCCACTCCAGCTCTTGGATCAGCCTCAGACCCACTCCTAGCCTCAGTGTTGCCATCTGTAAAATGTGCAGAATAGGCTTGCCTGCCCCAGGGGTGGGGGAGTGGGGCTTGGAAGCAGGAAGCCCAGGTCAGTGCATCAAGTTCCAGGAGCAGAGACTGGCCCAGATGAATGCAGAGTGAAAGGAGCTTACGCTTCCAGCACAGGGTCAGCGAGCGCCTGCAGGAGCACGTGAGAACGCACGTAGAGCTGGCGATGGGATCCCAAACCGCAGGGCTCTGGGGTCTGTAGACGGGAGAGAGGCGAAGGCAACGGCCAGGGAGCCGGCTCTCCGGACATCCGGGGCCAGAGCCCCTTCATTAGTACCTTCTCGGTTTTTATTTTCACACCTGCCTTTGCACATCTCGCTTGTGAGTGATGAGAATGAACGCATCCCTTACCGATGTGAGATGTCGTCATCACACATTTATGGGCTTTGGACTTGTATTTGAAATATCCGATACTAGAGCTTAAGGCTTCTTGCAAAGACCCTCTGCATCTAAGGTCTGTCTGAGATGCAGAGAAAAAGGAAAGGCGAGATTAATTCAGTTAAACCCAAACACAGCACGGACCCCCAGACAGCCTCCTCGAGGGCTGCGCTGACATAAACGCAGGGGAGCAGGGGGACTGCCAGGCCTAGGAGGGAGAAAGGGCAGCGTGTCCTGATGATTTACGGCGCGAGGATCGGCCACGCCTCGGTAATGGATGGGGACTCATGCTAGAAAACGCCAGAGCAGCGCAGGCAGGCTGCACAGAACCGTCGAGGGCTAATTCATTTAGCGGATTGGATGCCCAGGGACAACGCACGACAGCTTAAGAGACCGAGAAATTCCCGTGGGTCCAGAGGGGACTGTCACAGCTGCAGGACAAGCCAGCCCCCTCCGTGTGGCTGGAGTGCGTTGATTAGCACTCACTGGGTGGCGGACGAGAGCAAATCAGCTAATGGAAAGGGGGGAGGAGGTCTCGTGGAACTGGCTCAAGAGAAAAAGATCCTTGATCAACACTTTTGTGATATCCCCAGGAAACAGATCTAGGCCACGGTAACCCTCAGCGGTTTCCAGCACCTTTTCTGGTGATGCTCAAAAAGCTGGGTGTGTTTAATTGGCCACAAAGCTTTTTTTTTTTTTTTTCTTTCACTTGTTCAGCAATTGTTACCTACCGTCTCTTGCTATTATCATGACTCAGGCTAGGAGATATATGGTTCCTGGGTGTGAGTTTCTACAACAGTTGATTATGCAGAAAGC
Source organism: Neotragus pygmaeus (assembly GCA_006410875.1). Classification (NCBI taxonomy): domain Eukaryota; kingdom Metazoa; phylum Chordata; class Mammalia; order Artiodactyla; family Bovidae; genus Neotragus; species Neotragus pygmaeus. The sequence goes on from SJYV01029425.1 coordinate 6,238, forward strand.
TAGAGAAATTATTAAGTGAGATATTAACCCCTTCTCTCATTACATGCCTTCTTTATGAATCCGTGTTCTTTTTAATCTTCTGCCACTTATTCCCTGAAAGACTACTAACACGGCAGCTACAAACATCACTCATTTAAACAATATTTTAAACACTAAGCAAAGGGTGGCGATGTGTGATTTATCACCCTTGAGGATACCCTCTCCATCAGACTTTCCAACCTCTACTCTCTGGAAGAGAGTGCTTCTAGCCGCATTGTTTTGCCTTCTAGCCGACTTGATAAACCACACGCAAGGTCAAATCAGGCTGGAAGATCTCCACGGCTTTCTCCTTGATCAGGGCCTTCTCCACTTCACTGTCCTCCTTTACAGACCCCACTCCAGGACGCCCTCCCTCAGTCTGTCTCCTGCAGAGAAGTGTCTTCCCTTTCAAAGTGTTACCTTTAAATCCTACTCTTCAGAGTTTGGCAAAGAGACCAACTGCCCCAGGTATTCACAGCCTGAGAACCTCTCTCAGTTTCCAGGAGCAATGCCTGGTAAAGCTGCACTTTCAGCCTGCTGCCCTCGGCCTGAGCGGGGCCGGGGCCAGGGAGGGAAGTGGGCTGCCTCCACTGCTGCCCCACGGGGAGCAAGAGGTGGGGCTGGGGAGCCTCGGGCATTGTCCCCTGGGCCCTGAAGACTTGATCAATTGGAGAGGTTTCACTCGCTTTTATTTAAAATGTGAATGCTATATTTTCATTTATTTCTTCTTATCCATGAAAATGATTGCTTCATCGTTCTGTGCCTTTTAAAATTGCACGCAGACGTTGGGCGTGGACTGCAAGTTGCTATTGTAACAGGTGGGAGGCTTGCAGAGATCTGGTTTCTTCAATAACACAGAACTTACTAAAAATCAAGAGAGAATGCAAGATATGTATTATAGTTAATAGGTGTCAATACAGGTGTCTAAAATCTTAAGCAATAAAAGCTAAGCCAATAGTTTATCAAGACTTTAGGTGTATTAAAAAAATATATATATATATACACACATATACTTGGATATCATGTTTTTCATTTTGATGAAATTAAACATTATTTAAATTATTATAATTAAAATTATGGATTATTGACTCCTGTTCCATTGCTACAGGAACAGTAGCAGCTGCAAGCATCACTGTAGTTTCATGAGCCATAAGTGGATTGAAGAAGTTTGTTCTCTGTAACAGCCTTGTTGTTGTTATTGTTGATCAGTCGGTAACAACGTGTCAGACTCGTCACGACTCTATCAGCTGCAGCACACCAGGCTACTCTGTTCTCAGCTGTTTCCTGGAGTTTGTGCAAACTCATGTCCACTGAGTTGGCGATGCTATCTAACCATCTCATCACCTGCTGCCCTCTTCTCCTTTCGCCTTCAGTCTTTCTCAGCATCAGTGTCTTTTCCCNTGTCCTCAGCTGTTTCCTGGAGTTTGTGCAAACTCATGTCCACTGAGTTGGCGATGCTATCTAACCATCTCATCACCTGCTGCCCTCTTCTCCTTTCGCCTTCAGTCTTTCTCAGCATCAGTGTCTTTTCCGATGAGTCAACTCTTTGTGGCACTAGTGGTAATGAACATGCCTGCCAACACAGGACCCATAAGAGAGATGGGTTTGATTCCTGGGTGGGGAAGATCCCCTGGAGAAGGAAATGGCAACCCATTCCAGCCTTCTTGCCTGGAGAAGCCCATGAACAGAGGAGCCTGGTGGGCTGCAGTCCACAGTGCCACAAAGAACTGGACATGGCTGAAGTGACTTAGCACTCATATCACACTGCCGAAGTATTGGAGCTTCAACTTCAGCATCAGTCCTTCCAATCAAGACTCAGGGTTGATTTCCTTTAAAATGGACTGGTTTGATCTCCTTGCAGTCCAAGGGATTCTCAAGAGTCTCTAATACCACAATTTGAAAGCATCAATTCTTCAGCGAGCAACCTTCTTTATGATCCAACTCTCATATCCTTACATGACTAGTGGAAAAAACAATTCTGACTATCTGGATCTTTATCGGCAAAGTGATGTCTCTGCTTTTTAATATGCTATCTAGGTTTGTCATAGCTTTCCTCCCAAAGAGCAAGCGTCTTTTAATTTCATGGCTGCAGTCACCATCCACAGTGATTTTGGAGCCCAAGAAAATAAAATCTGTCACCGTTTCCACTTTCTTCCCTTCTATTTTCCATGAAGGGATAGGACCAGATGCCATAATTCTAGTTTTCTGAATGTTGAGTTTTAAGCNATGGCTGCAGTCACCATCCACAGTGATTTTGGAGCCCAAGAAAATAAAATCTGTCACCGTTTCCACTTTCTTCCCTTCTATTTTCCATGAAGGGATAGGACCAGATGCCATAATTCTAGTTTTCTGAATGTTGAGTTTTAAGCCAGCTTTTTCACTTTCCTCTTTCATCTTCATCAAGAGGCTCTTTAGTTCCTCTTCACTTTCTACCTTCTAGAGCAGTATCATCTGTATATCTGAGGTTGTTGATGTTTCTCCCAGGAATCTTGATTTCAGCTAGGGACTCATCGAACCTGGCATTTCACATGATGTACTCTGCATATGGGCTACAATCTATGGTGCCTCAAAGAGTCAGACATGACTGAGGGACTCACCCAGCAGCCCTGCATATGACTTAAATAAGCAGAGTGACAATGTACTGTCTTGTCATCCTGCTTTCCCAGTTTTTAACCAGCTAGTTGTTCCATGTCTAACTGTTGCTTTTTATCCCACATACAGGTTTCTGAGCAGACAGAATAGGTGGTCTGGTATTCCCATCTCTTTAAGAATTTTCTCGTTTGCTGTGATCCACACAGTCAGAGGGTTTAGAGCACTCAATGAAGCAGAAGTAGTTGTTTTTCTGGAACTCCCTTGCTTTCTTCATGATCCAACAATTGTTGGCCACTTGCTCTCTGGTTCCTCTGCCTTTTGTAAATCTAGCTTGTACATCTAGAAGTTCTCAGTTCACGTACTGCTGAAGCCTAGCTTGAAGGATTTTGAGCATAATCCTTGCTAGCATGTGAAATGAGCACAACTGTACAGTAATTTGTACACTCTCTGGTGCTGCTTTTCTTTGGAATTGGAAGGAAAACTGACCTTTTCCAGTCCTGTGGCCACTGCTGAGTGTTCCAAATTTGCTGACATATTGAGTGCAGCACTCTAACAGTATCATCTTTTTAGGATTTTAAATAGCTTAGCTGGAATTTCATCACCTCCACTATTTTTGTTCTTAGTAATGNACTGACCTTTTCCAGTCCTGTGGCCACTGCTGAGTGTTCCAAATTTGCTGACATATTGAGTGCAGCACTCTAACAGTATCATCTTTTTAGGATTTTAAATAGCTTAGCTGGAATTTCATCACCTCCACTATTTTTGTTCTTAGTAATGCTTCCTAAATCCCACTTGACTTCAGACTCTTGGAGGTCAGGCTCTAGGTGAGTGACCACATCATTGTGGTTATCCGGCTCATTAGGCCTTTCTTGTACCGTTCTTCTGTGTATTCTCGCCACCTCTTCTTAATCTCTTCTGCTTCTGTTAGGTCCTTGCCGTGGCCCTTCATGGCATGGCTCACAGCTTTCTTGAGTTCTGCGAGGCCCTTTGCCACAACAAGCTGTGATCCATGAAGGGGATTTAACAGCTTTATTGAGGTCTAATAAACATACGAAACACTCCACATATTTAAAATATACAATTTGATGACTTTGGACGTTTGCACACACCCCTGAAACTGTCACCACAATCAAGATAATAAAAATATTCATCACCTCCCCAATTGTTGTGTTTCCCTTTGTCATTTTTGTTTGCTCTGTTTTTTTGTGGCAAGCCAACTAACAGATCTGCCATCTTCACAAAGACAAGTGTGTGACACAGTGTTGTTGACTACTGGCTGTGCAAGGTACAGAAGGTCTCTAGAACCTCACCGCCTTGCGTAGCGGGAATGCACGCTCTTCCTCGCCAGTGGCCCACTCTCCGCTCCAGCAGACAGTGGCAGCCAGGATGCTGCTCTCAGCTTCCGAGTCTCACGGTTTCGGAATGCCTGTGTCAGGAGAAGCAGTCAGTATCTCTCCCTCTGGAACCAGCTTATTTCAATTACTGTAATGTCCTCCAGGACCATCTGTATTCCTGCATTTTCCTGTCTGAAGACAAATAATATTCCACTGCATAAACACACCACGTTTTCTTTATTCATCAGCTGATGGACATTTGCATTGTTTCCAAGTTACTGCATTATCATGAATAATGCTGCAGTGAACATGGAGTGTATTTATCTCCTCAAGGGCCTGATTGCACTGATTTTGGGTGAATATGCCTCTGGATGCGCAGGATCATATATAGCTTCAGTGTCAGTTTCTTGAGGAGCCTCCATGGGATTTCCCACACCACGTACAAGTTTACGTTTCTACCAACAGCGTTTAAGGATTCCTTTTTCTCCACATCCTCATTTTGCTGTCCTTTCTTCCCAACAATAACCACTCTAAGGTGCTGTGAGCTGATATCTCACTGTGGTTTTGACTTTCATTTCCCAGATGGTTAGTGATATTGAGCCCCTTTCCATGTACCGTTAGCCATTTGTACGCCTTCTTTGCAGAAATATCTATTCAGGTGTCTTAATTGGGTTACTTTTCTTTTTTTTTCCTATTGAGTTATGGGTTTCCCCTGTGGCTTGGCTTCCCTGAGAGCTCAGTTGGTAAAGAATCTGCCTGCAATGCAGGAGACCCCAGTTCAATTCCTGGGTCAGGAAGATCAGCTGGAGAAAGACAGGCTACTCACTCCAATATTCTTGGGCTTCCCTTGTGGCTCAGCCGGTAAAGAATCTGCCTGCAATGCAGGAGACCTGAGTTTGATCCCTGGGTTGAAAAGATCCCCTAGAGAAGGGAAGGCTACCCACTCCAGTATTCTGGCCTAGAGAATTCCATGGACTATACAGTCCATGGGGTTGCAAAGAGTCGGACACGACTGAGCAACTTTCACTTTCACTTTCTGGTGGCTCAGACAGAAAAGAATGCTCCTGTAATGCAAAGACACAGATTTGATCCCTGGGTCAGGAAGATCCCCTGGAGTAGGACAGGGCAACCACTCTAGTATCTTTGCCTGGAGAATTCCATGAACAGAAGAGACTGGTGGGCTACTGTCCACGGGGTCACAAAGAGTCAGACACAGCAACTAACACTTTAACCTTTTTTTCTATTGAGTCATAGATGTTTCACATATATTTTGGGTATTGTCAGGAACAGAATATTTATGAGCTGAGAATCTCCTTTCTCCTGTGACTCCTGGGGTTGATCTCAAGCTAGATTGACTATCGATGTTCTGTTAAGTACCTGTGTTTAACATGGAAAATCACTGTAGAAGACCCTGGAGCAAGACATGGGCATGCCAGGAGAATATTTAAACAAATTACTGTGTTTCTTTTAAAAGTATCGTTACTTGGAGCTTATACATCCTGGGAGAGTGATCCCAAACTTAAAGAAGGTAGATCCACAAAGGAAAATACATGTTCCCATGGGAACATGATATTTTTTGACTTTCAGGAGATATTAATAAATCGGAAGAACTTACAGAAATCTTGTTTTAGCTTTAAAATCCAATTACACCACAATTCCATCTCTTTTATTAATTTTTATTGTAATACAGTTGATCTACAATGTAGATGGTGATTGCAGCCGTCCAATTAAAAGACACTTACCCCTTGGAAGGAAAGTTATGACCAACCTAGACAGCATATTAAAAAGCAGAGACATTACTTTGTCAACAAAGGTCCATCTAATCAAGGCTATGGTTTTTCCAGTGGTCATGTATAGATGTGAGAGTTGAACTATAAAGAAAACTGAGCACCAAAGAATTGATACTTTTGAGCTGTGGTGTTGGAGAAGACTCTTGACAGTCCCTTTGATTGCAAGAAGATCCAACCAGTCCATTCTAAAGGAGGTCAGTCCTGGATGTTCACTGGAAGGACTGATGCTGAAGCTGAAACTCCAATACTTTGGCCACCTGAAGTGAAAAGCTGACTCATCTGAAAACACCCTGATGCTGGGAAAGACTGAGGGCAGGAGGAGAAGGGTATAACAGAGGATGAGATGTTTGGGTGGTGCCACCAACTCAGTGGACAAGGGTTTGGGTAGACTCCAGGAGTTGGTAATGGACAGGGAGGCCTGGCGTGCTGCAGTTCATGGGGTCGCAAAGAGCTGGNAGAAGGGTATAACAGAGGATGAGATGTTTGGGTGGTGCCACCAACTCAGTGGACAAGGGTTTGGGTAGATTCCAGGAGTTGGTAATGGACAGGGAGGCCTGGTGTGCTGCAGTTCATGGGGTCACAAAGAGCTGGATGCGACTGAGCAACTGAACTGAGCTGACAACGTTGTGTTAGTTTCTGTGGTACAGCAGAGTGATTCAGTTTTACATCCATATGTGTGTAGTCCTTTTCACGTTCATTTATGGCTGGTCTGCCACAGGGTGCTGAATACAGTCCCCAGTGCTGTACACAGGATGCTGAATACAGTCCCCTGTGCTGTACACAGGATGCTGAATATAATCCCCAGGGCTGTACACAGGACGCTGAATGTAATCCCCAGGGCTGTACAGCGGGGCCTTGTTGTTTGTCCATCCTACGCACATTAGTTTGTGTCCACTATCCCATGCCTCTGATCTGCCCCCTCATTCTCCTCTTTCTTGATCACCAGAAGTCTGTTTATGTCCATGCGGCTGTTTTGTTGACATGCTCATTGTGTCGTGTTTTATATTCCACATACGGGTGACATCATGTGATAGGTGTCTTCCTCTGTCTGACTTGCTTTGCTTCGTACAATAGTCTCTAGTTCCATCCATGTCACTGCAAACAGCACTTCCATTTTTTATGACAGAGTAGTGTTCCACCTTATCTATGTATCACTATGGAGAACAATATGGTGATTCCTCAAAAAGCTAAAAATAAAAGTACCATATGACCCAGNTTCGTACAATAGTCTCTAGTTCCATCCATGTCACTGCAAACAGCACTTCCATTTTTTATGACAGAGTAGTGTTCCACCTTATCTATGTATCACTATGGAGAACAATATGGTGATTCCTCAAAAAGCTAAAAATAAAAGTACCATATGACCCAGCAGTTCTAATACTGGGCATGTATCCATTTCCTTTAGACCGAGACCTAGAATCACTCAGAAGACTGTCTCCACCATCTTGGTAATGGCAGGCATTCCACCGCATTCTCAGACATCATTTGAATAATATCTGGTTAAAGCCTTACTGCCGGCACAAGTTTCAGTTCAGTTCAGTTGCTCAGTTGTGTCCGACTCTTTGCGACCCAATGAATTGCAGCATGCTAGGCCTCCCTGTCCACACCATCTCCCGGAGTTCACTCAGACTCATGTCCATTGNAGAAGGGTATAACAGAGGATGAGATGTTTGGGTGGTGCCACCAACTCAGTGGACAAGGGTTTGGGTAGACTCCAGGAGTTGGTAATGGACAGGGAGGCCTGGCGTGCTGCAGTTCATGGGGTCGCAAAGAGCTGGACGCGACTGAGCAACTGAACTGAGCTGACAACGTTGTGTTAGCTTCTGTGTTACAGCAGAGTGATTCAGTTTTACATCCATATGTGTAGTCCTTTTCACATTCATTTATGGCTGGTCTGCCACAGGGTACTGAATACAGTCCCCTGTGCTGTACACAGGACGCTGAATACAGTCCCCTGTGCTGTACACAGGATGCTGAATATAATCCCCAGTGCTGTACACAGGATGCTGAATACAGTCCCCTGTGCTGTACGCAAGATGCTGAATACAGTCCCCTGTGCTGTACACAGGATGCTGAATATAATCCCCAGGGCTGTACAGCGGGGCCTTGTTGTTTGTCCATCCTACGCACATTAGTTTGTGTCCGCTATCCCATGCCTCTGATCTGCCCCCTCATTCTCCTCTTTCTTGATCACCACAAGTCTGTTTATGTCCATGTGGCTGTTTTGTTGACATGCTCATTGTGTCATGTTTTANGTGGACTAACTTCCCTCTGAGGTTTCCTGAATTAACAAGGCTCTTCTCCCAACCTTTCACCGTGGGGATGCTGCTCTGATCTTACCTGACCTGATCTTACCTTGGGCAGGATGGGGCACCCCCTGCCCCATCCTGCCCAGGACCCCTGGGGTTTAGTCCCCCTGGAGGCTTGGCAACCAAGTTCTGCCTCTTGACTTTGCTGATGAATGCTTCATCTCACACGGGAGTCAGCTTTCCCTACACTCCCTCCCAGTGCCCTTTGCCCACTGGTCAGCAACTCCCTACCCTTGTTTCCTTGGAAGAAATAATAAAGCTTTGACACGCAAGCCGTTAGTCTTCCACGCTCTAACACAGTGGCACTTGGAGAAGGTATTCCCTCCATCTATCAAGACGTAGATGCTCATAGATCAGTGACCGGTACTTGGGCCAAGCATTGGATCATTCTTAATTTCACCCACAAATACAGAGATTGTCTAGGAAGATGACATACATCTTTAGGCATTAAATCAGCCCTGGTATAATTTGTCTGCCCAGGCTCAGAAGGAAAGGAGGCAGAATGCTAACGCTGCGTCATCTAATTGCATCCTGAATCCCACGGAGGTTGCCACTTATCTCTGGGCGTCCAGTTCTTTAAGAAAAAGCAGGGGACTGAGGAGAAACAAAGAGCAGAAAGAGGCA
>SJYV01029426.1:0-30392 GCA_006410875.1 Neotragus pygmaeus
CTCATTTCGCCTGGAGGGGAGATCCTCCTGGTTTTTCTCGAGTTGCGGCAGGTTTCTCTCGACTTGCTATGAAGACCCCAGAGACCCGTCCCTGTGCAGTCCGGAAAGGCCAGGCTCGACGCGAGTTGACATGGGCATCTGGGCATTTCTTGGCAGTTGGGGCCTGCTCCTAAGTGCTCCTCTGGAGACTGAAGTTTCCCTCCACTTCTTTCGTGGACCGTAGGGTTACACTGGAGGCTCCCCAATGGAGTCAGGTCTCGTCTCCATTGAAGATTGCCCATTGGCTATGCTCCTGCGCTGTAACCTCAGGGTCAGGCTTCCCGTCGTGGTCACACAGGGGTCTATGGGCTTCCCCTCGAGGCTTTCACACAGGTTTGAAACGCATGCCACCGTGTTGGGAGCCAATATTCAGGGTGACTGTCCAGGCGGCTCAGGGCCACCAGGTTCAGATGGAGTGGACAGAGACATCTGGGGGTCTCGGGGAACAGGTGGTGAGACCTCCGGAGTTCCTCTGGACACTCCTGTGGAGAGCGCCTCCTCTTGATATACCATAAGACTGGCGGGAATCCTTCCCTGACGAATCAGTGAAATGAACCCTGATCTCGAACGGAGCAGGGGGACATGGGGCTCCTCTTGAGTTGTGGTGGGAACCTGGGAGTTCCTCTCGAGTGGAGATCTGTATATCGGGATATTCTGGAGTCACTACAAGGGTGTGAAGGAACCCATCGAGGTTCTGAGGTATGGGGTGACTTCCCGTGACATGCCACAGAGGACAAGGACCTCATTTCTCCTGGTGGGGAAATCCTCTTGGTTTTTCCCGAGTTGCGGCAGTTTTATCTCGACTTTCGATGGGGACCACAGGGACAGGCCCCTGTGCCCTCCGGAAAGGAGAGGGTCCACGTGAGTTGCCAGGGTCTTCTGAGGATTTCTTTGCAGTTGGGGCCTGCTACTAAGTCCTGGTGTGGAGCCTGTGGATTCCCTCCACTGCTTACGTAGACGTGGGGTTTCTCTGGAGGCTCCCCAATGGAGCCAGGTCTCGTCTCCAGTGGAGACTTGCACGTTGGCTATCCTCCCGAACTGTAGCCACAGGGTCAGTCTTCCCGTCAAGGTGACACATTGGTCTGGGGCTTCCCCTCGTGGCTTTCCCACAGGGTTGAAACACGTGCCAACGTTGTGGGAGCCAGTTTTCTGGGTGTCAATCGAGGCGACGCAAGGCCACTAGGTTCCGATGGAGTGGACAGAGACAACTTGGGGTCTAGTGGAACAGGTGGCACGACCCCTGGATTTCCTCTGGACACTCCTTGGAGAGCACCTCCTCTTGAGATGCGATGGGACGTTTGGGAATCCATCCATGAAGAAGTAGGGAAAGGAAGCCTGATTTCTTGTGGAGCAGGGTACATGGGGTTCCTCTTGAGTTGTGGGCAGACCCTCGATATTCCTCTTGAGTGGAGACATGTATGTTGGGCTATTCTTGAGTCACTGCAAGGGTGTGAAGGAACTCGTCAAGGTTCATGAGGGATGAGGCAACTTCCAATGAGGTACCGCGGAGGACAAGGGCCTCATCTCGCTTGGAGGGGAGATCCTCCTGGTTCATCTCGAGTTGCGGCAGGTTCCTCTCGATTTACAACCTGGACCCCAGAGACCCGCCCCTGAGGCCTCCAGAAAGGCCATGCCGCAAGCGAGTTGCCAGGGACCTCTGGGGATTCCTTGGCAGTTGTTTCTGGTTCCTAAGCCCTCGTATGACACCTGAGGATTTCTCTCCACTGCAGACGTGGACCGTGGTGTTCCTCTGGAGGCTCCCCAGGGAAGTCAGGTCTTGTCATGAGTGGAGACATGCACCTCCACTTTCCTACCGAACTGTAGCTGCAGGGTCAGTCTTCCCATCGAGGTGATACAGGGGTCTGTGGCTTCCCCTCTAGGCTTTCCCACAAGTTTGAGAAACGTGCCAACGTGGTGGGAGCCAATCCTCGGGGTGACAGTTGAAGCGGAACAGGGCACCAGGTTCTGATGGAGTGGATACAGACATCTGGGTGTCTCGTGGAACAGGTGATGTGACCCCCGGAGTTCCTCTGGACACTCCTGTGGAGAGCACCTCCTCTTGAGATGCGATGGGACGGTCGGCAATCCATCCCTGAAGAAGCAGGGAAAGGAAGCCAGATTTCGTGCGGAGCAGGGGGACACGCGGTTCCTCTATAGTTGTGGGGGGATCCTCGATGTTGCTCTTGAGNTGGAGAGCACCTCCTCTTGAGATGCGATGGGACGGTCGGCAATCCATCCCTGAAGAAGCAGGGAAAGGAAGCCAGATTTCGTGCGGAGCAGGGGGACACGCGGTTCCTCTATAGTTGTGGGGGGATCCTCGATGTTGCTCTTGAGTGAAGACGTGTATGTTGGGCTATTCTTGATTCACTTCAAGGGTTTGAAGGAACCGGTCGAGCTCCATGAGGGATGAGGTGACTTCCCGTGAGGTGCTGCAGAGGAGAAGGGCCTCATTTCACCTGGAGGGGACATTCTCCTTGTTTTTCTCGAGTTCTGGCAGGTTTCTCTCGACTTACGATGGGAACCCCAGGGACCCGCCCCTGTGCCCTCCGGAAAGGCCAGGCTTGACGCGAGGTGCCAGGGGCCTCTGGGGATTTCTTGGTATTCGGGTCCTGCTCCCAAGTCCTCGTCTGGAGCCTGAGGCTTCCCTCCACTGCTTACCTGGAAAGTGGGGTTTCTCTGGAGGCTCCCCAATGCAGTCAGGTCTCATCACCACTGGAGATGTGCAAGTCGTGTTTCCCCCCGAGCTGTAGCCACAGGGTCAGGCTTCCCGTCGAGGTGACACCGGGGTCTGGGGCTTCCCCTCGAGGCTTTCCCACAGGGTTGAAACACGTGCCACCGTGGTGGGAGCCAATCTTCCAGGTGACTTTCGAGGTGGCTCACGGCCACCAGGTTCTGATGGAGTGGACAGAGACATCTGNTCTGGGGCTTCCCCTCGAGGCTTTCCCACAGGGTTGAAACACGTGCCACCGTGGTGGGAGCCAATCTTCCAGGTGACTTTCGAGGTGGCTCACGGCCACCAGGTTCTGATGGAGTGGACAGAGACATCTGGGGTTTTCATGGAACAGGTGGCCCGACCCCCAGAGTTCCTCTGGACTCTCCTGTGGAGAGTGCCTCCTCTTGATATGCCACAGGACTGGAGGGAATCTTTCCCTGACGAATCAATGAAAGGAACCCTTGTCTCGAATGGTGCAGGGGGACAGGGGGCTCCTCTTGCGTTGTAATGGGAACCTCCGTGTTCCTCGCGGGTGGAGACATGAATGTCAGGATATTCTGGAGTCACTGCCAAGGTGTGAAGGAACCCGTCGAGGTTCATGAGGGTTGGGGTGACTTCCCATGAGGTGCCACAGAGGACAAGGGCCTCATCTCGCCTGGAGGGGAGATCCTCCTGGTGTTTCTCGAGTTGTGGCAGGTTTTTCTCGACTTACAAAGTGCAGCCCAGGGACCCGCCTCTGTGCGCTCTGAAAAGGCCAGGCTCCACGGGAGTTGACAAGGGCCTTTGGGGATTACTTGGAAGTCGGTTCTGGGTCCTAAGTTCTCGTCTGCCACCTAAGTATTCCTCTCCACTGCAGACGTGGACTGTGGGGTTCCTCTGGAGGCTCCCCAGGGGAGTCACATCTCGTCTTGAGTGGAGATTTGCACCCACCGTTTCCTCCCAAGCTTTATCTTCAGGGTCAGGCTTCCCGTCGAGGTGACACAGGGGTATGGGGCATACCCTCGAGTCTTTCCCACAGGGTTGAGACACGTGCCACTGTGGTGGGAGCCAATCTTCGGGGTGACTGTCAAGGCGGCTCAGGGCCACCAGGTTCAGATGGAATGGACAGAGACATCTGGGGGTCTCGTGGAACAGGTGGTGTGACCCCCGGAGTTCCACTGGACACTCCTGTGGAGAGCGTCTCCTCATGATATGCGAGGGGACCAGCGTGAAACCTTCCCCAACGAATTGGTGAAAGGAACCGTGGTCTCGAAGGGAGAAGGTTGACATGGGGCTCCTCTTGAGTTGTGGTGGGAACCTCGGTGTTTCTCTCGAGTGGAGATGTGATTGTCGGATATTTGTGAGTCGCTGCAAGGGTGTGATGAACCCGTCGAGGTTCATGAGGGATGTGGGGTCTTTCGAGGAGATGCCGCAGAGGACAAGGTCCTCATCTCGCCTGGAGGGGAAATACCCCTGGTTTTTCTCGAGTTGTGACAGGTTCCTCTCAAGTAACGAAGGGGAACCCAGGGACCCGCCCCTGTGCCTTGTGGAAAGGCCAGGCTCCACGCGAGTTGCAAGAGGCCTCTGGGAATTCCTTGGCAGTTGGTGCGGTCTCCTATGTCCTCGTCTGTAGCCTGAGGATTCCCTCCATTGCTTACTTGGACCGTGGGCTTTCTCTGAAGGCTCCCTGGGGGAGTCAGGTCTCGTCTTCAGTGGAGAGGTGCACGTCTGATTTCCACTTGAGCTGTAGCTGCAGGGTCAGTCTTCCCGTCCAGGTGACACAGGGGTCTGGGGCTGCCCCTCGAGGCTTTCCCACAGAGTTGAAACATGTGCCACCGTGGTGGGAGCCAATCCTCGGGGTGCCATTTGAGGCAGTGCAGGGCCTCCAGGTTCCTCTGGAATTGACAGAGTCATCTGTGGGTATCCTGGATCAGGTGGCTTGACCCCGGGAGTTCCTCTGGACAGTCCTGTGGCAGGCGCCTCCTATTGACACGTGACAGGACCACCGGGAATCCTTCCTTGATGAAGGCGGTAAAGAATGCCAATCTCGAGCTGAGCAGGGGGACACGGGGATCCTCTTGAATTGTGGCGGGACCCTCGGTGTTCCTCTCGCGTGGGACCTGTATGTCGGGATAATCTTGAGTCGCTGCAAGCGTGTGAAGGAACCCGTCGATGTTCATGAGGGATGGGTGGACTTCCCGCTAGGTGCTGCAGAGGAAAAGGGCCTCATCTCGCCTGGTGGGTAGATCCTCCTGGTTTTTCTCGAGTTGCAGCAGGTTTCCCTCGACTCATGGTGGGGACCCCAGGGATCCGCTATGGGACACTCCAGAAAGGCCAGGTTCCACGTGAGTTGCCAGGGGCCTCTGGGGATCTCTTGGCAGTCAGGGCCTTCTCCTAAATCCTCGTCTGGAGCCTGAGGATTCCACCCACTGCTTACATGGACCGTGGGGTTTCTCTGGAGGCTCCCGAATGGAGTCAGGTCTCGTCTCCAGTGGAGACGTGCAAGTCTGCTTTCTGCCCGAGCTGTAGCCGCAGGGTCAGACTTCCTGTCGAGGTGACACAGGGGTCTGGGGCTTCCCCTTGAGGCTTTCCCACAGGGTTGAAATACGTGCTCCCATGGTGGGAGCCAATCTTCGGTGTGACAGTCAAGGGGGTGCAGGGCCACCAGGTTCCTCTGGAATGGAAAGAGACATCTGGGGGTATCATTGATCAAGTGGCTCGACACCCAGAGTTCCTCTGGACATTCCTGTGGCCAGCACCTCCTCTTGACATGTGACGGGACCGTCGGAAATCCTTCTCCGACGAAGCCTGGAAAGGAAGCTTGATCTCGAGCTGAGCAGTGGCCACCGGGGTCCTCTTGAATTGTGGCGGGACCCTCGGTGTTCCTCTCACATGGAGACCTGTATGTCAGGATATTCTTGAGTCACTGCAAGCGTGTGAAGGAACCCGTTGAGGTTCATGAGGGATGGGGTGACTTCCCGTGAGGTGCCAGAGAGGACAAGGCCCTCATTTCGCCTGGAGGGGAGATCCTCCTGTTTTTTCTCGAGTTGTGGCAGGTTTCTCTTGACTTACGACGGGGACCCCAGGGACCTGCCCCTGTGCCCTCCAGAAAGACCAGGCTCCACGCGAGATGCCAGGGTCCTCTGGGGATTTCTTGGCAGTCGGGGCCTGCTCCTAAGTCTTCATCTGGAGTATGAGGATTCGCTCCACTGCTTACTTGGACAGTGGGGATTCTCTGGAGGCTCACCAATGGAGTCAGTTCTCATCTCCAGTGGAGACGTGCAAATCCACTTTCCTCCCGAGCTGTAGCTTCAGGGTCAGGCTTCCTGTCGAGGTGACACATGGGTCTGGGACTTTCCCTTGAGGTTTTCCCACAGCGTTGAAACACATGCCCTCGTGGTTGGAGCCAGTCTTCGGGGTGACAGTCGAGGCGGTGCAGGGCCCCCAGGTTCCTCTGAAATAGACAGAGACATCTGGGGGTATCGTGGATCACGTGGGTCGATCCCCGGAGTTCCTCTGGACATTCTTGTGGCAAGCGCCTCCTCTTGACATGTGACAGGGCCGTCGGGAACTCTTCCCTGATGAAGCCAGGAAAGGAAGCCTGATCTCGAGCTGAGCAGGGGGACAAAGGAGTCCTCTTGAGTTGTGGCGGGACCCTCGGTGTTCCTTTCGCGTGGAGACCTGTATTTCGATATATTCTTGAGTCGCTGCAAGTTTGTGAAGGAACTCGTCGAGGTACATGAGGGATGGGGTGACTTGTTGCGAGGTGCTGCAGAGGATAAAGGCCTCATCTCTCCTGGAGGGGAGATCCTCCTGGTTTTTCTCTAGTTATGACAGGTTCCTCTCGACTAATAACGGGGACTCCAGGGATCCACTCCGGGGCCCTCCGGAAAGTCCAGTGGCCTCTGGGGATTCCTTGGCAGTCGGTTCCAACTCCTAAGTCCTCGACTGACACCTGAGGATTCCTCTCCACTGCAGACTTGGAACGTGGGGTCTCGCTGGAGGCTCCCCAGGGGTTTCAGATCTCTTCTTGAGTGGAGAGGTGCACTTCTGCTTTCTTCCAGAGCTGTAGCTACAGGCTCAGCCTTCCCATAGAAGTGACCCAGGGGTCTGGGGAATCCACTCGAGGCTTTCCTACAAGATTGAAACACGTGCCAACGTGGTAGGAACCAATCCTCTGCGTGACAGTCGAGGTGGTGCAGGACCACCATGTTCCGATGGAGTGGACAGAGACATCTGGGGGTCTCGTGGAACAGGTGGCATACCCCGGAACTCCTCTGGACACTCCTGTGAAGAGCACCTGCTCTTGAGATGCGATGGGACGGTCGGGAATCCATCCCTGAAGAAGCAAGAAAAGGAAGCCATATTTCGTGTGGAACAGGGGGACACGGGGTTCCTCTTGAGTTGTGGGGGGACCCTCGAGGTTCCTCTTGAGTGTAGACGTGTATGATGGGCTATTGTTGAGTCACTCCAAGGGTGTGAAGGAACCTGTCGACGTTCATGAGGATGGGGTGACTTCCCGTGAGGTGCTGCAGAGGACAAGGGCCTCATCTCGCTTGGAGGGGAGATCCTCCTCGTTTTTCATGAGTTGTGGCAGATTCCTTTCGAGTTACGACATATACCCCAGGGAACCGCACCTGAGGCCTCCAGAAAGGCTAGGTTCCACACGAGTGGCCGGGGCCCTCTGGGGATTTCTTGGCAGTCGGGGCCTTCTCCTATGTCCTCGTATGCAGCCTGAGGATTCCCTCCACTGCTTACTTGCAGAGTGGGGTTTCTCTGGAGGATCCCCAATGGAGCCCGGTCTCATCCCCAGTGGAGACGGGCACGTCCGCTTTCTTCCCGAGCTGTAGCCGCAGGGTCATGCTTCCCGTAAAGGTGACACAGGGGTCTGGAGCTTCCCCTCAAGGCTTTCCCACAGGATTGAAACACGTGCCCCCGTGGTGGGAGCCAATCTTCGGGGTGACAATTGAGGCGGTGCAGAGCCACCAGTTTCCTCTAGAATGTACAGAGACATCTGGGGGTATCATGGATCATGTGACTCAACCACCCGAGTTCCTCTGGACATTCCTGGGGCAAGCACCACCTCTTGCCATGTGACAGGACCGTCGGGAAACCTTCCCTGATGAAACCAGGAAAGGAAGCCTGATCTTGAGCTTAGCAGGGGACACAGGGTTCCTCTTGAGTTTTGGTGGGACCCTCGGTGTTCCTTTCACATGGAGATTTGTATGTCTGTATATTCTTGAGTCGCTGCTAGCATGTGAAGGAACGCCTCTAGGTCCATGAGGGATAGGGTGACTTCCCACGAGGTGCTGCAGAGTTAAAAGGGCTCATCTTGCCTGGAAGGTAGACCCTCCTGGGTTTTCTCGAGTTGCAGCAGGTTGCTCTCGACTTATGACAGTTTCCTCTCGATTTATTACAGGGACCCCAGGGACCCTCTCCTGGGCCCTCCAGAAAGGCCAGGCTCTACGCAAGTTGCCAGGGTCCTCTGTGTATATCTTGGCAGTCGGTTCCAGTTCCTAAGTCCTCGTCTGACACCTGAGGATTCCGCTCTCTTGCAGACTTGGACCGTGGGGTTCCTCTGGAGGCTCCCCAGGGGAGTTAGGTATCGTCTTGTGTGGAAATGTGCAACTCTGCTTTCTTCCCGGGCTGTAGCTGCAGGCTCAGGCTTCCCGTCGAGGTGACACAGGGTTCTGGGGCTTCCCTTCGAGGCTTTCCAACAGGCTTCAAACACATGCCAACGTCGTGGGAGCCAATCCTCGGTGTGACATTCTAGGTGGCGCAGGGCCACCAGTTTCTGATGGAGTGGACGGAGACATCTGGGGGTCACATGGAACAGGTGGCGCATTTCCAGATTTCTTCAGGACAATCCTGTGGAGAGCAACTCCTCTTGAGATGCGATGGGACCTTCGGGAATCCATCCCTGAAGAAGCAGGGAAATGAAGCCTGATTTCGCGCAGAGCAGCGGGACACGGGGTTCCTCTTGAGTTGTGGTGGGATCCTTGATGTTCCTCTTGAGTCGAGACGTGTATGTCGTGCTATTCTTGAGTCACTGCAAGAGTGTGAAGGAACCCTTCGAGGTTCATGAGGGATGCGGTGACTTCCTGTGAGGTGCCGCAAAGGACAAGGGCTTCATCTCGCTTGGAGGGGAGATCCTCCTGGTTTTTCTCGAGTTGCGGCAGGTTCCTCTCAAGTTACGACGTCGACCCCAGAGAACTTCCCCTGAGGCCTACGGGAAGGCAAGCCTCCAAGCGAGTTGCCAGGGGCCTCGGGGGACTCCTTGGCAGTCGGTTCCAGGTCCTAAGTCCTCGTCTGGCACCTGAAGAATCCTCTCCTCTACAGACGTGGACTGTGGGATTCCTCTGGAAGGTCCCTAGGGGAGTCAGATCTCTTCTTGAGGGGAGACGTGCACCTCCGCTTTCCTCTTGAGCTCTAGCTGTATGGTCAATCTTCCCGTCAAGGTGACATAAGGCTCTATGGGCTTCCCCTCCAGGATTTTCCACAGGTTTGAAACACGTGCCACCGTGGTGGGCTCCAATCCATGGTTTGACTGTCGAGGCGGCTCAGGGCCACCAGGTTCTGACGGAGTGGACCGACACATCTGGTGGTCTCATGGAAGAGGTGGCGCCACCCCCGGATTTCCTCTGGACACTCCTGTGGAGAGCGCCTCCTCGTGATATGCCACAGGACTGGTGGGATTCCTTCCCTGACGAATCAGTATAAGGAACGCTGGTCTCGAATGGAGCAGGGGGACACGGGGCTCCTCTTGAGCTGTGGTGGGAACCTCGGTGTTCCTCTCGAGTGGAGACGTGAATGTCGGGATATTCTGGAGTCACTGCAACTGTGTGAAGGAACCCGTCGAGGTGCATGAGGGATGGGGTGACTTACTGTGAGGTTCCGCAGAGGACAAGGGCCTCATTTTGCTGGAGAGGAGATCCTCCTGGAGTTTCTGAAGTGGGGGCAGGTATTTCTCGACTGACGACGGGAACCCACGGACCCACCCCTGTGCCCTCTGGAAAGGCGAGGCTTCACGCGAGTCGCCAGGGGCTTCTAGGGATTTCTTGGCAGTCGGGGCCTGCTCCTAAGTCCTAGTCTGGAGCCTGAGGATTACCTCCACTGTTTACTTGGACCGTGGGGTTTCTCTGGAGGCTCCCCAATGGAGTCAGGTTTCATAACCATTGGAGACGTGCACGTCCAGTTTCCTCCGGAGCTGTAGCCACTGGGTCAGGCTTCCCATCGAGGTGACACAGGGGTCTCGGGCTTCCCCTCGAGGCTTTCTCACAGGGTTGAAACACGTACCACCATGGTGGAAGCCAATCTTTGGGGTGACAGTCGAGGCAGTGCAGGGCCACCAGTTTCCTCTGGAATGGACAGAGACATCTGGGGCTATCGTGGATCACGTGTCTCAACCCCCAGAGTAACTCTGGACATTCCTGTGAGAAGCGCTTCCTCTTGACATGCGATGGGACCGTTGGGAACCCTTGCCCAAAGAAGCCGGGAAAGGAAGCCTGATCTTGAGCTGAGCAGGGAGACGCGAGGGTCCTCTTGAGTTGTGGCGAGACCCTTGGTGTTCCTCCCACATGGAGATCTGTATATCAGGATATTCTTGAGTTTCTGCAAGCGTGTCAAGGAAGCTGTCGAGGTTCATGAGGGATGGGGTGACTTCCCGCGAGTTGCTGCAGAGGAAAAAGGCCTCATCTCGCCTGGAGTGGAGATCCTGCTGGTTTTTCTCGAGTTACGGCGGGTTCCTATCGACTTACGATGGGGACCCCAGGGACCTGCTCCTGGGCCCTCCGGAAAGGCCAGGCCCCACGCAAATTTCCAGGGGCCTCTGGGGATTCCTAGGCAGTCGGTATCAGCTCCTAAGTCCTCATCTGACACCTGAGGATTCCTCTCCACCGCAGATATGGAACTTGGGTTTCCTCTGGAGGCTCACCAGGGGAGTAAGGTCTCGTCTTGAGTGCAGACGTGCACCTCTGCTTTCCTCCCAAGCTGTAGCTGCAGGGTCAGGCTTCCCATCGAGGTGACACAGGGGTCTATGGGCTGCCCCTCAAGGCTTTCCCATGTGTTTCAAGGGTTGAAACACATGCCAACCTAGTGGGAGCCAATCCTCGGGGTGAAAGTCAAGGCCGCGCAGGGCCACCACGTTCCGATGGAGTGGACAGAGACATCTGGGGGTCTCATGGAACAGGTGGCCTGATAGCCAGAGTTCCTCTGGACACTCCTGTGGAGAGCACCTCCTCTTGAGATGTGATGGGACGGTCGGGAATCCATCCCTGAAGAAGCAGGGAAAGGAAGCCTGATTTCGTGTGGAGCAGGGGGGCACGGGGTTCCTCTTGAGTGTGGGGGGACCCTCAATGTTCCTCTTGAGTGGAGACGTGTATGTCGGGCTATCCTTGAGTCAGTGCAAGGGTGTTAAAGAACCAGTCGAGGTTCATGAGGGATGGGGTGACTTCCTGTGTGATTCCACAGAGGTCAGGGCCTCATCTCACTTGGAGGGGAGATCCTCCTGGTTTTTCTCGAGTTTCGGTAGGTTCCTCTGGAGTTACAACGTGGTCCCCAGGGACCCACCCCTGAGGCCTCCAGAAAGGCCAGGTTCCAAGCAATTGGTCAGGGGCCTCTGAGGATTCCTTGGCAGTCGGGGCCTGCTCCTAAGTCCTCATCTGGGACTTGAGGATTCCCTCCACTGCTTTCTTGGACCGTGGGGTTTCTCTGGAGGCTCCCCAATGGAGTCAGATCTCATCTCCAGTGGAGACGTGCACGTCGGCTTTCCTCCCGAGCTGTAGCCGCAGGGTCAGGATTCCTGTCAAGGTGACACAGGGGTCTGGTGCTTCCCCTCGAGGCTTTCCCACAAGGTTGAAACTTGTGCCTACGTGGTGGGAGCCATTCTTCGGGGTGACAGTCGAGGTGGTCCAGGGCCACCAGGTTCCTCTGGAATGGACAGAGACAACTGGGGGTCTCGTGGATCACGTGGCTCTTCCCCTGGAGTTCCTCTGAACATTCCTGTGACAAGCGTTTCCTCTTGACATGTGACAGGACCGTCGGGAACCCTTCCCAGACTTGGCCAGGAATGAAGCCTGATCTCTAGTTGAGCGGGAGCAAATGGGGGTCCTCTTCAGTTGTTGCGGGACCCTCGTTGTTTCTCTTGGGTGGAGACCTATATGTCGGGATATTCTTGAATCGCTACAAGCGTGTAAAGGAATCCGTCGAGGTTCATGATGGATGGGGTGACTTCCTGTGTGGTGCTGCAGAGGAAAATGGCCTCATCTCGCCTGGAGTGTAGATCCTCCTGGTTTTTCTAGAGTTACGGCAGGTTTCTCTTGACTTACAATGGGGACCCCAGGGACCCGCACCTGGGCCTCAAGAAATGACAGGCTCCACGCAAAATGCCAAGGGCCTCTGGGGATTCCTAGGCAGACGGTTCCGGCTCCTAAGTCCTCGTCTGACACCTGAGGATTCCTCTCCACTGCAGATGTGGACCGTGAAGTTCCTCTGGAGGCTCCACAGGGGAGTCAGGTCTTGTCTTGTGCGGAGACGTGCACCTCCACTTTCCTCCTGAGCTGCAGCTGCAGGGTCAGGCTTCCCGTCTTGGTGACACAGGGTTCTATGGGCTTCCCCTAGAGGCTTTCCCACAGGGTTGAAACACGTGCCAACCTAGTGGGAGCCAATCCTCGGGTGAGAGTCGAGGCGGCGCAGGGCCACCAGGGTCCGATGGAGAGGACAGAGATATCTGGGGGTCTCGTGGAACAGGTGGTGTGATACCCAGAGTTCCTCTGGACACTCCTGTGGAGAGCACCTTCTCTTGAGATGTGATGGGATGGTAGGGAATCCATCCCTTAAGAAGTAGGGAAAGGAAGCCTGATTTCATGGGGTTCAGGGGGACACGGGGTTCCACTTGATTTGTGGGGGGACCCTCGATGTTCCTCTTGAGTGGAGATGTGTTTGTCGGGCTATTCTTGAGTCACTGCAAGGGTATGAAGGAACCCGTAGAGGTTCATGAGGAATGGGGTGACTTCCCGTGAGGTGCCGCAGAGGACAAGGGCCTCATCTCGCATGGAGGGGAGATACTCCTGGTTTTTCTCGAGTTGCGGAAGGTTCCTCTTGAGTTACGATGTGGACATCAGGGACCCACCACTGAAGCCTCCGGAAAGACCAGGCTCCAAGCGAGTTGCCAGGGACCTCTGGGGATTCCCTGGCAATCGGTTCCGGCATTTAAGTCCTTGTCTGACACCTGAGGATTCCTCTCCACTGCAGACATGGACAGTGGGGTTCCGCTGGAGGCTCCCCTGGGGAGTCAGGTCTCTTCTTGAGTGGAGACGTGCACCTCGGCTTTCCTCACACAGTGTAGACTCAGGTCAGGCTTCCCATAGAGGTGACACACTGGTCTATGGGATTCCCCTCGAGGCTTTCCCACAGGGTTGAAACACGTGCCACCGTGGAGGGAGCCTATCTTCAGGGTGACTGTCGAGGCAGCTCAGGGCCACCAGGTTCTGATGGAGTGGACCGAGACATCTGGGGGTCTTGTGGAACAGGTAGCGCAACCTTTGGATTTCCTCTGGACACTCCTTTGGAGAGCGCCTCTTCTTGATATGCTACAGGACTGGCGGGAATCCTTCCCGGACGAATCAGTGAAAGGAAACTTCATCTCGAACAGAGCAGGGGGACACGTGGCTCCTGTTGAGTTGTGGTGGGAACCTCGGTGTTCCTCTCGAGTGGAGACCTGAATGTCAGGATATTCTGGAGTCACTGAAAGGGTGTGAAGGAACCCGTTGAAGTTCATGAGGGATGGGGTGACATCCCGTGAGGTGCCACAGAGGACAAGGTCCTCATTTCACCTGGATGGGAGATTCTCCTCGTTTTTCTCGAGTTGCAGCAGGTTTCTCTCGACTTACGATGGTGACCCCAGGGACCCACTCCTGTGACCTCCAGAAAGGCCAGGCTCCACGCGAGTTGCCAGGGGCCTCTGGGGAATTCTTGGCAATTAGGGCCTACTCCTAAGGCCTCGTCTGGAGTCTGAGGATTACCTTCACTGCTGACTTGGACCGTGGGATTTCTCTGAAGGCTCACCAATGGAGTCCGTTCTCATCTCCAGTGGAGATATACACGTCGGGTTTCCTCCCGAGCTGCAGCTGAAAGGTCAGGCTTACCGTCGAGGTGACACAGGGGTATGGGGCTTCCCCTCAAGGCTTTCCCACAGGGTGGAAACACGTGCTACCCTAGTGGGAGCCAATTTTCTGGGTGACAGTCGAGACAGTGCAGGGCCCCCAGTTTCCTCTAGAATGGACAGAGACATCTGAGGGTATCGTGAATCATGTTGCTCGTCCCCCAGATTTNAAAGGGTGTGAAGGAACCCGTTGAAGTTCATGAGGGATGGGGTGACATCCCGTGAGGTGCCACAGAGGACAAGGTCCTCATTTCACCTGGATGGGAGATTCTCCTCGTTTTTCTCGAGTTGCAGCAGGTTTCTCTCGACTTACGATGGTGACCCCAGGGACCCACTCCTGTGACCTCCAGAAAGGCCAGGCTCCACGCGAGTTGCCAGGGGCCTCTGGGGAATTCTTGGCAATTAGGGCCTACTCCTAAGGCCTCGTCTGGAGTCTGAGGATTACCTTCACTGCTGACTTGGACCGTGGGATTTCTCTGAAGGCTCACCAATGGAGTCCGTTCTCATCTCCAGTGGAGATATACACGTCGGGTTTCCTCCCGAGCTGCAGCTGAAAGGTCAGGCTTACCGTCGAGGTGACACAGGGGTATGGGGCTTCCCCTCAAGGCTTTCCCACAGGGTGGAAACACGTGCTACCCTAGTGGGAGCCAATTTTCTGGGTGACAGTCGAGACAGTGCAGGGCCCCCAGTTTCCTCTAGAATGGACAGAGACATCTGAGGGTATCGTGAATCATGTTGCTCGTCCCCCAGATTTCCTCTGGACATTCCTGTGGCAAGTGCCTCCTCTTGACATGCGTCGGGACCGTCGGGAACCATTCCCCGACAAGGTCGGAGAAGGAAGCCTGATCTTGTGGTGAGCAGAGGGACACGGGGGTCCTCTTGTGTTGTGGCGGGACCCTCAGTGTTCCTCTCACGTGGAGACCTATATGTCGGGATATTCTTGAGTTGCTGCAAACGTGAGAAGGAACCCGTCGAGGTTCATGAGGGATGGGGTGACATCTTGTGAGGTGCTGCAGAGAAAAGGCCTCATCTCGCCTGGAGGAAAGATCCTCCTGGTTTTTCTCGAGGTACAGCAGGTTCCTCTATACTTACAACGGGGCCCCCAGGGACACGCTCCTGGGCCTCTGGAAAGGTCAAGCTCAACGCAAGTTGCAGGGGCCTCCGGGGATTCCTTGCCAGTCAGTTCTGGCTCCTAAGTCCTCATCTGACACCTGAGAATTCCTCTCCTCTGCAGACGTGGAACGTGGGGTTCCCCTTGATGCTCACTAGGGGAGTCAGGTCTCTTCCTGAGTGGTTTCCACACGAGCTGTAGCTGCAGGGTCAGGATTCCCGTCGAGTTGACACAGGCGTCTATGGTCTTCCCCGCCAGGCTTTCCTACAGGGTTGAAACAAGTGCCACCATGGTGGGAGCCAATCTTCAGGGTGACTGTCGAGGCAGCTCAGGCCCATCAGGTTCCGATGGAGTGGACATAAACATCTGTCTGTCTCGTGGAACAGGTGGCGAGAACCCCAGAGTCCCTCTGGACACTCCTGGGGAGAGTGTGTCCTCTTGATATGACACAGAACTTGCGGGAATCCTTCCTGATGAATCAGTGAAAGGAACCCTGGTCTTGAATGGAGCAGGGGGACACGGGGCTCCTCTTGACTTGTTGTGGGAACCTCGGTGTTCCTCTGGAGTGGAGACCTGAATATGGGGATATTCTGGAGTCATTGCAAGGGTGTGAAGGAACCCGTCGAGGTTCATGATGGATGGGGTGACTTCCCGTGAGGTGCCGCAAATGACAAGGGCCTCATCTCACTTGAAAGGGAGATCCTCCTGGTTTTTCTCGAGTTGTGACAGCTTCCTCTCAAGTTATGACGTGGACCCCAGAGACCTGCCCTGAGGCCTCCCGAAAGGCTAGGCTCCAGGCGAGTTTCCAGGGGCCTCTGGGGATTCCTTGGCAGTCAATTCCGGCTCCTAAGTCCTCGTCTGGCACCTGAGGATTCCTCTGCCCTGCAGACATGGACATTGGGGTTCTTCTGGAGGCTCCCCAGGAGATTAAGATCTCGTCTTAATCGTCTTAATCCACTTAAGATCTCTTAAGCGGAGACGTGCACTTCCGCTTTTCTTCCGAGCTTTAGCTGCAGGGTCAAGCTTCCTGTCGAGGAGACACATGGGTCTATGGGCTTCCCCTCGAGGCTTTCTCACAGGGTTGAAACACGTGCAACCGTGGTGGGAGCCAATCTTCGGTGTGACAGTTGAGGCCCAGGGCCACCAGGTTCCGATGGAGTGGAGAGACATCTGGGGGTCTCGTGGAAAAGGTGGCACAACAAATCGGAGTTACTCTGGACACTCCTGTGGAGACTGCCTCCTCCTGATATGACACCGGACTTTCGGGAATCCTTCCCTGACGAATCAGTGAAAGGAACCCTGGTCTCCAACGGAGCAGGGGGACTCGGGGCTCCTCTTGACTTCTGATGAGAACCTCGGTGTTCCTCTTGAGTGGAGACCTGGATGTGTGGATATTCTGGAGTCACTGCAAGGGTGTGAAGGTACCCCTCAAGGTTCATGATGGATGGCATGACATCCTGTGAGGTGCCGCAGAGGACAAGGGCCTCATTTCGCCTGGATGGGAGATCATCCTGGTTCTTTTCGAGTTGTGGCAGATTTCTCTCGACTTACGACGGGGACCCCAAGGACCCGCCCCTGTGACCTCAGGAAAAGCCAGGCTCCACGCGAGTTTCCAAGGGCCTCTGGGGATTTCTTGACAGTTGGGGTCTGCACTTAAGGCCTCGTCAGGAGCCTGAGTATTCCCTCCACTGCTTACTTGGACCGTGGGGTTTATCTGGAGGCTCCCCAATGCAGTCAGGTCTCGTCTCCAAGGGAGACGTGCACGTCCGATTTCCTCTGGAGCTGTAGGCACAGGGTCAGGTTTCCGTTCAGGTGACACAGAAGTCCGGGTCTTCCCGTCGAGGCTTTCCCACAGGGTTGAAACACGTGCCACCGTGGTGGGAGCCAATCTTTGCGGTGACATTTGAGGCGGTGCAGGGCCACCTGGTTCCTCTGGAATTGACAGAGATATCTGGGGGTAGCGTGGATCACGTGGCTCGACCCCCGGAGTTCCACTGTACATTCCTGTGGCTAGCGCCTCCTCTTGACATGCCATGGGATCGTCGGGAACCCTTCCCCGATAAGACCAGGAAAGGAGGCCTGATCGCGAGCTGAGCAGGGGGACACGGGTGTCCTTTTGATTTATGACGGGAACCTCAGTGTTTTACTCGAGTGGAGACCTGTATGTAGGGATATACTTGAGTCGCTTCACGTGTGTGACGGAACCTGTCGAGATTCATGAGGGATGAGGTGACTTCCCGCGAGGTGCTGCAGAGGAAAAAAGCCTCATCTCGCCTGGAGGGGATATCCTCCTGGTTTCTCTCGAGTTAAGGCAGGTTCCTCTCGACTTATGATGGGGACCACAGGAACTCGCTCCGCGGCCCTCTGGAAAGGCCAGGCCCCACGCGAGTTGCCAGGGACCTCTGGGGATTCCTTGGCAGTAGGTTCCGGCTCCTATATCCTCATGTGACACCTGAGGATTCCTCTCCACTGCAGTACTGGACCGTGGGGTTTCTCTGGAGGCTCCCCAGGGGATTCAGGTCTCGTCTTGAGTGTAGACATGAACCTCCACTTTCCTCCCGTGCTGTAGCTGCAGGGTCAGCCTTCCTGTCAAAGTGACACGGGGGTCTGGGGCTTCCCCTCGAGGCTTTCCCACACGGATGTAACATGTGCCACTGTGGTGGGAGCCAATATTCGGGGTGACAGTCGAGGCGGTGCAGGGCCACCAGGTTCCTCTGGAATGGACAGAGATATCTGGGGGTTGCATGGATCAGGTGGCTCGACCCCTGGTATTCTTCTGGACATTCCTGTGGCAAGCGCCTCCTCTTGATATGCCACCGGATCTTTGGGAACCCTTCACAAACGAGACCGGGAAAGGAGGCCTGATTTCGAGCTGAGCAGGGGGACACGGGGCTCCTCTTGAGTTGTGGTGGGAACTTTGGTGTTCATCTCAAGTGGAGACCTGAATGTCGGGATATTCTGGAGTCACTTTAAGGGTGTGATGGAACCCATCGAGGTTCATGTGAGATGGGTTGACTTCCCGTGAGGTGCCGCAGAGGACAAGGGCCTCATTTCTCCTGGAGGGGATATCCTCCTGGTTTTACTCGAGTTGTGGCAGGTTTCTCTCGACTTACTACGGGGACCCCAGGGACCCACCCCTGTGCCCTCCGTAAATGCCAGGCTCCACGTGAGCTGCCAGGGGCCTCTGGGTATTTCTTGGCAGTCGGAGCCTGCTCCTAAGTCCTCGTCTGGAGCCTGAGGATTCCCTCCACTGCTTACTTGGATGGTGGGGTTTCTCTGGAGGCTCACCAATGGAGTCAGGTCTCGTCTCCAGGGGAGACGTGCACGTCGGCTTTCCTGCCGAGCNCTTGGCAGTCGGAGCCTGCTCCTAAGTCCTCGTCTGGAGCCTGAGGATTCCCTCCACTGCTTACTTGGATGGTGGGGTTTCTCTGGAGGCTCACCAATGGAGTCAGGTCTCGTCTCCAGGGGAGACGTGCACGTCGGCTTTCCTGCCGAGCTGTAGCCACAGGTTCAGGCTTCCCATAGAGTTGACACATGGTTCTGGGGCTTCCCCTCGAGGCTTTCCCAAAGGGTTGAAACACGTGCCACCATGGTTGGAGCCAATCTTCGGGATGACATTCGTTGACGTGCAGGGCCACCAGGTTCCTCTGGAATGGACAGAGACATCTGGGGGTCTCGTGGATAACGTGGCATGACCCCCGGTGTTCCTCTTGACATTCCTGTGGCAAGCGCCTCCTCTTGACATGTGACGGGACCGTCACGAAACCTTCCCAGAAGAAGCTGGGAAAGGAAGCCTGATCTCGAGCTGAGCAGGGGGACACGGGGGTCCTCTTGAGTTGTGGCAGTGCCCTCTGTGTTCCTCTCTCTTGGAAACCTGTATCTCGGGATATTCTTGAGTCGCTGCAAGCCTGTGAAGGAACCTGTCGAGGTTTGTGAGGGATGGGGTGACTTCCCATGAAGTGCTGCAGAGAATAAAAGCCTCATCTCGCCTCGAGGGGAGATCCTCCTGGTTTTCCTCGAGTTACGGCAGGTTCCTCTCGACTTATGACGGGGACTCCAGGGAACCACTCCTGGGCCCTCTGGAAAGGCCAGGCTCCAAGCGAGTTGCCAGGGTCCTCTGGGTTTCCTTTGCAGTCGGTTCCGGCTCTGAAGAGCTCGTCTGACACCTGAGGACTCCTCTCCACTGCAGTCGTGGGCTGTGGTGTACCTCTGGAGGCTCCCCAGGGGAGTCAGGTCTCTTCTTGAGTGCTGACGTGCACCTCTGTTTTCCTCCCGAGCTGTAGCTCAGGGTCAGGCTTCCCATCAATGTGACACAGGAGTCTGGGCTTCCCCTCGAGGCTTTCCCACAGGGTTGAAACACGTGCCAACGTGGTGAAAGTCAATCCTCCGTGTGACAGTCGAGGCGGCACAGGGCCTCCACGTTCCGATGGAGTGGACAGAGACATCTGGGGGTCTCGTGGAACAGGTGTTGCGACACCTGGAGTTCCTCTGGACACTCCTGTTGAGAGCACCTCCTCTGGAGATGCGATGGGACTGTCGGGAATCCGTCCATGAAGAAGCAGGGAAAGGAACCCTGATTTCTTGTGGAGCAGAGGGACACGGTGTTCCCCGTGAGTTTTGGGGGACCCTCGATGTTCCTCTTGAGTGGAGACATGTATGTTGGGGTATTCTTGAGTCAATGCAATGATGTGAAGGAACCTGTCGAGGTTCATGAGGGATCGGGTGACTTACTGTGAGGTGCCACAAAGGACAAGGCCTCATCTCACTTGGAGGGGAGATCCTCCTGGTGTTAATCGAGTTGTGGCAGCTTCCTCTCGAGTTACGACCTGGACCCAGGAGACCCGCCCCTGAGGCCTCCTGAAAGGCCAGGCTCCAAGCGAGTTTCCAGGGGCCTCTGGGGATTCCTTGGCAGTCGTTTCCGGCTCCTAAGTCCTCGTCTGGCACCTGAGGATTCCTCTGCACTGAAGACGTGGACATTGGGGTTCTTCTGGAGGCTCCCCAGGAGATTAAGATCTCGTCTTGAGTGGAGACGTGCACCTCTGCTTTTCCTCGATATTCCTCTTGAGTGGAGACGTGTATGTTGGGGTATTCTTGAGTCAATGCAATATTGTGAAGGAACCCCTCGAGGTTCATGAGGGATGGGGTGCCTTCCCATGAAGTGCCGCAGAGGACAAGGGCCTCATTTCGCCTAGAGGAGAGATCCTCCTGATTTTTCTCGAGTTGCAGGAGGTTTCTCTCGATTTACGAAGGGGATGCCAGGGACCTGCCCCTGTGCCCTCGGGAAAGGCCAGGCTCCACGCGAGTTGCCAAGGGCCTCTGGGGATTTCTTGGAAGCCGGGGCCTGCTCTTAAGTCCTAATCTGGNTTTTTCTCGAGTTGCAGGAGGTTTCTCTCGATTTACGAAGGGGATGCCAGGGACCTGCCCCTGTGCCCTCGGGAAAGGCCAGGCTCCACGCGAGTTGCCAAGGGCCTCTGGGGATTTCTTGGAAGCCGGGGCCTGCTCTTAAGTCCTAATCTGGTGCCTGAGGATTACCTCCACTGCTTACTTGGACCGTGGGTTTTCTCTGGAGGCTCCCCAATGGAGTCATTCTTGTATCCAGTGGAGACGTGCACTTTGCCTTCCTCACCAGCTGTAGCCACAGGGTCAGGCTTCCCATCGAGGTGACACAGGGGTCTGTGGCTTCCCCTCGAGGCTTTCCCACAGGGTTGAAACACATGCCACCGTGGTATAAGCGGTTATTCGGGGTGACTGTCAAGCCGGTTCCGGGCAACCAGGTTCAGATGGAGTGGACAGAGGCATCTGGGGGTCTCATGGAATAGGTGGCAGGACCCGCGGAGTTCCTCTGGACACTCCTGTGGCGAGAACCTCCTCTTGAGATGTGATGGGACGGTCGGGAAGCCATCCCTGATGAAGCAGGGAAAGAAAGCCTGATTTCCCGCAGAGCACGGGGACTCGGGGTTCCTCTTGAATTGCGCGGGGACCATCGTTGTTCCTCTCGAGTGAAGAAATGTATTTCGGCTATTCTTCAGTCACTGCAAGGGTGTGAAATAACCCGTAGAGGTTCATGAGGGATGTGGTGACTTCTCGTGAGGTGTTGCAGAGAACAAACGCCTCATTTCACTTAGAAGGGAGATCCTCCTGGTTTTTCTTGAGTTGTGGCAGTTTCCTTTGGAGTTATGACATGGACATCAGGGATGCGCCTCTGAGGCCTCCAGAAAGGCCAGGCTCCAAGCGAGTTGCCAGGGGCCTCTGGGGATTTGTTGGCAGTCGGTTCCGGCTCCTAAGTCTTCCTCTAGAGCCTGAGGATTCCCTCCACTGCTTACTTGGACCGTGGGGTTCTCTGAAAGCTCCCCAATGGAGTCAGGTCTCATCTCCAGTGGAGACGTGCACGTCTGCTTTACTCCCCAGCTGTAGCCGCAAGGTCAGGCTTCCCGTCGAAGTGACACAGGGGTCTGGGGCTTCCCCTTGAGGCTTTCCCACAGGGTTGAAACACGTGCTACGGTGGTGGGAGCCAATCTTTGTGGTGACAGTGGAGGTGGTGCAGGGACACCAGCTTCCTTGGAATGGACAGAGACTTCTTGGGGTATCGTGGATCACGTGGCTTGACCCCCGGAGTTCCTTTGGACACTCCTGTGGCAAGCGCCTCCTCTTGACATGAGACATGACCATCGAGAATCTTTCCCTGATGAAGCCGCAAAAGGAAGCCTGATCTCCAGCTCAGCAGGGGGACACGGCGGACCTCGTGAGTGTTCGCGGGAACCACGGTGTTCCTCTCACGTGGAGACCTGTATGTCGGTATATTTTTGAATCGTTGCAAGCGTGTGAAGGAACCCGTCAAGCTTAATGAGTGATGGGGTGACTTGCCACGAGGTGCTGCAGAGGAAAAAGCCCTCATCACGCCTGGAGGGGAAATCCTCTGCTTTTTCTCGAGTTACGACAGGTTCCTCTCGACTTAAGATGGGGACCCCAGGGACCCCCTCCTGGGCCTTCTCGAAAGGCCAGGCACCATGCGAGTTGCCAGGGGACTCGGGATTCATTGGCAGTCGGTTCCAGCTCCTAAGTCTAAGGCATCTAAGGATTCCTCTCCACTGCATACGTGGACTGTGGGGTTCATCTGGAGGCTCCCCAGGGGAGTCAGGTCTCTTCTTGAGTCAAACGTACACCTCCACTTTCCTTTTGAGCTGTAGCTGCAGGGTCAGTCTTCCCGTCGAGGTGACAGAGTGGTCTGGGGCTTCCCCTCGAGGCTTTCCCACAGGGTTGAAACACATGCCTCCGTGGAGTGAGCCAATCTTCGGGGTGACTTTTGAGGCGGCTCAGGGCCACAAGGTTCCGAAGGAGTGGACAGAGACCTCTGGGTGTCTCATGGAACAGGTGGTGCAACTCCTGGAGTTCCTCTGTACACTCCTGTTGAGAGCGCCTACTCTTGATATGCGACAGGACTGTCGGGAATCCTTCCCTGACGAAGCAGTGAAAGGAACCCTGGTCTCAAACGGAGCATGGGGACACGGGTCTCCTCTTGAGTTGTGGTGTGAACCTCGGTGTTCCTCTCGAGTGGAGATATGAATGTCGGTATAATCTTGAGTCACTGCAAGGGTGTGAAGGAAGCCGTCAAGGTTCACTAGGGATGGGTGGACTTCCCGCAAGATGCCAAAGAGGACAAAGGCCTAATCTCGCCTGGAGCAGAGATCCTCTGGGTTTTTCTCGAGTTGTGGCAGGTTCCTCTCGAGTTTCGATGGGGAACTCAGGGACCCACCCCTGTGCCCTCTGGAAAGGCCAAGCTCCACGCAAGTTGCCAGGGGCTTCTGGGGATTCCTTGGCAGTTGGTCCCGGCTCCTAAGTCCTCGTTTGGAGCCTGAGGATTCCCTTCACTGCTTACTTGGACCGTGGGCTTTCTCTGGCGGCTCCCCAGGGAAGTCAGGTCTCGTCTGCAGTGGAGACGTGCACGTCCTATTTCCTCCCGAGCTGTAGCTGCAGGGTCAGTCTTCCCTTCGAGGTGACACAGGGTTCTGGGCCTTCCTCTCGATGCTTTCCCACAGGGTTGAAACACGTGCCAATGTCTTAGGAGCCAGTCCTCGGGGTGAAAGTCTAATCAGTGCAGGGACACCAGGTTCCGATGGAGTGGACAGAGACATCTGGGAGTCTCATGGAACAGGTGGCAGGACCCCCAGAGTTCCTCTGGACACTCCTGTGGCGAGAACCTCCTCTTGAGATGCGATGGGACAGTAGGGAAGCCATCCCTGACGAATCAGGGAAAGGAAGCCCGATTTCCCGCAGAGCAGGGGGACACTGGGTTCCTCTTGAGTTGTGGGGGGACAGTCGTTGTTCCTCTCGAGTGAAGACATGTATTTCGGTTATTCTTGAGTCACTACAAGGGTGTGAAATAACCCATCGAGGTTCATGAGGGATGGGGTGACTTCTCGTGAGGTGTCACAGAGAACAAACGCCTCATTTCGCTTAGAAGGGATATCCTCCTGGTTTTTCTCGAGTTGCGGCAGGTTCCTCTGGAGTTACGACTTGGACGTCAGGGATGAGCCCTGAGGCCTCTGGAAAGTCCAGGCTCCAAGCGACTTACCAGGGGCCTCTGGGGACTCGTTGGCATTCGGTTCTGGCTCCTAAGTCTTCCTCTAGAGCCTGAGTATTCCCTCCACCGCTTACTTGGACCGTGGGGTTCTCTGAAAGCTCCCCAATGGAATCAGGTCTCGTCTCCAGTGGAGACGTGCACGTCTGCTTTCCTCCCCAGCTGTAGCTGCAAGGTCAGGCTTCCCGTCGAAGTGACATAGGGGTCTGGGGCTTCCCCTTGAGGCTTTCCCACAGGGTTGAAACACTTGCCACCATGGTGGGAGCCAATCTTCAGGGTGGCAGTCGAGGAGGTGCAGGGACGTCAGGTTCCTCTGGAATGGACAGAGACATCTGGGGTTATCATGGATCATGTGGCTTGACCCCCGTAGTTCCTCTGGACACTCCTGTGGCAAGCACCTCCTCTTGACATGCGACAGGACCATCGGGAATCCTTCCCCGACGAAGCTGCGAAAGGAAGCCTGATCTCGAGCTGAGCAGGGGGACACGGCGGACCTCTTGAGTGTTGGCGGGAACCACGGTGTTCCTCTCACATGGAGACCTGTACATTGGTATATTTTTGAATTGCTGCAAGCGTGTGAAGGAACCCATCAAGTTAATGAGGGATGGGGTGACTTGCCACGAGGTGCTGAAGAGGAAAAAGGCCTCATCACGCCTGAAGGGGAAATCCTCTGTTTTTTCTCGAGTTACGGCAGGTACCTCTAGACTTAGGACGGGACCCCAGGGACCCCCTCCTGGGCCCTCTGGAAAGGCCAGGCACCATGCGAGTTGCCAGGGGACTCTGGGGATATATTGGCAGTCGGTTCTGGCTCCTAAGTCCTCCTCTGGCACCTAAGGATTCCTTTCAACTGCAGACGTCGACAGTGGGGTTCCACTGGAGGCTCCCAAGGGGAGTCAGGTCTCGTCTGCAGTGGAGACATGCATGTCTGATTTCCACGCGAGCTGTAGCTGCAGGGTCAGTCTTCCCATCGAGGTGACACAGAGTTCTGGGGATTCTCCTCGAGGTTTCCCACAGGGTTGAAACACCTGCCAACGTGGTGGGAGCAAATGCTCGGGGTGACTTTTGAGGCAGTGCAGGGCCACTAGGTTCCGATGGAGTGGACAGAGACATCTGGGGGTCTTGTGGAACAGGTTACGTGAAACCCGGAGTACCTCTGGACACTCCTGTGGAGAGCTCCTCCTCTTGAGCTGCGATGGGATGGTCGGGAATCCTTCCCTGACGAAGCAGGGAAAGGAAGCCTGATTTCAGGTGGAGCAAGGGGACACTGGGTTCCTCTTGAGTTGTGGGGGGACCCTCGGTGTTCCTCTCGAGTGGAGATGTGTATGTCGGGCTATTCTTGAGTCACTTCAAGGGTGTGAATTAACCCTTAGGGGTTCATGAAGAATGGGGTGACTTCCCGTGAGGTGCCGCACAGGATAAGGGCCTCATCTAGCTTGGAGGGGAGATCCTCCTGGTTTTTGTCGAGTTGTGGCAGATTCCTCTCCAGTTACGACGTGGAAGCCATGGACCTGCCACTGAAGCCTCCAGAAAGGCCAGGCTCCAAGCGAATTGCCAGGAGCCTCTGGGGATTCCTTCGCAGTCAGTTCCAGCTCCTAAGTCTTCATCTGGCACCTGAGGATTACTCTCCAATGCAGACGTGGACCGTGGGGTTCCTCTGGATGCTCCCCAGGGGAGTCAGGTCTTTTCTTGAGTGGAGACATGTACCTCCACTTTCCTCCCGAGCTGTAGCTGCAGGGTCAGGTTTCCCGTTGAGGTTACACAGGGGTCTGTGGCTTCCCCTCGAGGCTTTCCCACAGGGTTGAAACACGTGCCACCGTTGTGTAAGCGAATATTCGAGGTGACTGTCGAGCCGGCCCCGGGCCACCAGGTTCAGATGGAGTGGACAGAGACATCTGGGGGTCTCGTGGAACAGGTGGCGTGACCCCCAAGGTTCCTCTGGACACTTCTCTTGAGAGCGCCTCCTTGTGACATGTGAGGGGACCGGCGGGAATCTTTCCCCGTCCAATCAGTGAAAGGAACCCTGGTCTCGAACGGAGCAAGGAATCACGGGACTCCTCTTGAGTTGTAGTGGGAACCTCGGTGTTCCTCTCAAGTGAACACCTGAATATTGGGATATTCTGGAGTCACTACAAGGGTGTGAAGGAACCCGTCGAGGTTCATGAGTGTTGAGGTGACTTCCCACAAGGTGCCGCAGAAGACAAGGGCCTCATCTCGCCTGGAGGGGAGATCCTCCTGGTTTTTCTCAAGCTGACGCAGGTTTCTCTCGTCTTAAAACGGGGACCCCAGGGACCCGCCCCTGTGTGCTACGGAAAGGTCATGCTCCAGGCTAGTTTCCAGGGGCATCTGGGTATTTCTTGGCAGCTGGTTCCGGCTCCTAAGTCCTCGTCTGGCACCTGAGGAATCCTTTCCACTGCAGACGTGGACCGTGGGGTTCCTCTGGAGGCTCCCCAGGGGAGTCAAGTCTCATCTTGTGTGGAGACTTGCACCTCTGCTTTCATCCCGAGCTGTAGCTGCAGGGTCAGGCTTCCTGTCGAGGTAACACAGGGGTCTGGGGCATCATTTAGAGTCTTTCCCACAGGGTTGAAACACGGGTCATCATGGTGGGAGCCAATCTTCGGGGTGACAGTCGAGGCGGTGCAGGGCCACCAGGTTCCTCTGGAATGGACAGAGACATCTGGGGTATCGTGGATCACGTGGCACGACCCCCGGAGTTCCTCTGGACATTCCTGTGGCAAGCGCCTCCATTGACATGCCACGGGACTGTCAGGTTCCTTCCCCAACGAAGCCGGGAAAGGAAGCCTGCTTTAGAGCTAAGCAGGGGGAACACGGGGGTCCTCTTGAGTTGTGGCGGGGACCTCGGTGTCCCTCTCGCATGGAGACCTGTATATCTTGAAATTCTTGAGTCACCTCAAGGTGTGAAGTAACCCATTGTAGTTCATGAGGGATGGGGTGACTTCCCGTGAGATTCTGCAGAGGAAAAATGCCTCATCTTGCCAGGAATGGAGATCCTCCTGGTTTTTCTCAAACTAAGGCAGGTTCCTCTTGAGTTACAACGGGGACCCCAGGGACCCGCTCCTGGGCCCTCCTGAAACAGCCAGGCTCCACGCGAGTTGCCAGTGATCTCTGAGGATTTCTTGAAAGTCGGTTCCAGATCCAAAGTCCTCGCGGGGCACCTGAGTATTCCTCTGCACTGCAGACATGGACCGTGGGGTTCCTCTGGAGGCTCCCCAGGGGAGTCAGGTCTTGTTGTGAGTGGAGATGTTCACGCCTACTGTTCTCCCGAGCTGTAGCTGCAGGATCAGGCTTCCCGTCGAGGTGACAGAGGGGTCTGGGCCTTCCCCTCGAGGCTTTCCCACAGGGTTGAAACACGTGCCACTGTGGTAGGAGCCAATCTTCGGGGTGACATTCGAGGCGGTGCGGGGCCACCAGGTTCCTTTCGAATGGCCAGAGACTTCTGGGGGTACCGTGGATCACATGGCTTGACCCTCAAAGTTCCTCTGGACATTCCTTTGGCAAGCGCCTCCTCTTGACCTGCAACGGGACCATAGGTAAACCTTCCTCAATGAGGCCGGGAGATGAAGACTGGTCTCGAGCTGGGCAGGGGTACACGAGGGTCCTCTTGAGGTGTGGGGGGAACCTCGATGTTCCTCTTGAGTGGAGACGTGTATGTCGGGCTATTCTTGAGTGACTGCAAGGTTGTGAAGGAACCCGTAGAGGTTCATGAGCGATGGGGTGACTCCCCGTGAGGTGCCACAGAGGACAAGGGCCTCATCTCGCTTGGAGGGGAGATCCTCCTGGTTTTTCTCGAGTTGCAGCAGGTTCCTCTCGAGTTACAACATGGACCCCACGGACCCACCCCTGCGGCCTCCGGAAAGGAAAGTTTCCAAACGACTTTCCAGGGATCTCTGGGGATTCCTTGGCAGTCGGTTCTGGCTCCTAAGTCCTCGTCTGGCACCTGAGGATACCTCTCCACTGCAGACGTGTCCCGTGGTGTTCCTCTGGAGGCTCTCCAGGGGAGTCAGGTCTCTTCTTGAGTGGAGCCATGCACCTCTGCTTTCCTCCCGAGCTTTAGCTGCAGCCTCAGGCTTCCAGTCGAGGTGACAAAGGGGTCTATGGACTTCCCCTCGACGCTTTCCCACAGGTTGAAACACGTTCCACCCTGGTGGGAGCCAATCTTCAGGGTGACTGTCGAGGCGGCTCAGAGCCACCAGTTTCAGATGGAGAGGACAGAGACATCTGGGGATCTCATGGAACAAGTGGCGCAACTCCCGGTATTCCTCTGCACACTTCTTTGGAGAGCGCCTCCTCTTGATATGCGACAGGACTGGAGCGAATTCTTCTCTGATGAATCAGTGAAAGGAACCCTGGTCTCAAACGGAGCAGGTTGACACGGGACTCCTCTTGAGCTGTGGTGGAAACCTCGGTGTTCCTCTCGAGTGGAGACGTGAATGTCTGGGTATTCTGGAGTCACTGCAAGGGTGTGAAAGAACCTGTCGAGGTTCATGATGGATGAGGTGACTTCCCACAAGGTGCCGCAGAGGACAAGGGCCTCATTTGGCCTGGAATGGGTAATCCTCCTGGTTATTCTCCAGTTGCGGCAGGTTTCTCTCGACTTATGATGGGGACCCCAGGGACCTTCCCCTGTGCCCTCCGTAAAGGCCAGGCTCCACACGAGATGTCAGGGGCCTCTGGGGATTTCTTGGCTGTCCAGGCCTACTCCTAAATGCTTGTCTGGAGCCTGAGTATTCCCTCCACTGCTTACTTGGACCATGGGGTTTTTCTGGAGGCTCCCCAATGGAGTCAGGTCTCATCTCCAGTGGAGACAAGCATGTCTGTTTTCCTCCCGAGCTGTAGCCTCAGGGTCAGGCATCGGATCGAGGTGACACAGTGGTCTGGGTCTTCCCATCGAGGCTTTCCCACAGAGTTGAAACACGTGCCCCTGTGGTGGGATACAAACTTCGGGGTGACAGTCGAGGCAGTGCCGGGCCATCAGGTTCCTCTGGAATGGACAGAGACATCTGGGGCTATCGTGGACCACGTGGCTCGACCCCCGAAGTTCCTCTGGACATTCCTGTGGCAAACACCTCCTCTTATGTGATGGGACTGTCGGGAAACATTCCCCGATGAAGCTGGGAAAGGAAGCCTGATCTCGAGCTGAGCAGGGGGACACTGGGGTCCTCTTGACTTGTGGCGGGACCCACCATGTTCCTCTCGCGTGGAGACCTGTATGTCGGGATATTCTTGAGTCACTGCAAGCATGTGAAGGAACCCGTCGAGGTTCATGCGGGATGGGGTGACTTCCCGTGAGGTGCTGCAGATGAAAAAGGCCTCATCTCGCCTGGAAGGGAGATTCTCCTGGTTTTTCTACAGTTACGGCAGGTTCCTCTCAACTTACGACAGGGACCACAGGGACCCACTCTGGGGCCCTCCGGAAAGGCCAGGGGCCTCTGGGGATTCCTTGGCAGTCAGTTCTGGCTTCTATGTCCTCGTCTGACACCTGAGGATTCCTCTCCACTCCAGACGTGGACCGTGCGGTTCCGCTGGAGGCTCCCCAGAGGAGTCAGGTCTCATCTTGAGTGGAGACGTGCACCTCCACTTTCCCCCCGAGCTGCATCTGCAGGGGAAGGCTTCCCGTAGAGGTGACACAGTGGTCTGGACTTGCACTCGAGGCTTTCTCACAGGGTTGAAACTCGTGCAAACGAGGTCGGAGCCAATCCTCAGGGTGTCAATCGAGGAGGCGCAGGGCCATCAGGTTCCGATGGAGTGGACAGAGTCATCTAGGGGTCTAGTAGAACAAGTGGTGCGACCCCTGGAGTTCCTCTGGACACTCCTGTGGAGAGCACCTCCTCTTGACATGCAATGGGACGGTCGGGAATCCATCCCTGAAGAAGCAGGGAAAGGAAGCCAGATTTCGTGTGGAGCAGGGGGACACGGGGATCCTCTTGATTTGTGGGTAGACCCTCGATATTCCTCTTGAGTGGAGACGTGTATATCGGGCTATTCCTGAGTCACTGCAAGGGTGTGAAGGAACCAGTTGAGGTTCATTAGGGATGGGTTGACTCCGTGTGAGGTGCCGCATAGGACAAGGGCCTCATCTCGCTTGGAGGGGAGATCATCCTGGTTTTTCTAGAGTTGAGGCAGGTTCCTCTCGAGTTACGACATGGACCACAGGCAGCCACCCCTGAGGCCTCCGGAAAGGCCAGGCTCCAAGCGAGTTGCCAGGGGCCTCTGGGGATACCTTGGGAGTCGGTTCCGGCTCCTAAGTCCTCGTCTGGCCATTGAGGATTCCTCTCCACTGCAGACGTGGATCATGGGGTTCCTCTGGAGGCTCCCCAGGGGAGTCAGGTCTCTTCTAGAGTGGAGTTTTGCACCTCCCCTTTCCTCCCGAGCTGTAGCTGCAGGGTCAATCTTCCTGGCGAGGTGACACAGGGGTCTACGGGCTTCCCCTCGAGGCTATCCCACAGGATTGAAACACGTGCCACCGTGGTGGGAGCCAATCTTTGGGGTGACTGTTGAGTTGGCTCAGGGCCACCAGGTTCAGATGGAGTGGACAGAGACATCTGGGTTCTCATGAAACAGGTGGCACGACATGCGAAGTTCCTCTGGACACACCTGTGGAGAGCGCCTCCTCTTGATATGAGACAGGACTGGCGGGCATCCTTCCCTGATGAATCAGTGAAAGGAACCCTGGTCTCGAAAGGAGCAGGGGGACACAGGGCTCCTCTTGAGTTGTGGTAGGAACCTCGGTGTTCCTCTCTAGTGGAGATGTGAATGTCGGGATATTCTGGAGTCACTACAAGGGTGTGAAGGA
>SJYV01029428.1:0-11100 GCA_006410875.1 Neotragus pygmaeus
CCTGTCAGGTTCCTCTGTCCATGGGATTTCCCAGGCAAGAATACTGGAATGAGTTGCCATTTCTTCCTCCAGGGTATCTTCTTGACCCAGGGATCGAACCTGCATCTCTTGCATCTCCTGCATTGGCAGGTGGACTCTTTACCACTAGCACCACCTAGAAGCCCTCTGTCTTATATACCCATTCTTATCATTTAGATCAAGGACGAAAACCTGACCAATTTAACTACCTACATTATCTTACCATTCTGTAACGCAAGTGCTATTTACACTCAAATCGTTTTGAGGAAACATGGTTGGCTTTACACATAACCTCAAAAATTAACATACTCAAAATACCATGCACCATGCCCAGAACATAATAGATAAAAATGATGGTTGGTTTTTTCCCCCTTATATTCTTTGTTCAGGTGAATATGCAAACAACATGCTGAATTCAACCTAACACCAGCATGGTCAACATATTAGGATTGTGTTTTTCCTCACTTAGATTCCCAACTCAGATTTTAACTTCACATTACGAATTACCTCTCTCAAAGCACTTCCTCCTTTATTCTGTTTGCTTACAACTATTTTATTAACTGACAGCTTCTAGAATGTCAATAAAAGTTCCAAATAATCGTATCTTGTCCATTTTCTTGTACAGCAAGGAAAGGGTGAGAAAGAAATTTATTTGATCAAGAAAATAACAAGCCACTTAGCAATGCAAATTGAAGAAAACTAAATTATGCTTGAACTAAATTAATCAATATGAATTAGACTGATATTTAAACTGTTTTCTTTATATGAATTTTATTATAGTCACCCTAAACAGCCTGCTGTATAGAATGTAAAGTGACTCATGAATAAAGCCAAAATGCCAAAAAATAATAATAACAACAGCTGTGCACTGTGCAGAATTTAAGCTTTAACTCCATTATCATTTTCCTTTTTTGCTGATTGAATATTGCCATACTTAAGTGTGGGCAAAGGATTTGAAGAGGATGAACCTTCAGACATTGAGCAAGTGACGAATTAAGTACCCAGCTAAGATTAGAAGGGATGGGGGCAAGTTACCGGCTTTCAGTTTGTATGGAAACTGCCTTTCCTTCACAGCTCACTCAGCTCCAGTACTCTGAGCATGCTCTGTCATGTCTTGCTGTTAGCAAAGCTGCGTGTTAACTCCAACCTCCCAGAGGCAACCATGCAGCTGGCTCTGCAGTCTCTAGCCTGGGTTCCTTGCCAGTCCTAAGACAGCTGGGTTAGTCCACATTAGGGTGACCACAGCCCAGCCTAAATGAAGCAAGGTAATCACTCACTCTCTTAAGTGGGCTTGATATGGTGCACCTGTGTGCTAAGTCACTTCAGTCGTGTCTGACTCTTTGTGACCCTGTGGACAGTAGCATGCAGGCTCTTCTGTGCATGGGATCCTCCAGGCAAGAATACTGGAGTGGGTTGCCATTCCATCCTCCGGGGGATCTGTCCAACCTAGGGATTGAATTCACATCTCCTGTGGCTCCTGCATTGCAGGCCAGTTCTTTACTACTGAACCACTGGGGCAGTCCCTTGATACAGTGAAACATCTGCAAATCCCTAAATGGACTTCAAAACACTGGAGAGCTAGGTGCAAAGTCCATCCCACCATCCCCCCTTCAGACCCACATCCTTGTAGCTCCCCCGGAATAATAGTGCAATAGCCCCTTCTACTGGGGGGAATGCATAAGGTTCATATCCCTTTGATTTTGAGATTCAAGCTGCCTACAGCACTCACCATATCCACATTAGTAGAAGAGCCAATATCCCTTCCTCTCGCATCTTGAATTACCCCGGGGAGTTCCCTGCTAGTCCAGTGGTTAAGACTCTCTGCTTTCACTGCCGTGGTCCTGGTTCAGTCCCTGGTTGGAGAACCAGGATCCCATAAGCCACATGGCATGGCCAAAAAAAAAAGAGAATTATCCTAGCAGCTTGAGGTCTACTCAGCCCAAAAGGTCCAGTCCTGCCCCAAAAATTGCTCTTGGAGAGAAAACGTGACAATCTGTAAATGCTTTCTCAGCCCCTGTTTTCTTCTTCCATTACCTTTGTAGCTATCATGTGGCTTTCAACATGAAGAGAGAAGATCACGTTCAGCTCTGTGTCCTCCAGACTTCACACTTTTCTTCCTGAATGTTCTGTGCTGCTCTGGACATCAGACCAGTCCACCTGCCGACAGGAGGTACAGAGGAGGAAAAGGAAACCCTCCCCAGAGTGTTATCTGTGCTCCGGGAATTTAACGGGATGCTGGACATAACCCTTTTGTAGCATTTGAGGAAGCACCTTTCTCCCTCTGCAGAGTTACATCAGCCAAGGATTCTCTGAACTGCACTGCCATAGCCTTGACATTATAACCCTTGGTCCTCTCACATGAGGGCACTGGCTGGTCCCCAGGATGCTGTGCAATAGACAGTCTAGAGTCCCATGGCCTCAGGGGCCCTGAAACCATCCCCCTTCTACCTTCATGTGTCTGCCATTGAAGTCCCTGATGCCCTTTGTTCCAAGTCTCCATCCACGTTCTGCTGCAGAATGAATACCGCTTTTAAGAGTTAAACTCTGTTCAACCATATACCACAAGTAATGAAAAGAATGATTCCAAATGTGTGGTCCACACATGAGAAACATATGAGGTGACTTTCTTGGTGTAATTTTATAAATGAGAACACAGCAACCTCGCAAGGTTGACTCTAGCAAGGACACACAGCTGAGCCAGAGCTAGACCTCAGGTCTGCTGGATTCCCAAACGATGAGCCTGTAGGCATGAGGGTTCTGTCGGGCATCATCAGCTGACACCAGGAGAGGAAAGGATGCACCTGCATGCGAAGGCTGTGACTCCAGTGAGCACAGCGAGGACGCCCAGAGGGACCAGGAGAAACACATTCAGAGCGAATGATGGAGATGGGGCCTCTCAGAACCCTCTGTCTCTTTCAGTCCTGACACTTACTTCCTCTTTCTTCCCCCTACTATTGTGCATGAAACCAAGATTTCAAGTCCCTGTGATACACTAGGTAGCATCCGCATCCTTTTAGGTGCCACCATTGATTGGACCACGAGGGCCAGAATGAGAGCTTCCTGAGAGTCCAGGGCTCAGCAGGCACTGGCCCACTGCGGTCTCTTTAGCTGATGTTTGACGATGGATATTCATTACATGTGCTCGTTACAGCATCTGTAATCATATCACCTTCACCACTGAGTGTCTACGCACAGATTGTTCTTTGAATAAGGAGATTTACTTATGGGATGTGTAGTAAATATTTGATTAGAATGC
Organism: Neotragus pygmaeus; assembly: GCA_006410875.1. NCBI lineage: Eukaryota > Metazoa > Chordata > Mammalia > Artiodactyla > Bovidae > Neotragus > Neotragus pygmaeus. The sequence continues at coordinate 3,275 of SJYV01029428.1, forward strand.
TGCCGATTTGTAGGCTGGCCACTGAGTCCTGATGAAGATGGGCCTGAGAAGTGTTAGTCCCTAGAAGTGACCGACTCTTTGCGACCCCATGGATTATCGTCTGCCAGACTTCTCTGTCTGTGGGATTTCCCAGGCAAGAATACTGGAGTGGGTAGCCATTCCTTTCTCCAGGGTATCTTCCTGACCCAGGGATCAAACCCAGGTCTCCTGCACTGCACCAGATTCTTTACCATCTGAGTCACCAGGGAAGCCTTTGGGCAATGGTAATTAATCTTTCTTCCTTTAATCTTGTGTGAAAAATAAACCAACTTGTCAGAGATGCGGACCAAGAAGACAAAAGCAGAAGGAGAGAACAAATGGCAAAGCCCCGGGATTGGTGATGCCTTGCATTTTAGGCAATGACCTGGCTTCCTTTGTGATCCAGTCTCTTTTGTTGGCTTTGCCTCCCGACAAGAAAGATTCATTTTCTGAGATAGCTTAACACAGTCTCCGTTTCTAGCAAAACCAAAGGAACCCTTTCTGAAGGTCAGGACCTGGCCCTGCTTTGGGGGTGCTGGCTTCTCACTATCAAACAACCTGCCCCTCCTGCCCATGCCTGGCCTGGTTCTCTGCTTGGTTCTGGATTCAGATGGAATCTTTTCTTTCTAGATCTCCCAGTGCTATTCTTTGCCTCCCCGGCCCTCCTCACCATGGGGCCTGCCGCGTCCTAACCTGGGGGCACCGAGTTCAGGGGGCAGGTGCTGCATCACTGGACTGTGGGAAATAGTAAGCGCACCTCCTTCTACCTTCTCCATCTGTCTTCAGGTTTTGTGTTCACACGGCTTCGCCTGACAGCCTGAGCTTGCTGCTTCCTCCCTGGCGCCACAGCTCTGGAGTGGAGGGATCAGCCTCTCGCGCAGATCTGGCTCCCTCTCATTTGTCTAGTGTCTCTCAGGGTCTCAGCTGCCTTCAGGTTTCTCATGGCATCCTTTGGTTTTGCCAAGATCTCCCCCAAGGGGACTAGCCTCATCAGCGAAAGGAAAATAGTGGAGTCAGCGGTGAGACTGACGTCCAAAACTGTGTTGAAGGAGATTTGCAAATCTAGTGCATTTAGGAGATTGTGCTCCCGGAAAATGGCTTAACTCTGTGGTTAATTTAAACGCAAAACAGGGGACAAAGGCAATTTTCTAGAACAATCAGTTCTTCCTGGATGAGGAAATTGAAGATCATAAGGGTCAAACCCTTTGTCTAAAGTCACACAGGAAGGTATTTTCAAATCCACTGAAGAACTCTCAAGTCCTGACATCTATGACGTTCCTTCTCAGCCAAAGACCCTCCATGAATGTTTTATTGAAGGCACAAGCTACACAATTAGTCAGGCTGTAAAGAGCATTTCTCCAAAAGGGGCGAGGGGATGAGTTGTGAGCTTGAACCAATTGTGCGTGGTCTGCACGCGTTAGAGCCGCACTATACAGGGTGGTCCTCTAACTATGCAGTACCAGACCCACTCAATAAACTGTAAAACTGAGACTCAGGAAGTTTCATAATAATGAAAATGATGACAGTCATTACTAATGACTTTATTAAGCACATCCTAGTTCCCAGTGATTCACATGTATTGCCTCAATCCTGCTCATAGTAACTTTACCAGGTAAACACTATTACTAAGTGAGTTCCCTAAGGACACACAGCCTGAGTGTGCATCGGATCCCATCGCCCTGACAGCTGCCTTTGAGCCGAAGCAGATGTTCTTAGGAAAAATCAAATTTCTATGTAAAAATATGTGGAAATGTTTACTGAACCGGCATCAAGCATGCAAACACATTTATTGCATTTGTACTCCAGATAAACAAACAAGAATCCCTGAGAAGTGAATGAACCAGGTTTCCTTCGTGTCTGTCTCCCTGGACCACTTAGCATGGGAGGGCTTAGCAAGTGTCATTGAATGGGTAAATGAAGGAATAAGTCTATTTTCATTGCTCTGCCATTAACTGCATTGTGATCTTGAGTGATGACTTGGTCTCTCTGAACCTTTACTTCCTATCTGTAAAATACACAGGAAAAAAAGCAGGAGGCATGAGGACCTTAAATGCTCAGTTTAACCTCTTTTGGGTGGGGTAGGGTGGGGCTTTGAACCACTGTCCTGGGGCTTCCTGGGAGAAACAATGCAAGCCCTGAGCTACTCCAGCATAGCTTTCACTTTCACATCATGTTTTAGAAATCTCCTCGTAGGAGGCAAGCTGATCCTAAAAGATGGGAGTCCTGATCTTTACTACTAAAGCTGTTATAATCATGTGGCAAAAGGGACTTTGCAGTTGGAATTAAAGTTACTAATCAACTGATCTTAAAATTGAGAGATTGTTCTGGATTATTCAGATGGGCCAAATATAATTACATGGGCCTTTACAATCAGAGGAAGAAGGCGAAAGAGTCCATGAGAGAGAGGGAAGGCAAAAAGAGGAGACAAGAGGGAAGAAAAGATGCAGATCACAGGACTAGACCCACCGTTGCTGATTTAAAGACGAAAAGTGGACCATGAGCCAAGGAGCGTAGGCAGCCTCTCGAAGGTGGGAGCAGCCCCTTGTGACAGCCAGCAGGGAAATGAGAACCCTGCTTCTACAGCTGCATGGAACCAAATTCTGCAGATAACCTGGATGTCAGTGAACATGGAGAACTCACAGACAGATCATTTGAAATTGGGCAGCTAAAGGAGCAAAAAGAAAAAAAAAATATATGAAAAAGCATATGTGAATTATGGGACACCATTAAGTAAGCAAACATTTCTATCATGGGAGACCCAAAGGAAGAGAAAGAAAAGGGGAAGAAATTCATTTAAAGCAATAATAGCTGCATGCTCAGCTGCTCAGTTGTGTCAACTCCTTTGTGACCCCATGGACGGTAGCCCCTCCCAGGCTCCACTGTCCATGGGATTTCCCAGGCAAGAATATTGGAGTGGGTTGCCATTTTCTACTCTAGGGGATCTTCCTGACCCAGGGATTGAATCTGCATCTCCTGCATCTCTTGCATTGGCAGGTGGGTTCTTTACCACTGAGCCACAAGGGGAGCCCCCAAAATAGCTCACAATATCCCAAATCTTGGAAGATATATGGACATCCAGGTACAGAGAGCTCAAAGGACTCAAGCAACACCAAGCCAAAGATTAGTCCAAGACACATTAAAACCAAATGTTAAAAGAAAGTGTCTAGAAAAAGTGATCTATCACATACAAGGGAACCCCCACAGGATCCTCAGTAGATTTCTCTGGAGAAGTGAGTTGGCTCTTCACATCAGGTGGCCAAAGTATTGAAGCTTCAGCTTCAGCATCAGTTCCTCCAATGAATATTCAGCATGGATTTCCTTTAGGATTGACTGATTTGATTTCCTTACTGTCCAAGGGACTCTCAAGAGTCTTCATCACATTTTATGATGTAAACATCAAATATTGATTTAGCCAAAATTATGGTTTAGCAGCTATGTTTGGAGGATGAGGATGAAGCATGCATATTGGTGTGTACGTGTCTGTTTTAGTTACCAGGGTAAAATACCCTCCGTCCAAAATAGGAAATCATGGAAAAAACTGATTGTTGCCCATCAATATACATTCTTTTCTTTCATAGCAAGAGGATTTTAGTCAATAGTGTGGTTATCTAGAATAAAGACCAGGGTTTCCAGCCTTCCTTGTGGGAGCCATGACACCAAGTTCTGGACAATGTAAATGAAATTGATATGTGCATTTTCTGGGTGGTGTCTTTAAGGGGAAGAAAGATTCTTTTCCATTCCCTTGCCTCCCTTCCCATTGGATGAAATATAGCCATGGTGACAAGCCGTCTTGGATCAGGTGAATACGAATCTTTTTAACTTGGTTCTCTGCCATTTACAAGGCTCTGCCATTGCCGTCTTTGTCTCTGTTGCAGCGCCCAAACCTATATCATAACTCAGGAACCAAAAGATAATGTCTGAAGTTGAATAATCAAGAACAAGGGCTATAAAGATGTTATTTAGAAATATTGAATCAAATACCAGAAGAAATTGCTAAAAGACATGAAAGATGTTGCCACTGGGAGTCTTGAATTTATAGAGAAGGGTGGAGTAGGGGACCACTATTTGTCCTTTTAAATGGCTACATCAGTATTCCCGTTAAATGACATTAAAGTAAGTCATTCTCACATACGTGCACACACAAGGTTATAATTTGTGGTTGCTGTCACCTTGAGTGAAATATGTTTTCACAAGGAGATTGTGATTTAAGGTATTGGAGAAAGTGCTTAGAGATGGAGTCTTATTTGGAACCATGCAACCGCTGACAAAAGTTTGATCAATGAGATCGCTCTCGTGTTTGTAATCCCACAGCATAAATATATTATAAGACTGGAGGGTGGTTTCAAAACAACCAAACTATTACATGACTGTTAAGAAATTTAAAAGGAAAAAAAAATAGAATTTCAATGAGACCATCGGTCACCATTTCAAGAGTAAAGGAAGCAATTACTGTCAAGGACATTGTAAACTTACCTTCCTGTAATGTGATCATGATTTCAGAAAATATATGTGATCTACTTGTGACATGGGATACAGAATGATACACTAGCCTTGGCAATGGTATCAGAGTTGAGAATGTTAACAAGACAGGTCATCGATGTGACTGTTTGGAGCTCCCAGGGCTAGTGACACAGCCTCTTCATGTCCTGCTTTTACTGATAACATGCCTAATGGGCCCATGGTTTTTATGAGTCTGTAGATGAACAGGACAGTTAGGAGTTCAAAAATTATCAAGGCAATGAGGACAAATGAGTTGATACTGGTGTCAGAGGAGCAGAGAATCTGCCAATACTAGCTTTGGAAGGGGTCCTAGAGGTCATTTCCTGCAACTGTCTCATTTTGGGGAGGAGATTGAGACCCACTGGTGGTTGCTAATGGCCCAGAGTCACCCTGTAACTTGAAGGCGCTTACCCCAGATGAAGGAAGTGAAACATGGAAGCCATAGAGAAAGGGGAGCATTGTAAAGTAAGAGGGGAGGACAGGGCTTGCCTCCCTCCCTCGGTGTAGGCCCCTGGTCCATGGGTCAGGATCCATCGTAGAAAGGGCTGGTGTAAGGGAGTGGGGTGGGAAGGGAGAGAAGACTGAAACAGTGAGAGACTGAAGCTGTGATTTTAAGAAGATTGGCACTGAAGCACTGTTTACAGCAGCCAGGACATGGAAGCAACCTGAGTGTCCATCCACAGAGGAATGGGTAGAGAAGGTGTGGGCCACGCACAGAATGGAATGCTACTCACATAAAAAGGAACAAAACTGGATCATTGGAAGCGATGTGGATGGACTTAGAGACCATCATCCAGAGTGAAGTAAGTCAGAAAGAGAAAAACAAGTATCATACATTTACACATACATGTGGAATCCAGTCCTTAATGTTCATTGGAAGGACTGATGTTGAAGTTGAAACGCCAGTACTTTGGCCACCTGATGCGAAGAATTGACTCATTGGAAAAGAACGAGATGCTGGGAAAGATTGAAGGTGGGAGAAGGGGATGAGATGGTTGGAGGGCATCACCAATGCGATGAACCTGAGTTTGAGTAAACTCCGGGAGTTAGTGATTGACAGGGAGGCCTGGCGTGCTGCAGTCCATGGGGTCACAAAGAGTCGGGCACAACTGAGTGATTGAACTGAACTGAACTGTGGAATCTAGTAAAATGGTGCAGGTGATCTTATTTGCCAAACAGAAATAGAAACACAGATGTAGAGAACAATCCTATGGACACCAAGTGGGGAATAATGGGGGCTGAGATGAATTAGGAGATTGGGATTGATGTATATACACCATAGATAACTGGTAAGAACCTGCTGCATAGCTCAGGGAACACTACTCAGAGCTCTGTGGTAACCTAAGTGGGAAGGAAATCCAAAAAAGAGAGGATATTTGTACATATATAGCTGATCACTTTGCAGTATGGTGGAAATTAATACAACATCATAGAGCAACTCTACAAAAATTAATTAAATAATTCAAATAGAAATTAAAACCGAAAAGATTGTACTTGAAAGTGAGCCACAGAGAACTCAGGGTGGTCATTCTTGTAACTGAACATGGTCTGTAAGACACATAATGTACGTGAAGTACCTTCCAAGAAAGAACAAAGATGGGAGGTTTGATCAGGAATGGTTGATTTCAGTGATGATGGAGAAGTAAAACTTTTGCCTGATTGTACCTCAATGACTGAAGCCTGTTCAACAAGTTGTATCTGTTTACACCCCATCCCACCTCCTGTCTCTTGGAGACTGTGTTGTTGATCCTGGCTTTCAGGGAGATGAGGAGGAGAGAGTAGTAGAGACAGCTGGGTTCAGTTTGCTGATGTTGAGTTGCAAGAGTTTGTGGAATATGCCGGAACAATTTATGAGTAGGAAATACACTCTGACTTTCTTTCTTAAGTCTGAAGCTTGGGCAAAAGGTCTGGAATGGAGTAGGTAGAATTTGAGATCCATTAGGTGGTAATTGAAATAACAAAAAGTGATAACTCTTTTCTAGGAGCAATGAGAAGAGAAGAGGCTGAAGGTACAGCCCTGAGGCACACAAACATTTGGAGTCTGAGTTGAAAAAGGGTAGCCCACAAAGAGAAACAGGGAGATGTGTCCAGAGATAGGAGGAGATCTGGAAGGATTAATGTCATGGAAACTAAGGAGAGTGTGTCTTAAGAAGGAGTGATTTTCAATAGTGTCAGAAGGATCAAAGAAGAAAAAAATGAAGGCTAGACTTGTCTTCTGGATTTAAGGTCACTTGTGACCTTGCTAAGAGAATTTTGGATAAGCGGTGGGGGTGGGGAGACAATTTTGAAGATACATTCTTTTCTTAAGATGAGAGACTTGAGCATGGCGAAAGCTGCTTGAAAGGGACTACAGACAGGAAGAGGTTGTATAGAAAGTAAGGAGAGTGGTGGGTGATGATGGTGTGAAATCCTTGGAAAGGCAGAATGAGACGGGGTTATGAGTTCAGGGGAGAGATCGGTCTTAAACAGTGGAGGGTACATCTCTTCTTAAAATAGGAAATGGGGAAAGAGTGGGAGTGATCACGATACATAATAATAGTTTAGTGGCTACTGGACATGTTGATGCACTGAGGCCTCATTAATAGAAGTATAGCGTTAATATCCAGAGAAGGCAATGGCATCCCACTCCAGTACTCTTGCCTGGAAAATCCCATGGATGGAGGAGCCTGGTGGGCTTCAGTCCATGGGGTCACAAAGAGTCAGACACAACTGAGTGACTTCACTTTCACTTTTCACTTTCATGCATTGGAGAAGGAAATGGCAACCCACTCCAGTGCTCTTGCCTGGAGAATCCCAGGGACGGGGGAGCCTGGTGGGCTGCTGTCTCTGGGGTCGCACAGAGTCAGACACGACTGAAGCAACTTAACAGTAGCAGCAGCAGCGTTAATATCATAGGAGGTGACAGCCCCTCTGAATTGTGGCCTGGTCAGATGTTCAAGGCAATGCTGTGTGCAGTCCTGGCTCTTACATCCTAAGTGAGAGACTGACCACCTGAAGAGCAGGCTTAGAGGAGTTAAAACCTGATGATAGTGTTTGAAAACGATTGAAGAATAGGGAAATACTTGGCTCGAGAAATACAGATTTGGCAGAGAAGTAACCATGGTCTTTAAATACTTGGAAGAGCAATTAGTGAGATTCTGTTTTGGTATCAGAGGGCAGACACAGGCAACTAGAGGACATTATAGGAAATAAACCATTTTTGGTAATGTAATATGACTTGAATTTAAACGCATACTGACTTTTGTTAAGAAATATTAGGAAAAGTGGTTCATGGGAAACTATCTTCCTTAGCCAAGTGTTTCCAGAGA
>SJYV01029429.1:0-15990 GCA_006410875.1 Neotragus pygmaeus
TAGAATCGAATGATCTGGTTGTGAACAGCTGCTCTTATGAGCTGTGGGATCTTGAACAAGTCACTTGATTCTCTGAGCTTCAGTTTCCTTATCAGGAAATGAGCTCGGTGAGAGTTAACCAAAAGGTTACTGTGAAGATTCACTAAGATAATTCATGTGCCAGCCCCTGGGAAAGGGCCTGGAACAGAGGAAGCACTCAATAAATGCTGGCCATTAGAAACATTATTAGTGAGAGTGTGGATGACAGTGTGGCAACAGTGTGGATGACCTAAAGATTGTCCTACTGAGTAAAGGAAGCCAGAGAAAGACAAATATCATTATGATATTGCTTATATGTGGAACCTAAAAAGAACTTATTTATAAAACACAGATTCACAGGCACAGACAACAAACTTATAGTCACCAAAGGGGAAAGAGGGAATATAAATTATGAGTTTGGGATTAACAGATACACTCTCACAAGGAACTATATTCAATATCTTGGAAGAATCTGGAAGGGAAAAGAATCTGAAAAAGAATAGATACATATGATATACTTACATATAACTGAATCATTTTGCTGTACATCTGAAACTAACTCAACACTGTAAATCAATTTTTAAAATTGAATTTAAATTTTTTAAATTGAAAAAATAAATAAGAAAGAAAGAAACCCAGCATTTCTTCCCCAACCCCATTGGATCCTGGAGGAGGGGAGAGGAGGAGATTGGCTATGAAAGGCCTCGGAGGGCGAATACCTTCTCTCAGCAGCCCTTGAGGGAAGGGAGCCAGCCCTGGGGCTGGGCTGGTGGCTAGGACAGGAAGAATACAGGGTGGGTTGTGCACCAAGACAAGCCCCCAGAAACGGTAATTTATGAAGCTTCTCCCAGTTAGCTACTCTGAAATCGCCAATGTCCTTTCAAAAGGGAAACAATTCAGATACTTTCAGCATGTGTTTTCTTTTCTACCAGTAGAGCCAGTATAAATTATACCTAAGTAAATAAAAAAAACCAACTTGGATATGAAAAAAGCTGCCAGGAAATTCAATGGCATTTCCTAGCCCATGGGCCTGTCAGAGCACCCTTAAAATGTGGGTGAGCCCGCCATGGGAGCCCATGAATGGGAGCCTGTTCTCAGCTTAGCTGGGTCCTCGCTGAGGCCAGGCAGCCTGGGGCAGGCCTGCAGGAGCTGAGAGGATGCTAAGTGTCAGTGACGAAGAGCCGCTTTATGGATTTCCCACCATTTTCGAAGCTGCGTGCAGTTCATAGCACACTTCCAGTGAGAACCACTGGGGACACATCTTCTTTCAGGGGACCCTCCCCGGAGGCAACAGAGCTTATGAGAAATTTGACTCCTAACTGTAAGAGAGGCCTTGAAGAAAAGAGGCTTTCTCCTTCATTTGTTCAGTCAGCTGGACAAACACCGGCCTAACCCACAACACATGCTGCGAGGGAGACCTCTTCACAGTCAGGGGATCTGTGAGACTATCACACGGCAAATGTGACAACACAGAAGGTAGGTAGAGAAGAAAGCCGCCTCTGTTTGGCCAGAGAAGGCTATCTTGGGCCAGATACAAGACCACGTCCAAGCTTCCTTGGTGGGCAGGAGGTTTATTGAATACAAAGTGAAGTCAGGAGAGTTAAGAAGCAGGGCAGGGGCCACCCAGCAGAAGCCAGTGGACAACTTGGAGGCTGAGGGGAGGGTCCTGCTGGTTGGAAGGCAGGCCCTCACATCCACTGTAGACATTCAAAAACCTGCCTCGAGCCCTCACACACTACAAAAATTAACTACCACCTACACGGCACTTACTATGTGCCACTTGACATGAGTAATCTCACGATTCCTCCTTTAGTTCAATGATATTTAGTTTTACAGATGAGGAAACAGAGGCCCAGAGAGATGAAGTGATGTGCCCTGAGGTCACGTGGTTAAATAACAGTAAAACTGACCTGGCCCCAGGGTGCCTGGGTCTAAAGCCATATACCAAATGATACTGTCTCTCCAGTAACCACATCAACGACAGACATCAGCACCCTGTGATCCAAGTCACAATNAGAGATGAAGTGATGTGCCCTGAGGTCACGTGGTTAAATAACAGTAAAACTGACCTGGCCCCAGGGTGCCTGGGTCTAAAGCCATATACCAAATGATACTGTCTCTCCAGTAACCACATCAACGACAGACATCAGCACCCTGTGATCCAAGTCACAATTTCGTTCATTCCCTAAATATTTATTGAGTACCTTTCATGTGTCGGACATTAGGGTGGGTACTTGGAAAACAGCACTTAACAGACCGACAGCGTCTAGGGGGTAGGAAGAGATAAGAAACCCGTAAAATACACAATATGCCCCATGGTGACGCATGTTAAGAGAAATAAAACAGGGTAAGACAGTGACAGGGTGGGGACTTCTATGTTTTAAATAGATTGTTCAGGAAGGCCAGTCTGAAAGACGACATTCTAACAGAGATTTCAATGAAGGGGAAGTCTTGCAGTTACCTGGGAAAGAGCATTTCAGGAAGAGGGCAGAGAGGAAGTGCAAAAGGCCTGAGGCAGTACTGTACCTGCCACACCCTAGGAAGAGCAAGGAGGCTATGCTGGAGTGAGAGGATGATGAGGTCAGAAAGATGACAGGGGCTCAGGCAAGTGAGGGCCCCCTGGAAGGCCTCGGATTTGACTCCAAGTAAGATGAGAAGTTACTNAGCAAGGAGGCTATGCTGGAGTGAGAGGATGATGAGGTCAGAAAGATGACAGGGGCTCAGGCAAGTGAGGGCCCCCTGGAAGGCCTCGGATTTGACTCCAAGTAAGATGAGAAGTTACTGGAGGATTTCAAACAGGGAAGTGATATGGTACAACTTTCTGACTGCTACTTTGAGAACAGACTGAAGGGGAGCAACGGAAGAAGCAGAGAGACTGATGAGGAGGCAAAAAGCCAGTGGGGAGAGGATGGCTTTTCAGACTAAGGGGACAGGAGGGGAGGTGGAGAAACATGTTCAGAGCTCAGACAAACTTTGAAGGTAGAACTTACAGAATTGTACAAAGGGTTGGATGTGGGGCATGAGGTAAAGAGAGGAGTTAAAGATGACTGCAATTAATTGGAAGGATGCAGCTGCCATTTATTGAGACTATGGACAGAGCAGGGTGAGGGGAAGATCCAGAGTTCAGCTTGGGGGATGTCCCTGGTGGTCTGATGGCTAACACTTAGCCTTCCAGTGCAGGGAATATGGGTTCGATCCCTGGAAAGGGAGCTCAGATCCCACACGCTTCTCAGTCAAAAAACCAAAACATAAACAGAAGCAATACTGTTAACAAATTCAATAGACTTTTGGTCCACATCAAAAAAAAAATCTTAAATAGAAAATTCAGCTTGGGACCTATTTGGTTTAGATTCCTATTAGCTATGTGAAGTGAAGATATCAACTAGGCAGCTGTGTAGATAAGTCTGAAATCCAGTCTGGGTAAAGATATGATATTTCATCAGCACATAGGTGGTGTTTATGTAGATGGTATTTAAGACAAAGAGACTAGAATAGATCCCCCAGGGCGTGAATGTAGAGAGAGAAATTGAGATCAAAGTCCTAGGGCCCTCAAATGTTTAAGAGATGAAGCCTTGAAGAGAAGAAGACACTCAGCAAAGGAGACTGAGAAGGAGGGGTAACCAGGGAGACAGGTGGAAAACCATGAGTGTGATATTGTGGAATCCAAGTGAAGGAGGTTACTTCCAAGAGGAGGGAGCAATCAGCTGCAGCAAATGCTGCTGATGAGTCAGCTAAGATGAGGACAGAGAAAGACCATTTACTTTGGAAAGTGGAAGTCTCCCACGACCCTGGATAAGAGTGTTTCAAAGACTGATGAGGATGACAGCCTGAGTGGAGCAGATCCGAGAGAGCAGAAGAGGAAGAGGAAAGAGCATGCACGGACCCCTCTTAAGAGTCTGGCTGCGAAATGAAACCAAAAAATGGGACAATAAGCAACCAAGAATTGGTTATATCTCAGGTTGGGTTTACCAGGCAAGCAGGAAAGAGAAAATGAGGGATGATGAATTGCTGGTGCTGACAAAGAAACGATTGTCATATATTCAAGGCAATGTGTTTAGAATTAACTCAGAGTCAAATAGCCAAAGTGGACAGACTTAGCTATGCATGAAGAGCCTATGATTTTGACCCTTCCTGGGAGCCAGATAGAGCCTCTGAATCCCATTGACCACATGGATGGGCTTTTACCCACACATCAATTCCCCAAACGACTCAAGAGCAGCCATTCCTGCAGCTGCTCTGAACTACTCAGCACACTCTTAGACAGCACCTCCATGCTCTCCACCCAGCCCCTGGTCCCCAGTGTTAGCTTTAGTACCTGCTCCTACTATGCTCCCCTTCCACATGTTTCCTGAATTCCAAAGAGTCTCTGAGAAAACCATCTCACCTGACTGGAAAAGTTATTTCTAGGAGAGAAGCAAATTCTGAAAGGCTAGAGAGGCTAACACACCAATTCTCTATCCAGACCCAGAGTCTGGCCAGTCAGAGTGATGGCTTCTGAAAACCAGTGAGCTCTTTACCCACAGGCAGAGGCTCCCTCCTGGGAGGCATGTCCATCCTCCAATGGGAGCAGGGCATTCAATGCATAAGCTCAGCACCTTTTGGCATTGCTCTCTTGAAGTAAGTGTTTTGAGATGAGACAATGCTTTGGAAAAAAAAATCACCCAATGGTGTGTGCAACAGACACCCCCAGTACTGTTAAGGGTGGGGAGAGGGATGCGGAGAGACAATCATTTTATCCACCTCCCTCTGGCCCCACTCCACCCACTATTAACTGAGAGAAGGCTGGGTGTTTCTACAGGGGACACATGCCCTACTCCTTTGGTGTTCTTGCCCTGTCAGACCAAGGTAGTAACAATAATATGGTGGTCTTAATGGTGCTCTCATCGCATGCTGAGTGTGAACCCAGGATTTAACCTAATTGAGGACACAATGAAATCCGTATATTAATTTGATTAAGGTGTCCTTTTTTTTTTCCTTTTTTTGCCTACGCCATGTGGCTTGTGGAATTTAGTTCCCCAACCAGGGATGGAACCTGTGCCCCCTGCTCTGGAAGCCTGGAGTCTTAACCACTATCCCACTAGGGAATTCCATAAACAGTGTCCATTTTCAAGTGAAACTTCTGAGAAAGGGGTGTGCTTCTCACGGAACAGAATGATGTGCCTTTAGCAAATATACACACGTCTCAGAACATCAGAACTGTTCTTTGATGATAGCCTGATAGGGAATTCCAGCCCCTCCCTCCCGACATGCTCACCATTCCTCAGCAGCACATCTCCGCTTGGGCTGGAAGGGTTCTGTCCCTGGGGGCTCTTGACGTTGCCCAGAGCTCTGGAGAAGTGTTCATCCACCACACTGCTAATGTCCCCTTGGAAATAGGTGAAAAGGACACAGCGGGAATTCCATTCAGTTTTAATAGGGCTCTGTGTGTGGACGGTGGTCTTCGTCACGTCTTCCATGGTGACTCGGGGAAGAGCTGCAGAGCAAAAGCAAAATGTTACTGGCACTCTTTTTCCAAGCGGTTTGGCTAAGTTGGCAGAAGTGGCTTCCTTGAGGACAAACAGTTTGCAGCTAAGGTTCAGGTTCTCTCACTGGGGCTCCCAGGAGCTGCGCAGCTGCTGAGCAGTCTTCAGGAATTAAATTAAAGTGCTGAAGGGGTCCTCTCTTATAAATGCAAAAGAGTGCCTGCGAACGTGATTAGAAGAGCATCAGGAAATGAAAAAAAAAGGGGGGGAAAGAAAAAGGACACCGAAGCCAAAGACTGCAGTAATTTGCCAGCTGGGGAAGAGCCTGCCTCCCACTAGATTCCCCTGAGCAAGGGCACGAGTACTCCAGTAGACCTTGACTAAGCAATCAGTGGATACTGACAATTTGTTTCCCTAGCAAGCCTTGATTTCCACCTTGCCCACTTCTGTGCAGTAGCACCAAACATACCAAATTCTCCTGCTCCCCCTGACACGGTGATTCGTGTGGGATGGGATCCTACACTCACCCCCACCCCATCTTAGAATTAGCAATTGCAATCAAGGCCTCCAGACAGACATACTCTGCCCAGAGTCACTTAGAAAATGTCAGAGCTTTAAATCCAGGTGCATATTGTTTTATTTTATTTTATTTTTTGGCTGCACAGCGTGGCTTGCAGGATCTCAGTTCCCCAGTGAGGGACTGAACTCGGACCATGGCAGTGAAAGCCCGGAATCCTAATTACCAGGCCACCAGGGAATCCCCAGACAGATATACTCGGCACCCAATGCAGCTAACATTTTTCACACTGATACTCTGTTGGGAAAGAGCACTCTGTTCACCAGGCTTCCTGTGCGCCTAGAGTGGGGCCTGCTCAATATTGAGCAAATGCCCCAACAGTCATTTGCTGAATTGCCTTCAGCTTGCCCTCAATGGGTCCTACCTGTGAGCTCCCTGAGGGCAGAGGCTGTCCTTTTCTGCACCCAGGAAGGGACCAGGCACGCAGACGGCACTGCAGAGAGAAGCCATGGAAATAATAGTTCTGGGTGCTTCGTCACCTCTGACCATCCAATCCAATTTGCCCAGAGTTCGGGCTAAAGACATTTTGAATCTAGTCATTCTGATGCATGTAATGCAAATGACTAGAGTTGAATAGCCCTTCTCCTGGTCTAGTCTCTGAGAACCAGGAGGATGGGGGCCATTTCTTATTCATTTCTTTATCTCTAGCACCTAACACTAAGTAAACAATGGCTGAGTGATGAAATGCCATTTCGTGCAGAGAAAGCACAATGCAAGGAAATCACACCAATTAGGGCTCAGAGGACCTGGGCTTGCCCTTAACTGGGTGTGTGCCTTTGGGGAAATCACAGGGCCTCTCTGGCCTTCAGATTCCTCTAGGGTAAAATGAAGAAGTTGGGGTATATAAATTCTTCAGCCTATTTTATTTTTCTGCCAGAAGTGTCAGTCGATTATCACGGGAACATTAGGAGAGAAGCTGGGAGTAAGCAGAGGACCCTTATTTAAAAGTTCTCCTTTCAGAATCTTAGCCCCAGTCACAGCTGGATTCTGTTGTCTCTAGAAGCCTTTGATCGAGCACGTCAATCTGTTTCCCCATGGGTGATAGACATGTTAAGCATCACCAGGCACCACCCTAAGAAAAATGAATCCACTGTATTCTTATTTCAAAGAACATGGGAACCACCGTGTTGAAAAACCGTCCAGCGGTGTCTTCTAAAGCTAAGCGTACGCTTACCATAAGACCCAGCAATCCCACTTCTAGGCACATAATCAAGAGAAACGAAAACAGATGTGTGCACAAAGACTTCTACATGAGTGTTCGTAGTGGCTTTGTTTATAAAAGTGAAAACAGCCCAAGTGTCCATCACCAGGAGAACAAATAAACGAACTGTGACATTTTCATACAATGGAATGTTCTTCAGCCATAAAAAGGCACAAACTACATCCACCCAACAGCATAGATGAATCACAAAAACATTAACCTGAGTGACAAAAGCCAGACACGAAAGACTGCATATTGTATGACTTCACTTACATGAAACAGACACAAATAATCTATGGTGATAAAAATCAGGACAGCAGTTGCCTCAAGGTAGAGCTTGGAAAAGGGTGAGAGTGGACTCACAGGGGTGCTGGAAATGTCTTACATCCTGAAGAGGGTGAGGGTTACATATGGATGCAGATGTGTCAAAACTCATCAAATTGTGCAGTTCAGATCTGCAAGTTTCACTGAAGGCAAATTATTCCTCAGTGAAAAAGCACATGATATCTTCAGATACTTGGGACTTCGAGCAATAAAGCAAAGGTGTAATCCTTGAGCACGTTATGGCATCTCAAAGTATAATCTCACTTATCTGTGGAATTTTCAAGAGTCAAACTACAGAATTAAATGGTCATTCCCAGGGGCAGGGGAGACAGAATCAATGTTGTTTAACGGAATAAATGTGCAACAAGCCCTAGAAATCTACCACACAGTGCAGTGAATCTAGACAATACTGCATTCTAATCATCAAACTTGCTAAAAGACTAGAATTTAATTATTTGAACCAATAAAAAGAAAGGGTAATGATGCATCATGATAGAGGTGTTAATTATGGCCATGATGGTAATTGTATGACAATATATAAATTCATCACATTAACATGTTGTACCTATTAAGTCTACACAATGTTATCTATCAAATATATTTCCAAAAAATAGCAAATCAAATGAATAATAAAGCGATGGTATTATGAATGACCAAGTAATGATAAGCATGGATGAAGCCTTTTTGCTAAAGCTGCAGTTCACAGAAGACCTATTCTGTCCCAGAGGCTCCAAATATATTTTCTCCAATCTTTACAACCCTCAGACTAGGTACTATTATCCCCATTTTAAAGATGAGTAAATCTGAGCTTAGAGAAAGAGGAAATCAAGGGCCCAGGCCATGCAGCTAGGTGATGGCAGAGCTGAGATTTGAACCCGAGTCTCCCTGGCTTCGGTGTCTGGCCTTTTCTCACCATCCCTTTCTACCTGTCGGGGCGAACAGTCCCTTCCCCTCTGTGGGACCTTCATCCTGATCCAGTCCTCTGGCTCCCAGTCAGGCCGGCAGACAGTCTGTCCGCTCATTCTCATGGTGTCTCCTGAAAGCCTTCACCTGCAAGGGCAGCTTAGCACCTTTGTGTGTCTTGCCCTCTTACCCTCTTGCCAGTGGCCGGTGCCACTGGCTCAGGTATGACCCAGCCTGCCACCTCTCCTTGCTAAGTCTCCCTGAAGCCATGAGAAGCAGCTGGCCGGACCCCGTGAAGCATGCTCCTAGCCTCCCTGGGCAAAGACCATATGCTAGTTCCATAGAAAGAGAGCATATCAGAAAATACCATCTCGGTCCCCCTCACCTGAGGAGCTCAGACCTCACACAACTGCAGATCCTCAATAAATCTTAAGTCCTACGCATCCCCCTTTTTTCCTTGCCAAACACATGGACACATACTCTAAAAGAAAGCCCTGGAGTACATCTCTGTATCACATCTCATGAGCAGTTCCCTGGCTGTAGTCAGATCTCAGGGGATGAGGGTCTGTATTTGAGGGCTAGTCACATCTGTGAGCTATTACCTGGTTTAATCCTTTACAGAATCGCCTCCCACTGGACCTCTGGAGTGACTTGAGCGGTTTCATCCCCACACAAACCCTCCTTGAAGGATCTCTTTCCTCGGGAAGTGAAGTGATGGGGTGGGTCTGGCTTAGAAGGAGGTGCCGCAAAGCTGAAACCGAGGGTAGGACTTTCCTGGCCAAGATGCTGCTGTATTGGCGCCTGGCTTTGTAGCAAAAGCCTCTTGCAGACAAAACCCTTGGCCTTGGCCAAGCTTTGCCAGGTGTGCACTTCAAATAGTGTAATTACAATATTCCCCAGTGCTCAGAAATTTAAGACACCAAGTAGGCATCGAAACAATGCCTGGTTTTCGGCCCAAATATTTTGGGCCAAGAGGAAAGCAAGAGCAATAGTTTGGCCTCCATTCTACCAGGATGCCTACCTGCACACACTTACCACCCTTCTGAGAAATGGTACCCAGCACCCCTGGGCTTGGGATGGGGAGTCTGAGAGGTTGTCACAGTGATCACTTGGAACAAAGCCCCAAAGGCACCGGAAGGCATCTCCTTAAGCAAAGCATGTGATGCCCCCTACCATCACCACCTCCCCCCAGCACCAGTTCCTTCTCAGTTGAATTCCCATCGCTCCTGCCTCCCCCAGAGTTCCTACCTTCTCTCACCTTAATTCTCGACCATCGGTGGCAGAGACACAGCAAGATGCTATGGCTGGTCGAAGGTGTGTTTTGCTGGCTGGAGCTGCCTGGCCTGCTTCAGAGCAGCTCAGTACTGGTCCGAGCAGGGCCTGGCGATCTTGTGCCCTCCCCTTGCTAACTTTCTACCCCTCTAGCTGAGCCTATACGAAGCATTTCCTGCTAGCTATCTATTAAGAATGCAGAAAATGTACTCCAACAAGTCAATCGGGTTGGGCACCTGCAGGAATGAGGAAAATAGGTAGTTCTTTTTTTATTTCTTTCTTTTTGCATTAAAAAAAAGTGCTTAGCGATATTGTCTCTTAAAGTGGGCAGCCAATTGTTTGCCCGGAAACCACACAGAGAGTAGTAGCGTCTCCAGCATCAGTGCTGGGGCTGGGATCCAACTGATGGGACTTTGGCACTGAGAGAAAGTTTGGCTGGTCACTAGTTCCTTCCTGTGGGAAGAGAAAGGGAGCCCAGCCCTCTAGGATTCTGGACTTTCTCATGCTTCCATGGGCCCAGAGGGCTCGAGGACTTCTCCAAACCTGGAATAGATGAAGCAGTTCAGGACTCCAGCTTCAGGCTCATAGCAAAGGAGTCCCAGTCCACATTCTGAAAAGTCTGCAATAACACCATCATTCAGACCCCAAAGCCTGGAGCCATTCTTTGCTTCTCCCATTCTCTGTTTCAACAATATTAATTTAATAGATATTTATTAAACACTTACTATATGCCAGGCACCATTCTGGGAATTTTGTTCCATAGTGAACAAAACAGACCAAATCCCTGCCTTCGGGGAATAATAAATACGTAACATGTTTTACGTTTGCCTATAGTATATGGACTTGTCAGGTGTCAGTAAGCACTATAAAGAGAAATTAATCAGCCAGGGAATAGGAAGTGTCTCATTTATCTAGGATGTTCATGAAAAAATTTTCTGATGAGGTGACATTTGATCAGAACCCCGGGTAGTGGGGGAAACGTCAATACCTGCTTGCCTGATATCTGGGGGACCATCTAATACAAAAGATGGGATCACACCCAACCTGTTCACAGAAAGGTGAGGAGGCCAGCATGGCCGGAGAGGAGGGGAGAGGAGAGATGGGGCCATGGCACAGAAAGCCTCCTCGGCCATGCTTAGGCTGTGGACTCTTCCTATAAGTGAGAAGGAAACCCATTGGAGACGTTGGAGAAAACCATCACAAATCTTGACACACAGAGCATCAAAACACATTCCAGTCCCGTCCTTTTCTTGGTCACCTCCGTTCTTTGTCACCACCCCGGCCCTGCTCACTCTCCTGCAAACCCCCATCATTTCTCTGCAGGACCACAGCTTCAGAACTCAGTACTTCCACCTTTCACCTTTCTAATTCTTCACCCCAAGACAGCCACAGTGATCATTTGAGGATGTGCATTAAACACTGTCACTCCTTGTTAAAAAGCTTCTAGTGGTTGTTTTATCCCGACCTTGCCCCAGCCTTGCTTCACTCCAGCCCCACTTACTGCTGACTGGTCCTTGACCCGGGATGCTTATCCCCCAAACCACCTCCTGACTTGCCCTCCTCTTCAATGAAACCTGGGCTCCGTCACTGTCTCTGAGAAGCCTTCCCTCACCATCCTATCCAAGCCAGCAGCCTCTGATACTCTTTGTCCTCTTCTCCCACTTCCTATTTCTTCAGGGTACTTTTCACCTCTGGATGTCGTATTGCAGAGCTCTTTGTTTATAGTTGGTCACCCCTTCTAAAATCATGCCTGGTATATGTATTACTAGGATTTCAGTAAATATTTGCTAAGTGAATGAGTGAGTAGTAAGGGGAGAGAGAAATTATTCAGGTATTCACACAAATAGATGACCGCAAAGGTAATGAATCAGTATCTGCTGCCAGGCAAGGCTGTGATAAGGATGCCTGAATTCATCAGTGAAGGCTGAGTTGTCTTCCCTGTGTAAATAATGCTCGAGCTGAGATCCCAGAGGCTGAGAAGGAGTTAACCACGCGAAGAGGGGAGAGATGACAGGTCCAAGCAGAGGAAACAGTATGTTCAGCAGCCCTGTGGCGGGAGGGGCCTGGCAAACATGAGTCACAGGGAAAAAGGTAGGGAGACAGCGGCAGGGAGTGCCTTGCAGGGCGAGCTGGAAAAGTAAGCAGGGGCCAGAGCCAGCAGGGCTTTTCGAGCCCTATGGAATAACTCTATCTCTTTGCTAAGAAGCAGCAGCAGCTATTAAATGGTTTTATGGAGATGTGTATTGAAGATGGGGAAGGGGAGGGAGTCAGAAGTGAATCAAACCCACGCCCCCGATAGTGAAAGCGCAGGGTCCTAACCACTAAACTGCCAGGGACGTCCCCAGATACGCATTTTGAAAACCTTGGTCTGACTGCAATATCAAGAAAGAATGGAGGGAGCACGTGGCCGTGAACAGATCACTTTGTGGTCTAGGGTACAGGGGATGGTAGCTGCATCTGGGAGTTAAGGTGAAAGCAGAGAGAAGTGGGTGGATTCAAGATGTATTTAGAAAACAAATTTGATACTGGATTGGACACAAGGAATGAGGGGGTCTCAAAGATGATAACTCCTAGGTTTGGAGGGTGCATAACTTCATTGATTAGTGTGCCTTTCAGAGCTATGAAATATCACTAGTGTGTTTTCTTTAGGAGAGCAAATCAAAGATTTCTGTTTGAACATGTTGATTTTGAGGAATTTTTGAGCTGTCTAAGAAAGGATGACAGTAGTCCATAGGCAGATAGGTCTGAGTTGGAGATAGAAACATGGAAGCTAATGTTATATAAACCGTTATTAAAGCCTTAGACTCTAACTCACCCAGGAAGAGTAGAGACTAAAACATAGAAAAGAATTAAAGCACTCTAAAAAATAAGGGAAAATAAAAGAAGCAAGATCTGCTTATGTAACTGCAACCTTTACCAGTCAGGTGGAAGTGACGAGCCAACAGACATTACAGAGAAAGAATGGCAAAAGAGAGAGGATAAACATCACGAGAGTGTCAGGACCCTACAGCCCAAAGAGGACCATGTTTCAAGATGGTGGAACCTATCACCTGGGTCCCATCTGCTGAGATGTGGGAGAATCTGATGCCTGAAAATTAGATTTAGTAGCATGGAAGTCATAAGTGATTTTAGTGAGAGATGCTTGCTGGAGTGATAAGGCCAGAGGCAGGCTCCAGTGGGATGGGAGAAGAAGAAAGTACCCACAATGTGAAGAGGAGTTTGCAGGAGTTTGGAGGTGAAACAGAGTGGAAAGATAGAGCAGAATCCAGGAGTGGGAACATCGGGGCTTGAATGACTTGGGATAGATTTCAACATGATTAAAGACCAGTGGAAAGGATCCAGTTCAGAGCAAGAGATTGAATCTACCACAAAAAGAAGATATTGTTAATAATAAGAAAACATTAGAGAAAGCAGAAGGAGAGAATGGGATCAAAGTCCAGGTGGAAAGATGGGCTTTAAATACAAGGAAAGACTGTTCCGTTTTCACAGGAGAAAAGGGACAGAAAATGGTCGCAGACATACATAGTTTATAACTTTGGTACCTCTGGTAAATATTTATCTACTTATTTTCAGTAAGAGAGGAATTGGACTAAGATACAAGAGATCTTGACTTTTGTATAAGTTCTTCCCCTAAATAGACTTATAGCCTTGGAGAAGTTCTTTCTCATTTCTTTGCCCATTTTTAAAAGGAGAGTGCTCTATTAGATGATCTCTAGGATTTCTTACAACTATACTTTAAGTAAATCAAGGGAATGTGAAATTCAAATAGCACAGTGGTAAAGAATCCACCTGCCAAGGCAGGAGACACAAGAGATTGGGGTCAGGAAGATTCCTTGGGGAAGGAACTGGCAACCCACTCCAGTATTCTTCCCTAGAAAATCCAATGGACAGAGGAACCTGGCAGGTGACAATCCATGGGGTCACAAAGAGACATGACTGAGCACAGCACATACTTTCAGCACTTCCAGTGGGCCAGCTACTGCACTAAACAATTAATGTGTATTAAGCCACTTAAATAATTCTGCAAGGCTGGCACTATTATTATCCAATTTAAAAACAAGTAAACAGAGCCACAGAGAGGTTAAGAGCTTGTTGGAGCCAGGCAGTCCGATTCTATAGGACTGTACACTAAACCACTGTTATCTGACCTTTCAGAAACAATAGGAAATTTCTGGAAATTATACTCTGGAACCCACATCCTGCTCACACAGGAATGGAAGAAGGATATTGGAGAAATGATTATGAATCTTCCAAATAGAGCCCCTGAAAAGCTCAGAATTCACAGGGCTAAGAGCTAGAGTGAGTCATGAAACAGAAAGTCGAGAAGATAGGTAAAGGTCTGCCAAAGTGGCTGGGCCATTCTCCAACTCTGTGCACAGTGTCTTGCTGTAGTGTTTAGCCCTGGCCATGGCCAGTGAGAGAAGCTTTCTAAATAAAGCCCTTCTTGTGCACAGAAAAGGAGCCCAGCATTGACTCTGTGGTTGGAGAGATAAGTGGGGACTGTCCAGGTAATTTGAAGACCACCATAAGGCGATGGAGAACAAAGGACGTGTTGGAATGGCAGTTAAATCCTCTAAACCATGATACATCCACTAAGACACTTTCCCCACCTCTGATTGCTACCTGTTCCCCACCCATGCCTCATAAACAGGAATCCTCCTGTTGGCACATCCTAACTGTTCACCTGCACAGCTCTGTCACATTTCGAGAAAAAAACCTGTCTGGTGAAGAGTGATTCACAACTGCTGAAGACTACAAATCAATTAACCAAAATGTAGCCATCTCAGTCCTTCATACGAATGGCCTGTCAGTAGACGTTTCAGGAAAACCAACAGCACAATGGAGAAACACTAGAATGAACAAGAAAATAATTGACTTCTGAGGGGAAAGTTCATGTGGAAAATGTTTTAAAAATTCTACTTGCATCCTGAGAGATGTCCAAGAGAATACTGCATTGCCAGAACAAAATCAGTCTGCTAAGAACCACTGCTGAGATAAAACAGGTCAATCACAATGGGCATAACTTGAAAATGGTCTTAGTAGCATGGAAGCCAAATCATGGAACAACAGTAGGACAGACTATGGAATACAAAGGAGTATTTCATATTTTTTTAAGGTCCCACATCAGCAGGGAACAAATGAATGAATCAGTTGATGGTATCAAGACAACAGGTTATTCATTTGGAAACAAATTAACTTAGAGGCATATCTTAAAGTTCAGTTATCCCCTTTCTCTCCCACTTGAGTTTCTCAATCTCTATTGGATCATTTCCATCATTATTCAGATATGTCCATGTATCTCCCATTTTTAACACCTCATCCATCTCCATTTCCATTCCTTTGTTCTTCTTCAAAGCAACATTTCTTAGACTTGTGGTCCATGATTAGTCACTATCTCTACTTCTTACCTTTCCCCTCCCTCCGAAACTCAGTCCATCAGTTCAGTTCAGTTGAGTCGTGTCCAACTCTCCGCGACCCCATGAATCGCAGCACGCCAGGCCTCCCTGTTCATCACCATTTCCCGGAGTTCACTCAGACTCACGTCCATTGAGTCCGTGATGCCATCCAGCCATCTCATCCTCGGTCGTCCCCTTCTCCTCCTGCCCCCAGTCCCTCCCAGCAGCAGAGTTTTTTCCAATGAGTCAAGTCTTCACATGAGGTGGCCAAAGTATTGGAGTTTCAGCTTGAACATCAGTCCTTCCAATGAACNATATTAGAAAGAACTATCATGTTTTTAGAAATCTGAGAGCAACCCAAGTTCACATGTTTTCTAACTACACTTGGCATGATTTTATTTCTTTGTGGTCCATGAAGTTTTATGAAATGCATTTTTATTATGTTAATTTAGTCATATTCCTATTGTTTACAATTAACTTTCTCAAAGACAGATATGATTTTTCCAGTAGTCAAGTATGGATGTGAAGTTGGACCATAAAGAAAGCTGAGAGCCAAAGAATTGATGCTTTTGAACTGTGGTGTTGTGGTCTCAAGAGTCTTCAGAATCCCTTGGACTACAAAAAATTCAATCCTATGGAAGTCAATCCTGAATATTCATTGGAAGGACTGATTTTGAAGCTGAAGCTCCAATATTTGACCACCCAATGTGAAGAACTGATTCATTGGAAAAGACTCTGATGCTGGGAAAGATTGAAGGCAAGAGGAGAGGGGAATGACAGAGGTTGAGATGGTTGAATGGCATCACCAACTCAATGGACATGAGTTTGACCAAACTC
>SJYV01029429.1:16234-32688 GCA_006410875.1 Neotragus pygmaeus
TATACAGCCTTGACGTACTCCTTTTCCTATTTGGAACCAGTCTGTTGTTCCGTGTCCAGTTCTAACTATTGCTTCCTGACCTGCATACAGATTTCTCAACAGGCACATCAGGTGGTCTGGTATTCCCATCTCTTTCAGAATTTTCCACAGTTTCTTGTGATCCACACAGTCAAAGGCTTTGGCATAGTCAATAAAGCAGAAATAGATGTTATTCTGGAACTCTCTTGCTTTTTCCATGATCCAGCGGATGTTGGCAATTTGATCTCTGGTTCCTCTGCCTTTTCTAAAACCAGCTTGAACATGGGGGTGTCCATTCTTACCACTCCATCATATCTGCTCTTGTTGAGGTCACCAATCATCTCAACATTACTAAATTCAGAGACATCTCTCTGTCCTTGTCCTACTTGATCTCTTACAGGTGTTTAGCAGGGTTGGTCACTTGCGTTCTTCAAACATCCTCTTCTGGGTTTCCATGGTACCACTCTTTCTTGTTTTCCTCTGACTTCACTGCCTCTTTTTTCCCAATCTCCTTTGTTCAATGGGATTGCTTAGTTTGGGGGTCTCTCCTTTGATTCTATAATCTCTTGTTTGATAATCCCACCTCCAGAGTCATAAATATCTTCTATGTAACAATGACATTACATTACTTTGCCAACAAAGGTCCATCTAGTCAACGCTATGGTTTTTCCAGTGGTCATGTATGGATGTGAGAGTTAGCTATAAAGAAAGGTGGGCACCGAGGAATCAATGCTTTTGAACTGTGGTGGAGAAGACTCTTTGAGAGTCCCTTGGACTGTAAGGAGATCAAACCAGTCCATCCTAAAGGAAATCAGTCTTGAATATTCATTGGAAGGACTGATGCTGAAGCTGAAACTCCAATACTCTGGCCACGTGATGCGAAGAACTGACTCATTGGAAAAGACCCTGATGCTGGGAAAGATTGAGGGCAGGAGGAGAAGGGGACGACAGAGGATGAGATGGTTGGATGGCATCACTGACTCAATGGACATGAGTTTGAGTAAATTCCAAGAGTTGGTGATGGACAGAGAGGTCTGGCGTCCTGCAGTCCATGGGGTCGCAAAGAGTCGGACATGACTGAGCGTCTGGACTGAACTGACACAAATTTACGTCCCTAGCCCAGACCTCTCCTCTAATATGCACTTCAAACATTGTATGTTGAAAACTGAGCTCTGAATTCCTTGTGCTCCAATTGTTTCTTATGTTTTATGAAAAGTAAATACTAGAAGAGTTAAAGAAACATAAAAATTAAACTATTAAACTACAAAAAGAATATGTAGAAATGTATATAGGGGAAATATATTACAGTAAGTATCTTTTGAGATGGGGGAGGTCTTTCAAGCATGCCACAAAGTTCAGGAGGTATAAAGGGAAAGATTTTTCCATTGAAACACAGAAAACTCCTGCAAGGACAGAGAGAAACTTTTTGCAGCACTTATCACAAATGGCTACTATTTAGAATAGAAAAAGAACTACCAGTCTTTGAGAAAAGCCAAGCAAGTCAATAGAAAACTTGACAAAGGATATGAAGAAGCAAATACAAGAGGAAGAAACATCAAGAGCCAACAAGAGAGAATAGATGTTTCACTTCCCTAGTTATTAGGGAAATATAGATTAAAATGAGACCCCCACTTTCAACTATCAGATTGGCAAACACTTTAAAGATTAACAACACTTAGTAATTAACAAAAATATGGGGAAACCGCACACTTTCACACACCATTGTAGTGAGTGGTGGTGTGAGCTCAACATTTTTGGAGAGCAATTTGGCAAAATTTTAAATATGTACATGATTTATGACGCAGCATCCCTCCTTTATGAAATATATTT
The DNA here is from genome assembly GCA_006410875.1 of Neotragus pygmaeus. NCBI lineage: Eukaryota > Metazoa > Chordata > Mammalia > Artiodactyla > Bovidae > Neotragus > Neotragus pygmaeus. The sequence goes on from SJYV01029429.1 coordinate 18,083, forward strand.
TAAAGAAATACTAAAAGGCATTTAAAACTCAACTGGCATTTCACACAATGTTCTGATTTATAATAAGATAACTACAGGTCAACTGTGATCGTTTGAACGTGAACACCGTTCTGTGTAAACCTCCAGAGAGACTGATAATAACTGTTAGTCTTTGCTTAATTTAAAAACAAAACAAAATTAAAGCGAACTAAAGAATGTCAATCTACAGAGAGGTACAGTAAAAATTCCCTTTTTATCAGGTAGAGCCTGCAGCTATTAGATAAGCAACGGTATTCTGCAGGTGTGGGGGAGGGGAGACAGTGGATATTTATCTAAAGCATTTCTTAAAAATTTATTATAGTTTATGGTAGGAAATGAAACACATTTGTGTCACCCCTCTTTTCCTCTTTTAAAAGTGAATTGCTTCCCACAATCTAAATTCACAGTTTAGAAATGGTCAAGTGTTATTCAAATCGTTTCTACCATATTTATTTAGTAAAGCTAACACCTCATGAAGACTGAATTATCTAAAATCAGCGTTTCATTGTAATGCTTGGCAGCACAGTGGATATGTTCATTACAGCTGTGTTAACAATCAATGTCGATCACCACGTGACCTATTTAGTTTCTCCGGACACCACCAGAAGTGCCCTCCCTCTCCTTCTGTTCTTGGTGTGCCTGACTTAACACATCTTTGCAGCTCACATACTTTCCTTACGAAGCTTTTCCTGACTCCTGCCCCCTCCCCCACCATGGAGACGGGCTCAGTGTTTATTTGTGGCCCCACTGCTTCCAGGCCGGCCTTCTATCAAGACTTGGCTGCACCAGCAGCACCTGGGAGCTTGTCAGAAATGCAGAATCTCAGGCTCTACTCCAGACTTAGGGAATCACACTCTCTGGGGGTGGGGTCCAGTGTTTTAACTAGTTTTTCAAGTTTTGCATACTAAAATTTAAGAAGCACTGACCTAGGGGTACTTGACCAGAGCCTCATCAATCTCTGGGTACAAATGAAGTCACACTGACATCACTGCCTTGGTCACCCACATTTGCAGGACTCTCAAATCCTTTCCAAGTCTGCTCCCTTCCCCACCAAATATTTCTGGGAGTCCCTAGGGTGTGTTCACAAATGCGCCTGAGTTGATCAGGACGGCTGCTCACCCCCGCTGTGCCTGATCTCCACTGCAGCTCAAGAGGAAATTTTTTTGAAAACATAGATTTGTTGATTTCTTTTGGGCTGTCTGAGTCCTCGTTGCTGTGAGGGCTTGCGGCAAATGGGGGCTACTCTCTGGTTGTGCGGCATGGGCTTCTCACTGCAGTGGCTTCTCTTGTTGTGGAGCTGGCTATAGGGCACGGAGGCTTCAGGAGTTGTGGCACCTGGTCTCAGCAGCTGCAGCCCAGAGGTTCTAGAGCACAGGCTCAATAGCTGTGACGCATGCGCTTAGCTGCTCTGAAGTATGTGGGATATTCCCGGATCTGGGATTGAACCCATGTCTCCTGCATTGGCAGACGGATTCTTTACCACTGAGCCACTAGGGAAGCTCAACAGGCATCTTTTAAGCTGATAGTTCTACACAATCCACTTAAGAGCTAGTTCAGTTCCTCAAGTGAGCAAAAGCATAACTGTGTTTTGGCCTGGCGGAGTTAGATGTGGGTAACTGCTGGTCACAACATAAGGCTAAATGTGTTATCTGCCCCATAACTTGCATGGAGCAATTGAATTGCCCAGGCAAAGGTAACTTGCTTGCATCTCCAATTGAAACATCCTACTGAAGTGTTTCCCTGGTGGCTCAGATGGTAAAAACATCTGCCTACAATGCAAGAGACCTGCGTTCGATCCCTGGGTGGGGAAGATCCCTGGAGAAGGAAATGGCAACCCACTCCAGTATTGTTGCCTGGAAAACCCCATGGATGGAGGAGCCTGATAGGCTACAGTCCTTGGGGTCACTGAGTCGGACACGACTAAGCGACTTCACTTCACTCCACTGAAGTGTTTCGACCTGTAAGTACCCCCTCCTCTCTTGCACATCCATTTCTCTGCAGCATACCATCTGCATAGTGTCACACACACTGTGTGTGTGTGTGTGTGTGTGTGTGTGTGTGATCTGTTAGAAACTTGAAAGTCACAACAATAAGTAAAAAGCTACAAACTTAAAAATCAACAATTCTTAGATTCGTAAGACTAGTGAGGTCACAGGGCAAACTGCTGCCCCCAAATAGAAGAGACTGACAGGGGAATACAGAGAGCCACAATTTACTGGAGCAGAAACCACTGAGGAAAGTGGTGCTCGGGCAGGAAAACCTGAACTGTAATCAACAAATTGCTGGAGGATCAGTATGGGCAAGTCTGAGAGATAAAATACTCCAGGGGGACCTAGTCAGCAGTGAGTGTCCACATTTTATGAGTTTTACCTCCAGGAACTCGACCAGGTTCTCACAGTAAATATTCGAGAAAAATTCCCTTGTGCTTCCAAAAGGGGGAAGGGAAAGGGAACCATTTTGATAAACACCAGAGCACTCTTTTTTTTTTTAAACAAGATCTACCCTCAAGAGAGACAAGAGAGACTAATTAACCAGAGCCTAACCTACTAAGGTTTTTAGTCAACCCTTCCACTTTTCACTTTCATGCATTGGAGAAGGAAATGACAACCCACTCCAGTGGTCTTGCCTGGAGAATCCCAGGGACGGGGGAGCCTGGTAGGCTGCCATCTCTGGGGTTGCACAGAGTCAGACATGACTGAAGCGACGTAGCAGCAGCAGCAGCAACTGACCTGAGAGAAGGGAAATACTCAACTCTAGCCCCCTCTAGCCTTCCTCTCCCACCTAAGGAGGGAGAAAAAGTGGAGAAACATTTGTGAGTTCATATTCCCGAGGCAAAGATTCACTAAAAGACTGTGACCTAATCCTAGGAGTGTAGAATGCCTCCCCTTCCCCAACACCTTATCTGCATATCACTAAAGTTCTGTGTATCAGAGTTCCTTTCATCTCATACATCGCATCTAAATTTCATGAAAAAATTCCAAGGCATACTAAAAGACCAAACACATATTTTGTTGTTTTTAAATGATCCTTTCAGTACAGAAAAAAATTTAATAAATTTCAACACATATTCATACACATTCATTCTGAAGCTTTTATAACTTCAGGAAACTCAGAATGGAAAAGAACTCCCTTAATTTGATAAAGGGCATCTGTAAAACACTGACAAAGTAATAAATAATACATCAAAACACAAATTTGAAGAAACAGAGCAACCATCAGAACCAGATGTTGAAATTATTAGACCAGAAATTTAAAGTGACTGTGACTAAGTTGGTAAGAGCTCTAATGGATAAAGTAGGCATTGTGTCAGAACAGATGGGCTCAGTAAGCAGATAGATGGAAATTCTAAGAAAGAATCATAAGGAAATGCTAGAGACCAAAAGTCCTGTAACAGAAATGAAGAATGTCTTTGGTGGGCTTATTCATAGACTGAATACCACTAAGGAAAGAGCCTCTGAGCTTGAGGATATCTCAGTAGAAACCCCTAAAGAAAATAGGAAAAAAAGAGTGGGAAAAAACCCCAGCAGAATATCCAAGGACTGTGGGACACCTACAAAAAGTGTAATAATATACACATAATGGGAATATCAGGAGAAACAAAGGAACCGAAGAATTATTTGAAACAATGATGATGTCCCCAAATTAATGTCATACACCAACCTACGCATTCAGAAAGCTTAGACAACACCAAGCAGAATAAATGCCGACAAAACTACAGCCAGCTGTATTAGTTCCAAAGGACAGAAAATCTAAGATAAAGAAAAATTCCTGAAAGAAGCCAGAGGGAAAAAACACCTTACCTGCAAGAGGTACCAAGATAAGAATGATATCTGATTTCTCAGAAACCATGCAAACAAGAAGAAAGTCAAGTGAAATACTTAGTGCTGAGAATAAAAAATTCTACCAACCTAGAATTCCATAGCCTGTGAAATTATCTTCCAAAAGTGAAAGCACAATTCCTTTACTTTTTGTTTGTCTAAGAAGGTCTTCACTTCTTTTTCACTTTCGGATAAGTCATTCTTGAGTCTTCTCTTGCCCTCAATCCCCACTCTATCAGCAAATGCTATCAGCTCTTCCAGAGAATTGTATCCAGAATGAATGCAATCATTTCTCACCATCTTTACTGCTATTCTCCTAATCGGAACCACCATCGCCTCTCACCTGGACCAGTGCAATAGCCTCTCGGGGCATTGTTTGTCCTCTAGGCAGTCAGCAGGATCTTTCTGAAGCAGAAATCAGATCACATCACTCCTTTGCTTAAAAGCTCCAAAAGCTTTCTTTTGTATGGCCTCTTTCTGACAGTGTGTCTTTGTGTGTTGGAAATTACTTAATAAGTAATAAGGGACTGATATTGGGATAACACAGAAATTGTGCTGGTTAACACACCGTTTTTCTAGTGCGTTAGCATTTTAAAGTGATCTGTGGCAAACATCCTCATTATTACAAAGGCCTGGGCAATGTACAAAGACCCTAAGCAAAAAGCAGGAAATCTACAGAGAGACTTTCTATGAGTACTAGTGTGCCTGGTTTAGTGCTCTGCATAGAGGCTGTGGTCTTTTCTGTGGTAAGCTATCTGTCCAAGCAATGAATACAGATAAAGATGCTGCAAAGGCATTTCTCTCATGGTAAAATGACAAATAAAAAGGCTATGCCCTGGATTTCACTGGTGGTACAGTGGATAGGAATCTGCCTGCCAATGCAGGAGACATGGGTTCAAACCCTGGTCTGGGAAGGTCCTTTATGCCATGGAGCAACTAAGCCTGTGTGCCACAACTATTGAGCCGACAAGCTGCAACTATGGAAGCTTGTGCACCTAGAGCCCATGCTCTGCAACAAGAGAAGCCACTACAAGGAGAAGCCTGCACACTGCAATAGAGAGTAGCCCCCACTCATTGCCAACTAGAGAAAGTCCACGCACAGCAAAGAAGACTATGTTCTGATTCATTTTATTTATTTTCACTGTGTGTACATGTGCTTAATTATGTCTGACTCTTTCTGGCCCCATGGACCGTGGCCCGCCAGGCCCTTCTGTCCATGGGATTCTCCAGGCAAGAATACTGGAATGGATTGCCATTTCCTTCTCCAGGGGATCTTCCCGACCCAGGGATTGAACCTGTGTCTACTTTGTCTCCTGCATTGCAGGCAGATTCTTTACCACTAGAGCCACCTGGAAACCTGAGGATGGTCTTTACTAGAAGTGAATGCCCTCAAGAACTCATGTCTTGGAGAGAGAAGCTGACTCAGGGATTAAGACTGTGAAGGATTAACTGGCTGGGCTACAGAGCATAAATGCTATCAAGGCATAACTCTATTATTACTATAACTGGAATTTTGTGTGTTAGTCACTCAGTCGTGTCCGACTCTTTGCAATCCCATGGACTGTAGCCCACCAGGCTCCTCTGTCCATGGAATTCTCTAGGCAAGAATATTGGAATGGATTGCCATTCCCTTCTCCAGGGTGTCTTTCCGACCCTGGGATCGAACCCCAGTTTCCTGCACTATAGGCAGATTCTTTACCATCTTAGCCACCAGGGAAGCCCATTAGAATTGGTATTGCTTTTTAAATGTTCTGGTTACCATGTTCCTTGGGTTTTGAGTGGTTTGCCCTAATGTTACATTTCCCATTGTTGATTGTTCAGTTGCTCAGTCATATCCTATTCTGTGACCCTATGACTGCAGCACACTGGACCTCCCTGTCCTTCACCATCTCCTGGAGTTTGCTCAAACTCAAATTCATTGAGTTGGTGATACCATCCAACCATCTCATCCTCTATTGTCCCCTTCTCCTCCTGCCTTCAATCTTTCCCAGTATCAGGGTCTTTTTTGATGAGTCAGCTCTTCCCATCTGGTGGCCAAAGTATTGGCCCTATTATTTTTAGCACACATTTTCTGCAGAATGTGAAGTTTTTCAGAGGCATTGTTATAACATTAATAGAAACATCTGTATTTACATAATCAAAACTTCTTACCACCTTCATCCCCCATGTTAGATCTACCTCCAAAACATATCCTTAATCCAATCACTTCTCACCTCTTCCATAGCTACAACCCTTTCCAAACCACCATCTTTGCTTGACCGTACTACTGAAATAGGCTCCTTTTTTCTCTCTTCCTTCTAGTTCATTCTCTACGTAGGAGTAGAGGTCTCTGAAGAGATCCCGTTAAAACACAAATCAGGTGGCATCAACATCTTTTTTAAAAATCAACTCTCTGGGTTGGGGGAGGGGGGATAAGTTAGGAGTATGGGATTAACAGATGTACAACACTGTATATAAAATAGATAACCAAGGACCTACTGCATAACACAGGGAACTATATTCAATATCTTGTAATAAATATAATAGAAAAGGAGAAAAGAATATACATATATATGTAGAACCAATCACTTTGCTCTATACCTGAAACTAACACAGTATTGTAAATTCACTATACCTAAGTCAAAACCAAGTCCAAAAAAAGTAAAAGAAAACATCAACTCTCTAACGCTTCCCATTATATTCCAAATAAAACCCATTCCTTTTCCTTGGCTCTCAAACCATGCTTTAGAGTCTTTCTGTTTGTTACTCCCTCTTCCTGGAACTGTCTTCTCCAACTCCTCATCTGGCAGGTTCTTTCTTATCATTCGGGTACTGGCTTAGATGTCATCTTTCCAGTGACCTTCCCTCTTTACCACACTACTCAAATCAACTCTAGCACATCATCTTGGTTTTACTTGCTCCCAGTATCTACCATCTGAATTTATCTTTTAAAAATATATGCATTGTCTATTCTATCTACCCTCCAGATTCCCCTTGTTCACTTCTGTATTCTCAGACCTAAAACAATGTTTGGGCCATAGTCTCTGTTCACTGAATGAACAGATTAACTAGTACTTCTGAAAGCTGTATAAGCAAACTCCTGATTACATGGGACTCAGACATAAAAAGTTCTAAGGTTTACAGACCTGTTCTTGTATTCTATGGATATACTTGAATTCTCCTACTCATTCATTTGAAGAGGTTCCTTGACTTCACCATTGTCTCTGTCATCATTCTGGGTGATTTCAACATTGAAGTGGAACTGGAAATGAAGCTCAATATCTTGGTATTAAGGCAGTGAGTTTGTAACAGAGTTATGGTATATATAGAAATGAAATAGAGTCTTCCCACCAACTTGCCCAAACCCCTACTCTCTTGCAGTGATACTGGCCTTTGTATTTGAATCTGGCTCTTGTTTCTTCATTTTCATTAAAGATGGAGCTACTTCTACAGGTAGGTGATGATGTGTGTAGTCAGATTGGAAGAGACCTAGTTTGTAAAGAACAACATTTTGGTAAAGTTTCCAGCTGTCTGCAGAGCTGGTAGAGAATAAAATGACAGGGAAGAAGAGTGTCAGGAAGTCAGAGAATGAGATGAAAGGGATTTTACAATGGAAATATTCCACTGTTCATTTGCAAAAGATACTTTCCACCCAGTAATATTTCCAGAAATGAGGAGTCCATAAGCTCCCTAGTGAGAGTTCCTAGTGATTAACTGTCAGAATGCTTAACCTATCTTAGCAAGGCCTTTTGCTATAATTCAAATCCAGTTTTGTATGAAGATGAAGAAAAACAATGTGATAAAACTGTAATAATGAAAATTTTTATGTTCCCCAATAGAGATTAACTCTAACCATGAACTTGTGTTTACAAAATCTTATCTCATTGGTGTTACATTACAGATAACTGTTGCCCTACTTGAAGTTCTTCACATTTTTCTAAAAATGGAGATTCTCACAGAACACAACATTCTTGATTATGATTCCCAGCCCTGAAAAAATATTTGATTGTCTATTACGTGGGAGAAAGCTGTGGCTGTTACTGAGCGTGCAGGCAGCTGGGTCTGGCGGGGGTGGCAGATGGGAGGAGGGGGATAGGGAAGGCAAGTAAACAAATAAAATAATCTGTTGCTATGAAAGGGGTTCAACAACAATAGTATCAAGGCAGAGAGGAGGGTGGGTTACAGAGGGTCAGAATTTCTAAGCAGGTGATATCTGATGGGAAGGGCAAACTCACTGGGAAAGACCCTGATGCTGGGAAAGATCTATGGCAAAAGGAAAAGGAGGCAACAGAGGATGAGTTGGTTGGATGGCATCATTGACCCAATGGACATGAGTTTGAACAAACTCCAGGAGACAGTGAAGGGCAGGGAAGCCTGGTGTGCTGCAGTCCACAGGGTCACAAAGAGTCAGACATGACTAAGGAACTGAACAACAATACTTAGGCAGCCTGAAGGATGAGATCCAAATTGGCCGGGGAGAGAGCATCCCAGGCTGAGGCATGTGCAGAGGTCCTGGGATAGGAATAAGAACCCAAGGTGATGGCAGTGTGAACATGAGTCTGGAGAGGGCAAGATCACTCAGAGCTTTCTGAGCAGGCCACAGTAAGCAGTTTGAACTTTATTCTAAGTGTGAATGGAGCGTTTTAATAGACACCCATCAGAGCACTGTGGGCAGTAAATGTGGTGGAAGTAGACATGGGATGAAGTGTTCAAATGTTGGGTATATTTGGAGTTACAGCCAACATGGCTTGGACATGGGAGGTGGAGAGAGAAATCAAAGATGATTCCTAGATGTGGAATTTGGAGAGTTGGGCTGCTGAGGTGGAAAGACCAGGGGGAGAACAGGATAATTTATTTTAATATTGAAAATCACCAAGAATGATGATGAGGTAGTGGAAAAGCCAACAAATCTCTTCAAATGAATGAACCAGAGTGTGCAAGTGTATCCATAGAATAAATTCATTCATTCAACAAATATTTATTTGAGCCCTTATTAAGGGCAAGGCTAGTGTCTCAGCAGTGAAAGAATCCGCCTGCCAATGCAGGAGATGTGGGTTTGATCCCTGGGTCAGAAGATCCTCTGGAGAAGGAAATGACAACCCATTCTGGTATTCCTGCTTGGAAAATCCCATGGACAGAGGAGCAAGAGTCAGATGTGACTTAAGTGACTAAACAACTGTGCAAGGCTCTAGAAATGGTACTGATGGATCGCTGCCACATTTGCTTTTCTCCTCCACACTACAGGGCATGTGGCATCTTAGTCCCCTCAACTAGGGATCAAACCCATGGCCCCTGCATTTGGAGCTGAGTCTTAACCACTGGGCCACCAGGAAAGTCCTGTCACATTTTTTTTTTTACTGTCTTATCTAAACATAGATTACAGCTGCCTATTGAGCAGGGTTCATGCCTAATGCTGCCTCTATTCTCACTGCCCCTTGTCCCACTTCATCTAGTGTATTAATAGATATACATTGGCCCAATCTATACTTATTAATGGACTGAATCAAATGAAATAGATGCTACGGTGAGTGTAAATATACTAAAACAATAGCCTAAATTACTTGTATCTTAATATAGCCCCTAGTAAAAAGCATTAAAATGACAAATTTTTATTACCCTAATCTGTAATTTCTTAAGAATCTCCTGATAACTAAAGCTTATGTTATTGGAGTATAATTGTTTTACAATATTGTATTAGTTTCAGCTGTACAACAAAGTGAATGTTATATATATATATTTTTTCTCTCTTAAACCTCCCTCACACCCCACACCCAGCCCACCTCTCTAGGTCATCACAGAACACTGAGCTCAGTTCCCTGTGCAATATAGCAACTTTCCACTAGCTATCTACTTTACACACAGCAGTGTATATACATTAGTGTTACCCTCCCAATTCATCCCACCCTCCTCCAGCTTGTTTATTTAAGAGAGAGTTTTGTGAGATAGTAATATTCCAACCTTCTAACATGAATTTTCACATTTGTTCCTATATAAAGTAGTTGAAGACTCGGAGGGCATGGTGTTCAAGCCTTTCAAAGGCATTCCTGAAGCAACTTTTGGTTCGTGCACTCAGAGTTGAATACATTATGATACTTATAGTTTTAAGAAGCACTACTCCTTAGAAATTGTCAGGGAATTGTTGAGCATTGCTGTGCTTACCATACACCTTACATTTTAATTTTCTTTTGATAACAGGATGTACTGCTGCTTAACAATAAATTCTGTTTTCAGGACCAATAAAACCCGATTACTTGGAAAACAGGTGGGTGCTTCATGACTCTTAATGTCTGCTCACCAGTATCACCTCATAAATTATTTACCATTTTACAGCTGTTGGTGAATTTTGCTTCCAGGATGTTTATGTTAAAAGAGTATGAGTATTTGATATAAACCAAATTAATGAGCAGGTCAAAGAAGTTAGAACGAAAATGGCCTCCTTCCAACAGTCTTAGAGCTACTGTATATTGTCGTTATGTGTTCTACTGTGTACAGAAAATAAAACATTCTTTCCTTTTTGTTTAGAAAAACAATTCTCCAACAAATTACTATAAACTGTGAAGTGAAAGTGAAATCACTCAGTCTTGTCAGACTCTTTGTGACCCGTGGATTGTACAACCCATGGAATTCTCCAGGCCAGAATACTGGAGTGGGTAGCCTTTCCCTTCTCCAGAGGATCTTCCCAACCCAGGGATCGAACCCAGGCCTCCCACATTGCAGGCGGACTTTACCAGCTGAGCCACAAGGGAAACCCATAAACTGTAGTAAAACACAATAAATAAAGTGTTTAAATACTTCTGCCTTATCTTTAAAAGGAACACTATTTTGGTGTGCAATTTTTCTGTTTAACTTTCTTCACCTCTTTCACTGATTTGTCCCTGGTGAAAAGCCTGAAGATTTTTAACAGATCCCAGACATGAACTAAAAAATTCTCAGAAAGTTGGCTTGAAGTACAAGTCTTTTCTGTCTGAAGAGGGTAATGATTACACTGACAGACGGTATAATGAAAATGCATCAATGCAGTTTATTTTAATTCTAATTTATGAGAATAACTTCTTAAGTACAACATCAGAAGTCAATTCATCAATACTGAATTTGGAAAGCGCAATCAAGAAAAGAGCCACATTTTATTGGAACTACACAATTTCCATAGTACTAGGTACCACGATTCTAGAACAAAATAAAAAACAAAAATCTGAAGTATGCGTGACAAAAGTTCTTAAACTCCAGGAGATCCACACGAACTGCCCCAAGCTGGATACAGAAGGTTGTGTAGTGTACGCACAGATTTTTCTGGGGAAACGTCCTGTAACTTGAATCACCTTCTAGAGGTGTCCAAACAGTAAATGGCGGAATTCCAATCTCCTCCATATTTTCAATAATGGAAGCTGTGGACTTTGGGAAGTTCACCTTTGCACATTTAAGAGTGAATTTTCATGGGAAGAGGGTAGAAAAAAGTAACTTGTGAAGACTGGGGAGCAAAAAACTCCAAAGAGTTCTTTATTTCATAAGTTTTAGTAACATGTTCTGGTTTAGAGAGGGGAAATGGGGATATCAGTGGTAACATCATAAAGTGGAAGCAAGGAGACACCTACAGGGATTTTTCAAGTCCTTAAAAAAAACCAAACGTTAGTATGAATAAAGCAAGAGCAAGAATTAAAAATGCAATTTAACTCAAGTACAATTTTCTGTTTCTGCATATCAACAACTTTCTTTCTTTCTGAATGTCACAAACTTCAATCAGAATACTTTAAAAAATATTATTTTGCATGCACTTAAGAAATCTGACAAAGGACGAGGAGCAAGTTAACTTGCATTATGCTATGGAGTTTGAACTGAACAGCCAATGAACACATATTTAAAATCATTAGGTACAGGTAACCAGGAACACTTCACTGCATTAAATGGATGGCATCCTACCTCTATGCACACGTTCATGTAATACTACGAGTAATTACCCTGCAGCAGAGGCAAAATGGAGATGGAATCTCCCTAAAAAGCAGGTTTAAGGGATTAAATAGTGTCATCATCATCATCATCATCACTACTGAGAACAAAGCTGCTGCCTGTGGACAAGGGCCCTTCCTCCTTCACATTCTCTAAGCCACCCACAGTCCCTCTCTCATCAGAATCTTCAAACAATTTGTCACTGGAATCATCATCAAACAACTTCTCGTTGGAATCATCATCTTCAAACACCTTTTCATCTATGTCTTCATCTTCCCTTACATCTCCATCTTCCTCATCTTCTTTTCCGTCCGAATCTTCAAATACCTTTTCATCTGCATCATCTTCTTCGTCCTTTTCATCAGCATCTTCAAGTTCCTTTTCTTCTGCATCTTCTTCGTCCTCTTTCTCATCTGACTCATCATCAAATACCTTTTCATATGCATCTTCCTCTTCTTCCTTTTCATCTGACTCGTCGTCGAACTCTTTCTCAGAGCCTTCTTCATCAAACACTTTTTCAGAGCTGTCATCTTCGAATTCTGATTTTTCAGACTCATTTTCGTCGAACTCTTTTTCCGGAATGTTTTCATTAAATTCCTTGTCAGAGGCATCTTCTTCAAAACCTTTCTCGAGGCCATTTTCTTCTAACTCTTTTTCAGAGCCATCGTCAAACTGCTTTTCTGAGCAGTCTTCAGACTCTTGTTCTGAGTCGTCATCTTCAGAAGCCACCTTTTGAGGGCTGGCCTCCCCCTCAGACTCCTTGCCAGGGCCTTCTTCTTCAGACTCCTCCCCACGGCCGTTCTTGTCAGGATCCGTCTTGAGTTTCTTCTTTTTGGATTCTCTTTCAGGGACAGTCTCTTTGGACTCTTTGTTAGGATCACCCTCTTCGCGCTCTTTCTCAGGGCTGCCTTCTCCAGACTCTCTCTCAGGGAAGTCTTCTTCATGCTCTCTTTTGGGACAGCCTTCCTTAGACTCTCTTTCAAGGCAGCTCTCTTCAGATTCTTCTTGGGGACCTTCAGCTTCTTTATCAGGGCCACTTTCTTTAGCATCTTTTTCAGAAGCAGCTTCTTCAACTTCTCCCCCATCTTCCATTTTTTCAAACTTCTTTTCATCTATAGGTTCTTCAAATGCCATTTCAGTTGCGGCTGCTCGAACACTTGTTTGAGATGTGCCAGGGTGCTCAGAAAAATGCCTAACTCTAGAAGGCCCTGCCCTTTCTGGAGCACGGATGGAATTTGAACGCTGTAGGCCTCTGTTGGCCTCAGGAGCGTTGAGGAAAGCCTCCCATCCTCTCAGCCTTTCCTCCCTTTCTCTTGTGGTCTCCTCCACCTGTGTACACATGGAAACTGCTGTTAAGAGATGTTTTAGGCCAAAAGAAGTAACAACATCTTGGAACATTTCTAATATTGCTCACAGTACTCTGATTTTATAAGCCATCACTTCTGGGAAGTGAAAGCAATTCCCTATCTTCACTTTCCAAACTTTACACCTTAATTTACCAGCGCTGACCTTAAGATCATTTAAATCAATGCCCAATGCCACAGCACTGCAGAAATGTCTCATCAATTAAAAAGTTAATCATTGAACTGTCTGTACTTTATAAGACAGAAAAGAAGAGAAACACTTTAGCTTAATGCGTCTTTCCCTATCGCTGTCTTGAGCTAGCTCAACACTTCAGACTTATAAACTGAAAGAATGAAACATTTTTCTTTCCATACTCTCAATGTAAGGATTATTTAAAAGTACTGTTACATTAAACAGATTACACGTAACTGAAAACTTAGATGAAAAACTGCTAGATCAGTATCTGTTGGAATGAAACAATTCATGTGCCCTTGACAGTTGCAGAACTCACCTGATAATCCGTAGTTCCATCCCACGCTTGGGCAGTGATTTGACGCCCACCAAACCACCTTCCATTGAGGGTTTGAATACAATAATCAGCTTCCTCTGGATCCCTAAAGGACACAGAGGCCACACCATCGGGGTGTCTCTAAAAAAAACAAGGAAGATAAAAGAAGTAATGAATGAGAAAACTGAAAGAGAACTATACACATGTGGCAAAGTAGGGCAGTAGTATTTTTTTCTGATCATTTAAGCTAAAGACTTTATGTATGAAGTCTTTCTTTCCATTTACTCCAACCAGAGACACGCAGCTAGCTACTTCTTTAGCCTAATTTTGTCTAGCAAAAACCAAGCATGATATACTTTGAAATGTTCCTGCTCATAACAGTGTCAAAGGAGAAGCAGAACAGCATGGTTGTTAAGAATGTGGACTCTGAAGCTGAACGGCCTTGGGATTAAATCCTGGCTCTGCCATTTACCAGTTAAATGACCTTTAGGCAAGGTGCTCAATCTCTAAACTCCCTCATCTGTAAAATGGGTAAATAAATAAAAATAGGTAAAATCAGAGGATTGGGAGGATTAAATGAGATAACATGTAAAGTAGTTGTAGTTTGCAATCAATTAATGTTGACTCTTTTACACTTTCACCTGGCCATACACTCACTCAAGAGTGATGATAAAGGAAAATAACCAAGGCATAAGCAAGTCTATCAAAGTCTTGGCTTGTAACCCATGTTCATCTAATTATGCTATCTAATACTGCTAACAGACCACCACCACTAGTGAGCAGACCTACTACTACATAAAAACATTAATATAAAAAACTTGGAGGCATACTGACATTTGGTAACAACTTACTAAAATGGAAAAAAATTGCTTTAGGAATCATTTGTTCAAGCCACGAACTTACATCAAAGAGAAGGAGCTTCCTAATTTGTCCAAACTTTGAACACTCTACTCGAAGGTCTTCTCTGATTTCATTCAACACCAGTGGATCATCCT
>SJYV01029430.1:0-34271 GCA_006410875.1 Neotragus pygmaeus
AAGGCAGGAGGAGAAGGGGACGACAGAGGATGAGATGATTGGATGGCATCACTGACTCAATGGACATGAATTTGAGCAAACTCTTGGAGATAGGGAAGGATAGGTAAGCCTGGTGTGCTACAGTCCATGGGGTTGCAGAGTCGGATGCAACTTAATGACTTAACAACAACAACAAACCTGGGAGATCTGAGTTCTGGCCCCAACCTGTTCTCATAATTTAATCAGACACATCCCTTCTCTGCCTCCAAGCTTCAGTTTCTCCATTCATACAAGAAAGGGTGTGAATGGCAAGCTCTTTGGGGGGCTTGGACACTGTTGAACTCTCTTTTGCACACACGCACACAGTCTGGAAGGCCTGTGCCAGCCTCTCCTGGGGACACTGGACTTCTCCCTGGATTGAATTACCAACATTTCATCGGTGGGAGGAAGGGAGGCAGGGCAGAGAAGGAGCTGTGAATTCCGCACACCAAGTCTGTCCCCGCAAGGCCTGGACTGAATGCCATGGCGTGTCTGTGCCCATCTGCCTCTGGGTAGGGGATGGGAGGGGGTGGAGGTTCAGACAGGGATAGGCTCCCCAAAACCGGAGTGCCAGAGAAAAGACACCCAAGGAAAGTCACACAGACTCACACACCATTCTGTCTTCTCAGACACGACCGCACACCCATGCATTCACATGTGTGTACACACACGCTTAAACACATGTGTGTGTCCTGCACACACTTTTACACCTGTGTGTGACACTCTCTTTTATTTCAGTCAACAAACATTCACAGAGTCAGTCTGCCGTGAAAGCCTTACTCTCCATCTCTCACTCTGTCAGTCACATCCTTACACAAACACACACACACACCCTAGTCACCCACACAAACTCACACAGCCCAAGGCTTGCACTGCAGGCTTCTTCCCAGGCTCTGAAAGGGCCTAGCAACGTATTCACTCACATGATGTTGAAGCCAAGCACTGCCGGTAGGAAAATCAGCACTACAGAAGTGAGCCAGGAAGCGAATGATACAAATATTGTGACATTTTTCTGGACTTGGTCCTACTCGTGGCGTTTGTCAGCTTTAAAATTCGTGTGCTTTGTTGTGGTTTCTCTCTCATTTTGGAGACCCTTTGGTGTCAGTCCTTTTGCATTTTGTGTCATAAAGGAGGTCCCCAAAACTGAATTCATTTTTCACTTCTCCATGCCTGAACCTGCCCCTACAAACACCCAGAGGTTCCACCAAACAATCACTCCCACTTTCTCTCACATTCACGCTGTTGCACACACATCCACACTCCCCACTTAGTCATGTGAGTCAAAGGCAGCATCAGACACTCCCGGGACAGATGGTCTCTCCTCTTGCCCACGCGTGCTCACTTCAGGTGGGTGGGCAAGCTGGGCACCACTGGCCTCAGGGCATGCCCCTCCCTCCTTCACTCCCAGGCTCCTGCCCCACAATGAGCTCCAGGATGCTCTACACCCCAGGACTAGCTCAGCAAGGAACTGCCTGCTGGACTTGCTGTGCAGATCTTCTCATTGGCCCAGGGCAGCTGGCTTTGACAAGAGGACATGAGAATTGGAATTATATACGGTCCTTTCTGGGTTCAAATCCTGTCTCTAACAAAAACCTGTTCCGTGCTCACGGGCCAGAGAGGAAACACCCTGGGGCCTCCGTTTCCCCATCTGCAAAATGTGGGTAATCGTCCTACCGCATAGACATGTGGGGAGGATTAACTGAGCAGACACCAGCATGGCACAGGCACAACCCAGAGCCTGCTCATGACATTCCATCTTCCCCTCCATGACCTCAGGAAGGTGGGCCGGGAACCCTGTCCACTCTGGACCGGCCCCTCCTCCAGCCCTCGGCCCCCTCGAGCCCCCGCCCCTTCCTGCTGCCTCAGCCACATCACCCTCTCGGCCACCCGAGCGTTGGGATCACCAGCGCACCTGCTTCCAAGGGCTCTAATTTCCTGTAAGTGTAAGAATTCAGGTCAGACACGGCCCGCGGCCTGCGGCCNATAGGGGGAAGAGGAGGGTAAAGGATAAGGTTAGGGACCGGAGATGTCAGGGCTGGGGTTGGGGTGGTGGGCATATTAGTTGAAGTAGCTGTCGGGGAGCAGTCAGTTGAAGAGGTTGGTGAGGGAGTTAAAGCCGGGGGTTCTGGGGCAGACGGAGGGGTGTAAGGAGGGGGGGCCACCAGATCTTCAGGGGGGACTGTAAGGGCTGATGTGTCAGAGGGAAAGGAGGAGGCCTTTGGGGTGGAAGGGGGAGAGAGAGAGAGAGAGAGTCAGGAAGGGCCATGGTTAGGAGGATTTGGCTTGGAGAGCAGGTGGTGCACAAGGTGGGGCGAGAGCGCAATGTCCAGAAAGCCTGCACATAAGGGACTTCTGACCATTTTCCTGTTCTCCAGCAGTAATTATCTAAGTCACGGAGGACATTAAAGTCTAACATCCCGGTAGCTGGCCATTTAGAATCATTATCTAATGAATATTGTGGCCAGGCCTGCGAGCAAAGAAAAACTAATTGCTGTTTTTTATATATCCCCTCAGTCTTAGGGTTTTAAAGTTGGCTAGGAGACACTCGAGAGGTGTAAGGTAAGGAGTTTTGGGTTTGGATTCTGCCGACCCCATGGCGACTTGGTGGCAGGGGATCCCAAAGGCGTCCAGACATCTCCAGGCACAATCGGGGCCCTGAGGGACTCGGACTCCGAGGAGGAGTTTTTTGATCTCCAGCAGAGGCGCTGGACGTCTCCGTCACACTCTGAGGAGCGGGTGAGTTTTCCTACTCGTTGAGACGTCTCTCGTAGAGATGGAAAACTGGAAACAGGTCCTGGACCTGTCGTGGGTAGGATCTCGGACGTGTATACCCGTCAGAAACCCCGTGGGAAGTCGCCCGAGGGTGCAGAGCCCAAAGCCGAGGGACTTACCCCGTATTCCGCCGTCCGGGAGGTTGGCTGGTCTCCGGGGGTCCGTTTGCTGCAGCGGTGATGGAGCTCGAGGGAGCCACAATGGCAAGAGCCGGTGGCAATCACCTCGAGCCCCACGTTGGGCGCCAAATGTAAGAACGGAGCCGCGGCAGCAGAAGGAAAGTCACAGACCCGGGTGGTAGGTGGGCAGACTTTATTGGGCAGTCGCTCTCGGGCAGAGCTCCGGGCTACGTATGAGCGGGAGTCTGCGATTTTTACAGCTTCAGGCAAGTTTTTTATAGTGGGAGGCATCTGGTCTGGGTTTCTCTATGGGGGTTGCTTGGCAGAACGACGGGTGGCCTGACCTTGGGGGTGTCTCTATCTGATTGGTCGTACCCAGGTGGGGCGACCGGGTGACTGTTCGTGGTTTCTTGGGCAAATTACGGGACTTCTACCCGGGTTGAGTCAGCGGTTGGGAAATTTTCTCTCGGGGGCAGGCTAAGTCAACGATTGGGAAATGGGTTTGTAGCTTGACCCTGGACCTTTCAGAGCGCACCTTCTCTTCCCCCACTAACGGTCATGAAACGTTGACTGCCTGCCAGGCGCAGCTCGGAGAGGGGAGGGTCACAGCGGTAAATACACCCGCAAGCCCTGGCCCGCTCAGCGCCGGGTTTTACTCCGACAGCCTCCTGCCTGGTCCTGGGCCTCTAACTCTCAGCTTCCTGCCTTTGCCAGAAGGCTCTGACAGTACAGGATGAAGCCTTGGCGCCATATGTTGCACAGGTTCTCTGTTCCTCCGAACGCTAAACTCCACCTTCCTAGCCCTGGTTTCTTCCAAGGAGCCTTCGCACCATCTGTTCCTTCTGCCGGGCATGCCCTTCTACTGCAGGCCTCAGCGACAGGGTCAGCGCCTCGGAGGCGTTCCCTTCTGCACACTGTCTTCCACCCTGCCTTCTGCAGCCCGCTCGTTCTGGTTGCACTACCCGCTACCTTGTCCTCCTGGTACAATTCCGCCGGCACAGAATCTGCGCCTACAGGATCACCCCTCACGCCGTGAGCGGTAACTGCACGAACCCATCCCCGCAACTGCCCTGCTCGCGAAGCCACCTCCACCCTACGGGTGCCCACGGCAAGCCGCCAGAGCGTGGAGCACCGCGTACCCTTCCTCCAACCCAGCCGCCGGGCCGCGCGGGACCCTCCACGAAGCAGCGGGGTCCGGAGCCCAGCGACCCGGGACGCCGCCAGGCCCGCAGCGCGCCGGGTGCGCACGCGCAAGGAGAGGGGCGGGCCCGCGGCCGCCTTAACCCTCTCCGCGCCAGCCAGCAAACTGCCCGCACGAAGCAGCCCTCCCAGCCGCAGAGAGCTGACAGCTTGATGGCCCCACGAGGCGTGCAGCCCGCCCCGGGCAGCCCCGGTTGATCCTCCAGAGTAAGCGCCCCGACGCGTCTCTTCCCAAACAGGCCTTGGCCCTTTAACACTCTCGCTCGCGCCCATTGGCCGAGGGGCTCGACGTCATCGCTGCGCGCCGCACAACCGCGCCTTCCCGCTCCCTAATCCTGACGCCAGAGCCGCGCCGCCCTCTGAGGCTGAGAAGAGCGGGAGGAGGTCGCGGCGGCGGGAAGATGTAAGTACCGGGAATCCGACCCCATCCGAGCTTTGGGGCCCGCCCGCCATGTTCGGCGGGGCGCATCGTGGAGCCGGCCTGCTCCCTGGACACGCGGTGGTGACGGCGGGGCCTGTGGCGTCGCTCCCGGTTTGAGAAGAAAGAGTGTGGCCCGGGGCGGGCTGAGTGGGAGGCGCCGAAGCTGCGGCCCGGAAGTGGTCGGGGCCGCGGCGGGCGGAAGGGCGCCCTCGTTTCCTCGGCTCTGCAGCGGGACCAGTGAGGTCCGCGGGATTCGGAGCGGCCGGGAACTCGGCCTCCGCCGTCCGGGCCCTCTCAACGGGCTGGAGACCCAGGCCCGCAACGCCGGGCCCTGCCCTGGAAGCGCCCGCGGCCCGGCTCCTGGACTGGGGAGTTGTGAGTGAATGCGGACGCGGGGCGCCGAGGTCGCGTGCGGGGCCGGGGCCGGGGCCGGTGGGTACGAGATGCTTATTGGGATGCCCTGGGTAACCGACTGACCCTCCCTTTGAAGCCATTAATTTCAAACATCGACTCCCCGAACGTCTGCGGGGTTCCTGTGTGCCGTTTCCGGTGCTAGCCTTTGGGGATACGGCCCCTAATGTCTTGGAGCCCAGTTTGACGGTAACCCCGAAAGAGAGAATACGAAAAGGTTAAATCGACGGAGCAGAGGCGTGACCTTTTCCAATCTCTCATGAATTGTGCCTGAAATGTACTTGTAAATGGAGAAGGTGCTCGGAAGATGTAAGCTGAAACGCCGTGTACTCGAGATATAACTAATTGTTCTCTCCTATTTTTGGCTGTTGGACGCGCACCTTTCCAGAGGATGAGGGAGGTAACCACGGTCCTGTTACCTGCACTTGTGTAAACAGAATCAACCTTTGCTTTCTAACCCTCTGGCCACACCCAGAAAAGCCTTCCTTTACTCTGTGGTCTTAACTGAGTTTTAAGAATAAACGGTGGTGCTTGTTTTCACAAACTACAAAGAGCAGATCTTTAGGACTGAGGTGGGGCCCTGGAATATGTATTGTAGGTCAGCTGTGTAATAAGGTAGCCTCTGGCCACACGTGGCTACTGAGTACTTGAAATGTACCTAGTTCAAATTGATGTGTTTAAAAAGCTTAGCATGGGGAAGCATGGATATTTTATTAATCATTTTGTATGCTGAGTGGTGAAAAGATTATGTTTGGGGTGTAGTGTGTCAGATAAATACATTACTCAAAGTTAACTTCATTTGTTAACTAATGCTTTTTTGCAACGTTGCTCCAAGAAAATTTTAGAGTACTCTTGTAGCTGGCTCTCTTTCTATTGGACAGTGCTACTCTTGGTGATCGTAATGGGGGCAGTCCAGGGACCCCTGCTGATCATTCAGAGGCTGTGTGACTTAGGAGCCAAGAGTTTGCCTCAGAGAAAAGCCTCCAAAGCCTTTCTCCTAATATTAGCCAACATCTGTTGAGCCTTAACCAGATCCCCAAGACTCTTAATGGTTACTGTGGTTTATATTCTTGACAGCTGTGAAGTGTCTGTCTCTCCTTAATGCTGATGAGAAATTGAGGCTCGGAATGATTAAGGGATTGATACAAAGACACAACAAAGCTTTGAATCAGACTCCAAGCAGGGGGACTTCAGACTCTTAAGCACCTGTCTCTTATACACTTCTAGATGTGTATAAGAGACAGGGGGGTGAGGACGGGGGAGGGGGGTCCAGGAGGAGGAATGCGACCACAGCTGCAGGGTCCAAAAGTGCTGAGGAGACACGAAGACGTCTCCCTGTGAGTCAGGAGCCAGGAATGCGTCGCCCAGAGTGGCCGTGAGCCAGAGCCCTCCACACGCCAACCCCCCCTCGCCCCATCCACTCCCCAGAGGACCCGCCTCTTATTAGAACAGGAAAAGCAGCAGGTGCCAGGTCTAGGCAAGCCCATTAAGGACCCAGTAAACTCCAGGAGGGCCAGGGAGACGGGCGCTGGGCAGGGGCACCCTACTCTGCCTGGGAGAAGGAACACGGGTCTCCCTAAGATGCAAACCAGGGTACCACCTCCAGCATCGCTCCGTGCTGGTCCTGGCCCTGCCTCCTCAGCTGGCCGTTTTAGCTCTCTGAGTTGCAGTTCCTTCTTTTAAAAATGATTGAGTTTTGTTTTTTTTTAATCTGTTAGTCACTTCAGTAGTGTTCTATTCTTTGTGACCCCATGGACAGTAGTCCCCCAGCCTCCTCTGTCCGTGGGATTTCCCAGGCAAGAATACTGGAGTGGGTTGCCATTTCCTTTCTCCAAAGGATCTTCCTGACCCAGGGATCAAACCTGGGTCTCCTGCACTGCAGGCAAATTCTTTACCGTCTGAGACACCAGGGAAGCCCCTGGTGGCTTTTTAGCTTTATCTGATCGATTTTCTTTATTGCTGTACTATGTTTTAATTCATTTATTTTTTATTGGAGGATAATGCTTTACAACGTTGTGTTGGCCTCTGCCATCCATCAGCCTGGATCAGTCATAGGCATATGATGATCCCCTCTCTCTTGAACCACCCGGCCCACCTCCCATCCCTCTAGGCTGTCACAGAGCACCGAGCAAGCTCTCTGTGTCACAGAGCAAGTTCCCACCGGTTGTCTGCTTTACACGTGATCATCGATATGTTTCAATGCTAATCTCTCAACTGGTCCCACCCTCTCCTTCCCCTGCTGTGTCCACAAGCCTGTCGTCTACGTCTGCCTCTCTCTACTGCTGCCCCTTAAACAGGTTCGTCAGTACCATTTTTCTAAATTCCATATATGATATTCGTTTTTTTCTTTCTGACTTACTTCAATCTGTATAACAAGCTCTAGGTTCATCCAGCTCACTGGAACAGCCCCAGATTCGTTCCTTTCGATGACTGATGATCGCTTTTTTAAATTTCAGTTTGTTCTTGTGGACTTCCCTGGTGGCTCAGCTGGTAAAGAATCTGCCTGCAGTGCAGGAGGCCTGGGTTCGATCTCTGGGTTGGGAAGATCCCCTGGAGAAAGGAAAGGCTACGCACTCCAGGATTTGGAGAAGTCCATCCATGGAGTTGGAAAGAGTTGGACACGACTGAGCGACTTTGACTCTCACTTTGTGCTTTCGGGAAAGCCCAACGCACCACAAGCTAAAACCGCACAGGGCAGTGTGACCATCCCTGCGTTCTCCTTTATTATGTGTAACCAGGGTAAAGTGCTGCCCCAGAGCCCTCTGTGGACCTCAGTCTTCCCATCTGTGAAAGTGGGTCACCCATGTGTCGTGCTCTAAGACCACAGGTTCCCTTCCTCTTCTCCCCACTCCATCCAGCTCCCTGGTTTTGGACAATCCCAGGAAGTCCATCCTCCTATACCCATATCACCTCCTCTGTCTCATTCTCAGGGCTCTGTCAACAACTCCTTGAGCTTCCCAGAGGCCCCACCTCCAGGGATCTACTGCCCCTGGTACCTCCTCTTGATCCTGCTACCACTGGTTCCCATCTGGACTCTATCTTAGAACACCATGAAAAGCCACACCTCCTCCAGGAAGCCTGTCTGGATGGCTCATTTCCAGCACAACTCAAGCAGGAATTGCAAAAAGCTTGCCCCCTCAGCTGGAGCATCGTCCACATGACTGGTGCCAGGCCAGGTTCTTTGCAAACTCTACATCCTTTAATCCCCATATCACAACCATGAGGCAGGAACTATTCTCCCATGTTCCAGATGTGAACTCTGAGGCTCGGAATGGTGCAGTGACTTGCTCACAATTCCTGCATTTCCCAAAGTGTCAGAAGGCCTGACTTAAATATTTCAAAAGTTCATGTGTACTGTAGAAACTTACAAATTTTTCACATTATTCTTTTGAATTAGAAATGTTTCTTGGTGCTGCATCAAACTCTTTGTGAAGTAGATTAGATATAAAGAAACTATACATTGATGATAGATAGGATTGATATGGATTCAGCTAAAACAAAACCTTGTACACACAAGAGCACACACACACACACACATCTGAGATAATGTGGTGCAGAGACAACCTGGGGAGCCACTAATCCCCAGCATCGTTTTCTATTTCCTGGGGTCTCCGAACTTGAATAAAGTCAGGTTCCTCTCCTGACACTTCCTCCCCATACCTCTGGACCTTGAGTTGTATCTTCAGCCTCCTTCCTGCACCAAGTCCCAGAGCTAACACTTCATTGACTAATCATTGGGGAACTTTTCATTTTTAAAACCTCTGGGGGACAGGAAAGGCCATTGTGGGGCCTTTAGACCGACTCCAGGGCCACATGGCAGGAGACCTCAGCCCCAGCACTGCCTCTGCACTGGGGTCTCAGTTCTAAGACCCCTTCCCTGGGAAGCCACTGCCTCCCACAGAGCACATGGCCCTCTCCCTTTGAGCTGCTCCCATCTCAATGCTCCCATCTCAATGCTTCCTGAACATTAGGTCCTCAAGGCACTGTCCACTGTTTATTTCCTTTAATGCAGGAGCCTCATCCCTACGCTTTCACGGATGAAGCAGGGGTTCTAGAAGTGTTTTGCCGTACGTCTGGGGCATGGGGCCTGGGTGGAGTGGACAGTCTGGGAGCTTCTCCCACCTGCCCCCACTCCAGGTCTTGTCCAGGGTAGATCCTGTCTCGCCTTCTTCCCAGAAGCCTTGGCTCAGCAGGGCTGAGTGCTAGAGTGTGCCCAAGGAAGCTTTTCCCAGGGTGTGGACCCTGCCAGGAGAGGCAGCCAGCACCTGCCCAGCAGGCTGCCAGGGAGAGGCAGGAGCCCAGCTGCCCTCACAGGCTCCCATGCACACGCTCATACTCTCGCTCTGTGCCCCAGGCAGGCACTGCCCACAGACAGCCGCCTCATGGCAGCAGGGTGCGTCCCGGCAGGAAAACCAGGGTAGGCAGGGGTATCGCTGTTTCCACGGCTTCAGACCAAGGCTAGCCCTTAGGCCCACCTGTGACAGTCGTGACCTCCAGGGACCTCTGCTGACCCTCCTAGTCTCCCTCCCCCTCCATGCCCCTCCTTTGGGCTGCGCTCTAGGGTCAAATATGCCTTCTGGATCACTCTAGTAATAACAATAACCCCAGCACTGCTATTGCTGGAGACCCAAGGAGCTTCCTTTTCGAATATTAGTTTTCTCATCATCCCTTCCTACAATCCAGAACATTTGAATGCTTCTTTTTATTTTAGATCCCTAGAAAGCTAGAATCCTCCCTTTAATCTGAGAATGTTGGAACCGTCCTCCCTCTTCCCTAGAAGTTTAAACATGAGACTTTTCTTCTGTCTCCGGAAGGATGGAAGCCCATAATTGGATAGGACCTGAGGTCTCCAAGTGACGCAGCTGAGGAAACCGAGGCCCAGAGAGGGCAAGTGACTGGCCCGAAGGGCACACAGCGCGGTGGCGGCCGAGCTGGGGCCAGGACCCAGCGTGCGGCTCCTCTCTCCATATGCCTGCAGCCCTGGAGCTTCCAGTCCCTGAGCATAAAAATATCCCTCTGGGTCACAGGCCCTGCTGCTAGAGCTTCCAAGAGAGTGCCACCAGGAGGGTCACTGCCGCCGGGGCCACGCCCCAGTCCTTGGGAATGGCCGGTGGGCCAGGGCCTGCATCCCAAGCCTGCAGCAGGGGCAGGAGACACCTCCTCCCCCAGTCAGCCCGCTTGGGCCTCCAGTGCCACCCCCGAAATAGCCCAGCTCTCCGGCCCAAGCGCAGATCGGGTTGCAGCCTCCCTGTCCAGATGGGGCACCTGGCAGGGCGGGAGGCGCTTCACCCCTGCACTGCCTCCACCTCCCCATCCCCCCGCTGCCGTCTCAAGTTCAGAGGTTAAGAGCAAGCTCGGAGATTTTCTGCAGTCATGGATCTGCTGTGTGATCTTGGGAGAGTCACTTGCCCTCTCTGGACTGCAGTTGTCCCATCTGGAAAACGCAGAGAGAGCTTGGGCCTGTCCAGGCTGGCTGTGATACAGCAGTGAGCAGAAAAAGTCCTTATCTTCAAGGAGTCTGCGGTCCACGGTCAGCAAACCCCGGTCCAGGCAGTCAGGTTCCAGAGCCCAGGTCTGTAGCCCATGTGCTATATATCAGTGGGTACTGGGGGACCAGGAAGAGGGGGCTGTGCTGTTTTACTGAAGGTGATCTAAGAAAGACCTCTGAGAATTTCAGCAGAGATCCCCACCCTGGACCAGAGAGGTGGAAGTCATGGGTGGGGCCAGGGAAACCACACCCCCTCCCAAACCACAGCTCAAGGAGTAGAACTGAGTTTTCTGCTCCCAGCCCCTAACTGAACTCAGCCACAGCAACTCCGTCACTCCCCTCGGCAGTTCCCAGACCCTGCACTTCAGAGGGATGCAGCTGGAAGGGTCTGGAGAGACCAAGGTCCAAGGGCCTGGACCGCCCAGGAGTCCTAACTCCAGCCCTCAGACAACATAAAGCAGTTGGAGGCCCAGGGGGCTTCTCACCACGGCCTGGGGAGTGAGGAGGGGGTCATGACATGAAGACCGCCAGCCTCGAAGCTGCGTTACAGGGCTGGGACCCTGGAGCTTCTGGGGTTCAGGCATCTGTGGTGGGTGGTCCCAAGGTGAAGGGCTCCTTCCTACGGGGGCCGTGCCCCCAGTCCCCTAGGGACCCCACTGCCCCACTAACACAGCGGGAATTCCCTGGTGGCCCAGTGGCTAGGACTCTGTGCTTCCAGGGGGCATGGGCTCGATTCCTGACTGGGAAAACCAAGATCCCACATCATGCAGTGTGGCTAAAATAAATAACAAGAATTAGTAGGGACTTCCCTGGCAGTCCAGTGATTAAGACTTCACCTTCCAAAGTAGGGGGCTTGGGCTCAATTCTTATTCAGGGAGCTAGGAGCCCACATGCCTGGAGGCCAAAAACCCAAAACATTAAACAGAAACAATATTGTAACAAACTCAACAAAGACTAAAAATGATCTTTAAAAAAAAAAATCTTAAAAAAAAAAAGAATGAAATAACACTCAGAACTCTACGGGCATTTGCCAAATTCAACCCTCTCTTCAGTCCTGTGACTTGACGGATGGGGGTGCTGACTCAACCAGGTTAAGTGACTTCCCCAAGGTCACACATCTGGAAACCAGTAGAGGCGGCCATCAGAGTCCATAACTTACTGCTTTGTTTTTTTCGGGGGCGGGGGGGAAAGGTGAATGCAATTTTAAAAATCTTATCCTTGGAATTGCTTATCTTTGCTGTTAAAGCAGTTGCTTATTTAACCTCTTTGTTATCTGAAGTTTCTCTCGTTTGCTTTTTCAAAACACAGAGCAACTGTGGCATCTTGAAACAAGTGACCCAGGGTGACGCGAGCTGTATGAAGACCCGTCAGTCATCTCACACCTCTACCCACCCCCCAACCATGCTAGCGGGCTGTGCATCTCCTTCCACACCTTTCTCCAGGCCCCTGCACCCTTCTAAGCCTCAGGCACCACTGCGTTCCAGATGGTTCTTTCCGTCTTCCATACGGGAAACTTTCCTAAGAGCCTACTGTGTGCCAAGCTTTGTCGGGAGCACTGGGCGGGCCCGGAGCAAACCCCTACCTTTCTGGAGACCGTGAGGACAAACCACGAAGAGACGAGCACTGTCTGGTCAGCGCCGGGCAGGACAGGAAATGCGGGTCTGCTTGTTCCCTGATGTACCCCAGGCACCCGGTGCAGGACGTACCACATAGTAGCTGCTCAATAAATATTTGTTGAATGAATGCGCTCACTGAGACAGAGAACCCAGGGTGTGGTGCCAGTTTAGGGGGACTTGACGTTGAACGTGAGGTCCCCAAGAGCCACCCGAGGGAAGGGGCTGGTCAGGTGTCTGCAGGGTTACTCATCAGAATGTGGAGCTTGGCACCAATGCGGAGCAGGGAGAAGGGTCTGTCTGCCCAGGGGAGCTGCCCTCTCCCTCCTACCCCCACACCTCCCATGCCAAGGAGGTGGGTGGAGGTGGTCTGAATGCAGCCCCTCCCTGGGGAGCCCCCTCCCTGGGGAGCCCCCTCCCCGGTCCCAGACTGGCCAGCCCTGCCTCCCTTTCCTCTGCTAAGCTGCCCCAACAAAAGCTGTCCTTGTAGGAGCCAGGACCGTCGTAATTAAAAAGGAAACATAATAAAGCCTCCCTCTGAAGCCAAATCCCCATCTCTAAAGCGGCCGCCCAGCCCGCCCCACGCTGCCCAGGGAGGACACACGGCCCTTTTGTGAGCCCCAGATGGACGGGAGAGGGCAGCCACTCCCGCACCTCCCCGCCCGGCCCGGCCACGGCCCTCCCCTGCTGCCCTTTCCACGCACCTCGACTCCTGGCGGCCCTAGCCCACTGGCTAAGAGAGCCCAGCCTCTTCTTTTCACAGGCTCCGAGAGCCAGAGCCTCGACCCCAGCCTCCCGCCTGCCGCCCAGCATGCGGGCTCCATGGTCCAGAGCAGGGGGCCCACGTGGACAGCAGGAAGCTGGAGTCAAGGAGCCTCCCTCACAAGCGAAGCCCAGAGACACTGGCACTCAAGTGCCCCCCATGCATCAAGCGATGGGATGCTGAAGCCCAGAGAGGGAGACCTGCCTGAGGTCACATACAGCGGGGACAAAACTCCAGGGCTCCTGGGCCAGCCTGAGGGCATCTGCAGGGCATGGCCGGCTCATCTTGAGCACTGACATGGGGTGAGCCCAGCTCCAGGCCCTGACATCCGGGCTCTGCAGTTGAAGATGGTGAGAGATTAGGAGAGTCTTCTTCTGTGTCTGGAGTCCAGACTCCTGCAGGGCAATAAGCACTTCAGGGCCTTCCAGAGCGATGGGATGAGCCTCTCTCCACCAACAGCACTGAGCTTTCAGTGAGGACCACTCTGGTGTCATCCCTCTGGACTTCCAGAAGCGAAGAAGTCCCCACCCGGCCCAGCCCAGCATCTTCTCCCAAAGCTGCCAACCCCAGCCACCCTGGCCGGAGGCAGCGGTCAGAGCTACCCTGACCTTTGGCTTTATCCCAAGGGGTCTCTCTCCCGTCATCCCTGGGCCCCAGCTGGACCAGCCCACAGCAGAATTGTGAGGCTGGTGAAGGTTGCCTGGGGTCCTGCCCACCTCTTCCCTCGTCCTGCCCCCATCTGCTTCACCCTACTAACAACCCCGCTCAGCACAGACTCACATCCTCCCCAGGCTCTCAGGGACCCCATGCCCAGGTGATCACGGCCGGCAAAGACCCAGAGGGACCCCAGGGAGACATCGCAGCCTTCGGAAGACCAGGGAATAAGCCCCGTCCTCGATGGCTCGACATTAGGGGATCTTTGGACTCTGGTGCACTGCCAGCCCACACATGGGGCACCCAGAAGGGTGCCTGCTTGAGCTGTGGGCATCGGTGGGTGTGCAGAGAGGCAGGCTGTGCCTGGCATAACTGCTTAATAAAAACAAACCACCACCCTTTATTGAGCGTTGACTCTAAGAACTGTCGCATGTAAGCCTCCCTTCCCTTGGGACAGGGTGGGAGTGGGGGGGATGGAATACTCTCTTTATTCCCATCTTAGAGGAAAGGAAAAGGACCAATGTCAAGGGGCCATCAAGAAGTGAGTCTGTATTAAAAGTCAAATCTAACTGCCTGCCTGGCAAGGATACCCAAAGGAGTTTGCCCACCAGTCCATCCAAAGCAGGCTGGTGTCATCAGTCCCGCCCTTTGCATGGCTGAGCCCTTCAGAGCTAAGTGTAAGTGCGGGTAACAGAGGAGCTAGTCACCCCCGTTCTATTCCTGCCAGCCAACCCCAAGAACTCCGCGAGGTGTAAGAGTGAAGGTGAGTGTGTGTACGTGTGTCCACATGTGTATTCAGGGAGATGCCAGCCAGGCATGGTTCTTGGGGCCATCCGCGGTCATCCCTACCCACCTCTCCCCACACTCCAGCCCCCCTCAGCCACCCCTGGGCACCCAGGGCAGAGAGTAGCTGGGAGCGGGGCTGCGTGGGCCCTGCCCACTCCTGCACCCCCCCCANGATGGAGCATGGGTCTCTGGGGCTGCCTGATTCTCTGCCATCTCCTCATCTGCGGTACAAGGCAGTGCCTGGTCTCCTGGCCCCTCCTGGCACACTGGGGACCTTCCCAGCTCGTCCACCTCGTGCTCGGGCAGTAGACGAGCATTCACCATGGATTTCCACAAGAGAGGTCTTGCCTTGCACTCCTGACATGCACGGGGCCAGGCTTCCTCTCTGGGGGGTCGCAGAGGGGTGGATGCCCAGCATTTTGGCTGAATGGCAATTCCAGGGGATCCTTAACTCAGCAGAGAGAAGCAGAGAAGGTGTTGGGTAGGTGGTCTGCCTTCTAACCTGCTACCCCAGCCGCCCTAAGTGCCCAGCAGCCTGACCATGTAGCCCCTCTGGCCCCTAAGTGGCTATTCTCATGGGGGCATGGGCTGCTCAGGAGGAGTTTGCAAATAGGATGGTGAGGTTGGGAAATACATGACTTCTACTTACCCTGGGGATTCCCGCATTGTCGCTTCACCTTCATCTGGGGCGACCAGAGCTTCATTCCCTGGTTGCTTGTCTGAGAATCACTTTGATTTCTAGCTCTGTCACCGCTTTCTTTTGAAAACGAGGTCTTCAACTCCTGTTGTTACTTCTGTCTTCCCCCTAACCTGTCTCCAGGTTCTGCTGGGAAATCCACTTATTTTTCAGAATTAAAATCAATTACATTTTGATTTTGAGAACTTCATGATCCTTTTGATAAATACTGTGAAGTTAATGAGAAATGATTAACTGAGTAAATGATTTATTCTCAGTTAATGAGAAAGGATGGGCTTCCCAGGTGGCGCTAGTGGCAAAGAACCTGCCTGCCAATGTAAGAGACGTAAGACACTTGGGTTTGATCCCTGGGTCGGGAAGACCCCCTGAAGGAGGAAATGGCAACCCACTCCAGTATTCTCGCCTGGAGAATCCCATGGACAGAGGAGCCTGGCGGGCTACAGTCCATAGGATCGCAAAGAGTCAGACACAGCTGAGGTGACTTAGCACGCTGGCGCACAATGAGAAAGGATCCCTTGTACTCGGCAGGGTCCTGTCCCACGCGTGGGGATGATGTTGGCCACGAGCCCTTGGTGGTGCCCTTCCGTGCGCTGCTTCTGACCCTCCAGGCAGCCTGAGACGTGACACTCAGAGTCACATGGCTGGCGGCTGCTCCAGCCTGGTTCTGGGAGCTCAGCCTCTCAGCCCCTCACCCCTGCACCACAGTCTCTTGCGGGGCCACTGGGCAGCCTCAGTAGCTCACCAGGTGGGCAGGTCCTGACCTCGGTGCTGGCCGAGGAGGAGACTGAAGTCCTTGCTTCCCGAGGTCCCGGGAGCCGGCAGAATGCTGGCTATGGTGATGGCTACTCAGGCCTTCGCCAGACAGGGTCAGGGGCCCCGCGTGTGCTAGCAGGCGGGCTATCAAACCAAGCAACAGAAATAACAGAACTAGACTCTCTGTATGTTGTTGTTCAGTCACTAAGTTGTGTCCGACTCTTTGCGACCCCGTGGACTGCAGCACGCCAGGCTTACTTCTCCTCCACCATCTCCTGGAGTTTGCCCAAACTCATGTCCATTGAGTCGATGATTCCGTCCAACCATCTCATCCTCCGCCGCCCCCGTCTTCTGTTGTCTTCAGACTTTCCCAGCATCAGGGTCTTTCCCAGTTAACTCCTTTTATGTACCACTTGCCAACTTCTGTGGTGTAAATACTCCCACTGTGGAGAATGGCAAGCTGTCAGTGGTTTCACAGGTGGCTTTGTGAAATGCCTGACAGTGATCTTGAAGCCTCCAAAGCCTGGGGAGTCCACGTCACTCAGTTGCCCACATCTCACTTCCCTCAGGGACCAGCAGAGGATCCACTGAGATGACTGGAAGCATTCCAGGCCTCCCTGCTCTCCGGGACCTTTCTTAGTGAAGCCGAGGGAGGTGGGGAGCCCGGACCTCTGTGGGTTTCCCCTGTCATCTGGCAGCTCAGCCCCTGGGGCTCTGGGGCCGCAGTCGCTGAGTTAGGCTGTCTTGCTGCTGGCCATCTGTTCTGACCCACACTGCTGCTCTTGTCCCATGCAGGTATCTGCACACCTCAAACTCCAGGAGAAGGACGAAGGAAGAAGGGAGATGGTAAGTGTCTGCTTGGGTCATGTGAAATCCACCTGGCAGTCACATGTGGAGGGGCCTCTAGGGACTGACTTGGCTTGTGGCTTGGCGCCTGGCTGTTTTTGTTGGGGAGTCAGTGGCATAGCAGTGTGCCCTTGGACTGGCACATGACTTGAATGACCATCCTGCCACAAGATAGATGTAGCAGCTCACAGATGCAGCAAGGACACGGGCTTGAGGAGCCGACCTCAGGCTTAGACCCAGCACTCTGCCCCTTTTAGTTTCTGATACACTTTATACTCCGTTGTTTTTGATAAAACACTAACAGTGAAGATGGTTAGTCATCCATTTAAAAATAACCAACCTCCACTCCTACACACTTGCAAGAAGAAATTTGGTTCTTACCTGTTATTAACCAGTCTTTTAAAAATAACACAAGCAAGTTTCTGAGATGACAGAGATCTTGTGATCCTTTTCATTGCTTTTTTGCCTCCCTGAAACCCCAGGGAGCCAAAGGATGTTGGGTAAACAGACCCAGCGGGCAGCACCAGAAACCCCCACTTAGTTGGGAGGCCTGTTATATTGACACACTGTCTAAGACAAACCCAACTCCCCTCCCTCTCCACCCCACAGCTGGCACTGGTGGGAGTCCAGTGTAAGATGGGATTTGGTGAAATTCTACTTCTATTATATTATCCTGTCTTCCTGTGCCTGGAGGGCCACAGGCCAGCAGCAGAGACAGTAAGACCCATGGGGTTGCTCCCAACAATATCACTTGGCTCTTTATGTGTCCATGCAAAATGGAATGAGTTCAGTTCAGTCACTCCGTCATGTCCGACTCTGCAACCCCATGAACCACAGCATGCCAGGCCTCCCTGTTCATTACCAAATCCTGGAGTCCACCCAAACCCATGTACATCGAGTCGGTGATGCCATCCACACATCNCCATGCAAAATGGAATGAGTTCAGTTCAGTCACTCCGTCATGTCCGACTCTGCAACCCCATGAACCACAGCATGCCAGGCCTCCCTGTTCATTACCAAATCCTGGAGTCCACCCAAACCCATGTACATCGAGTCGGTGATGCCATCCACACATCTCATCCTCTGTCGTAGGAAACAGTCGCAATGTCAGCAGCAACATGATAGTTGATAGGATGTGATGTAAACCTCCTTGGGTTTCCCAGGTGGCGCTAGTGGTTAAAGAACCCACGTGCCAATGGAGGAAGCATAAGAAATGCAAGTTCGATCCCTGGGTTGGGAAAATCCCCTGGAGGAGGAAATAGCAACCTTCTCCACGCTTCTTGCCTGGAGAACCCCATGAGCAGAGGAGCCTGGCAGGCTACAGTGCATGGGGTCACAGAGAGTAGGTCATGACTGAATGGCTGAACATGTGTGTCTTTAGGGGCCTCCTGTCCCTCCCTGTGCCCTCCTCTCCCAACCCCACCTTTCAGAAAGCTGAGGATTTGGGTGGGAATTTGAGAGCATGAGGAAATGGCACATCCAGGGTAGGGGAGACCGATTTCTGTGAGGAGTGAAAACCCCTCCTCGCAGATGCTTCACGTGGACTCTGGTTCTGTAGCTGAAAGGAATAAAATGGATGAACAGACCCCAGAACACAGATGTGGGGAAAAAGCATGGGAGGCATGGGTGTTTCCACCACCACTCTGTTCTGAAGGGTGAGCCTCAGACATAGGCTAGCCCCCTGGGAGGATGGGTGAGCAGATGTGGGGGTTCAGAGGGTCTTGCTGGCATGGAGAGGGCCCTGAAGTGAAGCAGAACTAAGTCCATGAGGGGACCCTTCAGGCTGGGCCTCCTGAAAACCACTGGACAACCTGAGGCCAGGACCTCCAGCGCCTGGGACTTTTGTCCGTAGCTGCCTCCTGGAGGTGGGAAGCTGAGTGTGATGCTCTCGTTAATGTCTGAGCTTCCAGAACAATGCGATCCATGAGTAAGTGGGTGTGGGATGGTCTGCCTGCAGTGTGGTCCCGGGGACCAGCCTTTCCAGGTGGGAGAGGGAGCCGGGAGGGAGCGTTTGCTGAAGGGCGGGGGCGAGGAGCACGTGTGTGCCTCTCAGCTGACTCCACAGAGGAGCACCCACAGGCGGTCCTTCAGCCCTGCACCCGCTCTAACTGTCAAGTCTCGACCGGTCCTCCTCGTCCTCAGCAGGGTCCAGCCCCACCTCCCCCTGCCCAGAACCATCAGCAGGGCTGTATGACTGTCCAAGGAGAGGACAGGCCCTGACTCATTTCCCTCCAGCCCCGTTGTGTCCCTGGGTCCTGGTTGTTTACTTCTCGAGGAAACATAACAGATTGGAATGTTCCAGCAGGTAGTGGAATGTTGCCCACTCGACCTCGTTTCCCAGAAAAGTGGCCCCAGCCTCAAGAACCCCCAGTGAGGGGCCTTCCTCAGGAGAAAGGTCTCCCAGGAGGGGACATTGTTCTTTCTGATTCACTTTAAAACAAAACCAGCCTGCAGGGCGTCACTCCTGAGAGAGTCCTAGACAAGATGCCTGCACGCAAGGGAAACAGGAGGTGCTGACCTTGGCCTCCGCCTCCAGCTTCCTTCCAGTGGGGCAAAGGGCAAGTAGGGAGTGGGTGGTCTTCCTCCTGAACCTTTGGACTGGATTCCTGGAGACCGCTGGAGCCATGTCATCCTGGGAAGGCCAGTGGACTAAAAGCATTCCTGAAAGGTGGCCTTTTCTGAGCAGCCTCACTGCGAGGTTCCGGGATGGTGTGCCTCAGTGGCTGTATGTTCCGAAAAAGGTGGTGGAGCTGGGTTTAGGGCTCAGCAGGGGAAAGGCCAAGTAGGATTCAAATGCAGATCTGTCTGACCTGCCTGCTTCCAGCGCATGGAGCAGCACGCCCTGGTCCTTCCCATCACCGAGGCCACTTGTGTCCTGACGGCGCAGAAGTAATTCAAGAGCCAGAGTGGAAATTTTCCTCCTTGAGTTCCTTCTCCTTGAGGATGACCTCATCTCCCTAGAGAAGTTGCTGGACTAGGGTCCACCTGCTGCCACCATGGACTAGGACAATGGCCCAGTGGATTCTGGCAGGACCTCTGTGGCAGGTTGCCTCGCACCCCACTGGGAGGTGAACCTGACAAGGAGCCCAGAAGGGCGGCAGCTGACCTCTGCCTTCTTGTGGCCACCTCCAGAAGACACCAGGGTGGACCCCCAAACACTGACCGCTGTGGATGAAACTGATGAACAGTTTACAGCGAACTCTTCTGACCTTCCTGCTCCCTGAGCCCGTCCCGGATCAGTGATGGGGGCAGCCAGGGAGGGCTGAGTGCACAGTGGGCTGTTTGTGCCTTGGTTCCCAGGCAGCTCCCAGGCACAGTGCTGGCAGGGTCACTGCAACAGAGGCGCAGTGATGGCTTTAAGCAGTGCCATTGCCTTGCTGCTCAATCAGAGACCTTCCTTCCCATTTACAAGTGTGGTTGGAGCTCCATCTTTCTGGGAGACCTGGCCTGTGTGGTTGAGTCCACGGGAGCTATGTGCAGTAGCAATAGTGTCCCTAACGGCTCTCGCCAAAGGAGTGCTTACTGTGTGCCGAGCATTTTATCTGTTATAGCGTTAACCTATGAAGGTGGCCCTCCCCTTTGTGCTGGTCAGAAACCCAGGCACTCGTCCACCTATATGCCCATGGATCCACCCTTTCTGCAGTGTTTATCCAACACCTTCTCAGCCCTGGCCCTGAGTGAGGCTCACACATGAAGGGACGTGCTAGGTTGCCAGCCAGAGGCAGGACCGGGACTCCANGGAGCTATGTGCAGTAGCAATAGTGTCCCTAATGGCTCTCGCCAAAGGAGTGCTTACTGTGTGCCGAGCATTTTATCTGTTATAGCGTTAACCTATGAGGGTGGCCCTCCCCTTTGTGCTGGTCAGAAACCCAGGCACTCGTCCACCTATGTGCCCATGGATCCACCCTTTCTGCAGTGTTTATCCAACACCTTCTCAGCACTGGCCCTGAGTGAGGCTCACACATGAAGGGACGTGCTAGGTTGCCAGCCAGAGGCAGGACCGGGACTCCAGCCCAGGCTGGCCTGGCCCCAGCCCTGCCTCTCAGTCTCCTGGGTCTCAACCTCCCCAGTCAGGACATCAGGCCTGGCAACGCTGGGGTGGGCCGGATGTGCAGTCCCTCCAGGTGTGTCTGGGAGTTGGGTGGGGAAGGGGATCAGGGTTCCATGTGGGCCCTGTAGGTGACGAGGAGTGGCGGGTGGTCTCTGATGCCACTCTGCTTCTGCTATCCCCCAGGTCAAGGAGATCCTGACGGCCCTGGGCCTGCTGTCTTGTGCCAACACACGGACCGGCAGCCTCTCGGGTGGCCAGCGGAAGCGGCTGGCCATCGCGCTGGAGCTGGTGAACAACCCTCCGGTCATGTTCTTCGATGAGCCCACCAGGTAATCAGGCCCTGCCGTCCCCGCCGGCAGAAGGGGCCACCTCTCCACCCGCCGCGGGGCTCAGCCTGCACAGGCGCAACCCGGGTGCTCTGAACGAGGGATCTGGCTGGGGCTCGCAGACGTCTCACGCTGTCCCTTGACTTGCAGTGGCCTGGACAGCGCCTCCTGCTTCCAGGTTGTCTCCCTGATGAAGGGGTTGGCCCAGGGCGGCCGGTCCATCATCTGCACCATCCACCAACCCAGTGCCAAGCTCTTCGAGCTGTTCGACCAGGTACGTTGGCCTGCTGTCATTGGCCTGGGTGAAACCAAATCTGGGTACTCGTGGCTTAGTTTATGAGTGTGTCTTCATTTTTGAGTGGCCTTAGGTGTTATATTTCTTAAGAGTTTGGTGCCATAAGCACTTCAAGTGGCAGGGCCAGAGGGGATAGGAAGAGCTGGCCAGTGTCCTCTTTCTAGGGTTAGTGTCCAGCCACAGGGTCTTGGATGAGTCACTGACATTACTGAGGCTTCATTAATGGCCCCCTTGATGACAGGAGGGGGACACTTGCCATACAGAATTAGATAGCGTGTTGTGATATTTGTACGGTATCATCTCTTTTATAAATCTTAGGCTTTTATATCATCCTAAGCAAAAAAAAAGTCTCCCAAGGAATGCAGTGTGTATAGCTCCAAAATCTGGCCTAAGCAAGTGGTTAGCATGAGGGGAGGAAAGGCAACAGAGTAAATAATTCCTGCTCATATGATATCTTCCGTCTTTC
This sequence comes from Neotragus pygmaeus, assembly GCA_006410875.1. Classification (NCBI taxonomy): domain Eukaryota; kingdom Metazoa; phylum Chordata; class Mammalia; order Artiodactyla; family Bovidae; genus Neotragus; species Neotragus pygmaeus. The sequence continues at coordinate 21,680 of SJYV01029430.1, forward strand.
CTGACTTATCATGGGTTTCCCTTTGAACTCTGAGTCCTTGGGAGGTAACATAAAGCTGTCCTGAGAGAGGAATTAATGGGTTGATGGATGAATGGATGGACAGATAGATAGGTGGGTGGTTAGATGGATGGGTGAATGAACAGATGGATGGGTGGGGTGGATGGATGGATGAGTGGATATGTAGATGGATGGATGGGTGAGTGGATGATGGGGTGAATAGATGGATGGATGGACAGATGGATGGATAGATGGATGAATGGGTGTATAGATGGATGGTTGGGTGAGTGGATGGATGGGTGGTTAGGTGAATGGATGGATGGATGAGTGGATGGATGGATGGGGGGGTGAGTGGGTGAGTGGATCATTGGATGGATGGATTGAGAGCTTCTCTCCCTTTACAGAGGAAGGCAGAATTAATGTTTTCCTTCTTACTTTTTTCAGCTTTATGTCCTCAGTCAAGGACAGTGTGTGTACCGAGGGAAAGTCTCAAACCTTGTACCATATTTGAGGGACTTAGGTCTGAATTGCCCAACCTACCACAACCCGGCCGATTTCGGTGAGTTGAGCCTTGACCAGCCAAAGGGGGTCTTTTTATTACTGGTGGGTTTCCACTTTTACCTGTAGCCTTCAAATCAAAAATTACTTTAATATTCCACAGATAGTGCCGTCCTGAGGCAGAACTTTCAAGACCAAGTCAAAAGAGGTTTTCTTTCCTCCAGATGAAATACCTGGGACTACAAACAAGGGATCTGTTGTTAGGCCAAATATTTCCCAATACTTGACTGTGTGATGCTTCCAGTCTAAAGGAAGTTATTTCTAAAAAGAAATAACCTTTAACAAAATCCCTTTTGCATTGATTGATGCAGATGTTAAAAATTCAACTTAGATTTTGACCAAACACAAGAAATTTTGACCAAAGCAGTTTTGAACAAGACCCTGGGATCCCAGGGCTTCCCTTGTACTTCAGCTGGTAAAGAATCTGCCTGCAATGCGGAAGACCTGGGTTCAGTCTTCCCTGGGTTGGGAAGATCCCCTGGAGAAGGAAAAGGCTATCCACTCCAGTGTTCTGGCCTAGAGAATTCCATGGACTGTATAGTCCATGGGGTTGCAAAGAGTTGGACATGACTGAGCGACTTTCACTTCACTTCACTGGGAACCCAGGGCTTCCCTAGTAGTTCAGACGGTAAAGCAGCGGCCTGCAATACAGGAGACCCAGGTTCAATCTCTGGGTCTGGAAGATCAACTGCAGAAGGAAATGGCAGCCCATTCTAGTATTCTTGCCTGGAAAATTCCATGGACAGAGAAGCCTGGCAGGCTACAGTCAGTGGGGTTGCACAGAGTCAGACACGACTTAGCGACTAACACCCTGGGAGCCTAGAGCCCAGGTTAACGGTAGGGGTCGCTCCTCCTGACCCAGAGGCTGCAGCTTCTGTGCTTTGCAGCTCATGCTTTATGAGCTCCATGCTCGGTGCCCCCAGGGCTACCGCTTTGGCCTTTCCTCTTGGCCGGGACCCTCCAGGGCACTGACACCAACATCCCGTCACTTCCCCACCAGATCTGCCCATTGTGCAGCCTGCACATTTATCTGCAGACGGCAACCTCTTTATGTCCAGCGCCTCTGGAACCATCTCCCTTGTCCTCCCATCAGATCCGCCACTTCTGCTCCCTGCTGTCCAAGTGCAAGAACTTGCAACCCCCCTTGCTCGCTTGCTTTTCCTTTTGAGCTTCGTAGTCACTAGACCACCAAGTGTTTGTACACCCCAACCCTGTCCCATCCTCCCCCTCAGCCACGGTGCGCGGGGTCCTGTCCTGGCCATCATGTCCTGCTTCCCTGGGGCCCCACAAGCTGGGTGATCCGAAACAAGAGGAAGTCATGTTTCAGACTCTGGAGGCCAGAAGTCAAGGTGTCTGCAGGGCTGGGCTCCCTCCTGAGGCTCTGGGGGAAGGTGCCTCCTGCCTCATCCAGCTTCTGGAGGCTCCAGTGGTCCTTAACCTGTGACCCTCCTCTCCAGTCTCTGCCTCTGTCTTCACACGGCTTTTTTCTCTGTGTTTCTCTGTGTGTGTCTGTATGTCACCTCCTCTTCTAATAAGGACACCCATCATTTTATTCAGTTGCTGTTCAGTCACTAGGTCATGTCCAACTCTGCAGCCCCATGGACTGCAGCACCACCAGGCCTCCCTGTCCTTTACCATCTCCTGGAGTTTGCTCAGATTCATGACTATTGAGTTGGTGATGCCATCCAACCATCTCATCCTCTGCCGCCCCCTTCTCCATTTGCCTTCAGTTGGATTCAGGGCCCATCTTAAATCCAGGATGATTTCATCTCAAGATCCCAAACCAATTACATCTGCAAATAACTTTTTCCAAAGAAGGCCACATTCCGAGATTCCAGGTGGACATGAGTCTTCTGGGGGGGCATGCTTCAACCCACTCTCTTCCTCCTTCTTGGTCTCCTGGTCATCAGCCTTTCTCACTCAGTTGTTTTACTTTCAAGCATCCAGCCCCACCAGTTCCCCAGACCCCACCTTTCCTACCCATTCTCTCCCAAATTGTGTTCCATGGGGTGCTATTGTGGGAAATGCCTCTCTCTTACAATAAGGGAGCTCTGACGAAGCCGGGCCAGAGTCGGGTGAGCGGGAAGGAGATGTGGGCCGAGGGAGAGGAGGAGGAGTCTTCAGCATCCTTGATGGTGGGGATAGTCAGGTTGGCTGCATAGTCATTCAGGAGCAAGGACAGTGGGGGACAGGTGCTGCTGAACAGGGCAGGGCGGTGAGGTCCATGGCCAGCAGAGAAGTGAGGACCTATAGGGAAGGACGGATGGGAGGAGAAGGAACGGGGCACTGGGGAGAGCCCAGGGAGGGGCCCCTCAACATCACGNCAAGGACAGTGGGGGACAGGTGCTGCTGAACAGGGCAGGGCGGTGAGGTCCATGGCCAGCAGAGAAGTGAGGACCTATAGGGAAGGACGGATGGGAGGAGAAGGAACGGGGCACTGGGGAGAGCCCAGGGAGGGGCCCCTCAACATCACGCCTGAGGAGAGGGAGAGACGTGGGGAGAGAAGGGCTGTCTGGAGGGCGGTGGGTGTGGATGGCCAGCAGAGCCGGCAGTTCTGGCTGGGCTGGTGTCATTGATCATGACATTCTGGTGGGGCCAGGCTCTCGCAGTTTGTGTTCGGCTGGAGAGAGAGTTAGCCGTCCTGGCCTGGGCTCTGGAAACAGCTGGTTTTGCCAGAGAGGGTCCCTGGGGGCATTGCATTAGCAAGAATCTTACTGAGATGAAGGGTCAGGTCCCACACCAGGAGGAATGGGGGAGGGTGGAGGGAGAGTGCAGGTGGGAGAAGAGGAAGGAGCAGCAGGTGCCAGGGGAGGGGGGACCCTAGAGAGAAGGAGCAAAGTGGGACCGTGGACAGTCTGGGGTACAGAGGAGGCATGACACCAGGGTCAAGGAGGGTCAGTGGAGGTGATGCTCCCTGGGGATCTGAGAGGTGGAGCTTATAGTCTAAAACCTCAGTGTCCCCAGGGAGCTCAGCGCACCCCTCTCAGGACCCCCAGCACTTCTTCCTGGACCCAAGGAGCTGCCCCAGCGCTCATCACTCACCCTCATCCTGGGAACTGCCTTCCCAACAGGAATCTTGCTCCCTTCTGCCCTCCTCCTAGCTCCAATTCTGATGCATGCATGCCGATGACCAGCACTCAATAAACACTGCTGCTGCTGCTAAGTCACTTCAGTCGTGTCCGACTCTGTGTGACCCCATAGACGGCAGCCCATNCAAAGAGTCGGACATGACTGAGCGACTGAACTGAACTGAACTGAAACATATAATAGTGCTGAAAAAAATGTTTTTGTTTGGCCTATCAGATTGACGGAAGTTTAAAACACTTGTGGATAAAATGTTCTTGAATGACTGTTCTCACACTCTGCTCGATGGTTCAGTGTTTCTGAGGATTAACTGGCAACTGCATCAAAGGCCCAATGAATATGTACAGCATTTAACTGAGAAATTCAAATCCTGTAAATTTAGCCCCTTCAGAAATAGTCAGAAATATGTGAAAAAATTTTTATACATGAATATTAATTATGACATTTTCAATAGCAAAAATTTGCAAAAAACTAATGATGGAAGATTTGTCAAATAAACTATAGAGTATAAATTGGAATATTACAAAACTGTAAAAGTGGCAATTGACATTTACCGAACACTTGTTATTGCCAGGCATTCTTGAAAATTTTTAATATACGTAGACTCATTTAATTCTTGCAACCATCCTACAAGGTAGGTACTATTATGAAAACCATTCTATAAAAGAGGAGAATTAGTGTTAAAGAGTTTAATTATCTGGCACAAGATTGCACAGCTCGGTCAATAAGACAGGTGTTCATATCTAAATAGTCCAATTTCAGAGCTTAAATACTATGAAGTACAACTTCTTCAATGTAAATAATAAAGTAATTGTCTATCTACCTGTTGACACAGATACACATATATTTAAGATATAAAGCTGAATAATAAAAAGACAGTACAGTATGTGTGAAACAAAACAAGTTGTGAAGTATATACATACAAAATGTATGTGTAACATACACATAAAGATGATGGTGATTATCTAGTCGCTAAGTGGTATCCTGCTCTCGTGACCCCATGGGCTGTAGCCCACCAGGCTCCTCTGTCCCTGGGGCTCTCCAGGCTGAACCCTGGAGTAGGTTGCCATTTCCTTCTCCAACATAAGCATATATGCATGTGTATGTAAACATATATTGACAAAAAAATTCTTGAATGTATTAGAGTTCTATAGCTCAGAATGTTAATCAGGGGTTATCTCTGGGTAATAGAGAATAGATTTGGGGTGATTAGTTTTTCTTGTATTTCTCTACACACATGCAATTTTGGGGCCCATTTTCATGAACTTGAAATACTTGAGCAATAAAATAGTGCAACACAAGCCAGTGGATTCTCTGGTCATCTCCGTGTGAAACGTGGAAGGCGCTTCTCTTTCTCCCTGTCTGTTACAGCCCTGGCAGCAGTGGCCCTCTTGCTGTAATGGGAGCTGAGGTCTTGCAGGAATTGAGTAGAAGCTGGAGGAAGAGACCTGGGCCAAAGGTGAGCTATGCATGCACCCAGGATTCTACTATGAATACACAGTTGCCCTAGGTAATTTCATCAGGCTTCTGCTTTCCTGAAAATAAACAAATAATAAAATGTAGAACCAGTACTCCCCCCCCACCTTTTTTTTAAACTGGGCAAAAATGAACCCTTCCTAAGCCTGTTGATAAGTTGTTTTAGGTGCAGAGATTAAATGATGATAAAAATACAACAATCTGTAATATCAGTTAAAAATTACAGATTTACCAATTATATATGCCATATAAACTAATTTAAGTTAGACTTCCTTATACTCTTGAGACAATTTTTGGGGAAAGAAAACATCAGGAAGTCATAATCTTGTAATAGTGTTTCAACTATTTCTTAGATGGATTTTAATGCTATGATGCAAAGGTTCATGCTTAAGAGTTTTCTGGATAATTATACAGTGATTAAAAAAATCTATGAGTCTGCCTGCAATGCGGGAGACCTAGGTTTGATCCTTGGGTTGGGAAGATCCTCTGGAGAAGGGAAAGGCTACCCACTCCAGTATTCTGGCCTGGAGAATTCCATGGACGGTATAATCAATCCATGGGGTTGCAGAGTCGGACACGACTGAACAACTTTCACTCAAAAAAATCTATTGTCCCAAGTCATNAGATCCTCTGGAGAAGGGAAAGGCTACCCACTCCAGTATTCTGGCCTGGAGAATTCCATGGACGGTATAATCAATCCATGGGGTTGCAGAGTCGGACACGACTGAACAACTTTCACTCAAAAAAATCTATTGTCCCAAGTCATCTTACAAGGGGCAAACTTTCCGTTAAGCATATTGAGAATCCTCTGAAATGTTGCAATGGTGACTAATTTGCTGTTATTGTTGTTGGGTCTCTAAGTTGTGTCCATCTCTTTTGTGACTCCATGGACTGTAACCTGCCAGTCTCCTCTGTCTGTGGAATTTCCCAGGCAAGAATACTGGAGTAGGTTGCCATTTCCTGCTCCAGGAGATCTTTCCAATCCCGGGATGGAACCCACATCTCCCGCATTACAGGCAGATTCTTTACCACCGAGCTACCTGGGAAGCCCGGTGACTAATTTACTTTCAAAATGGTGACTAATTTAAGAAGAGACTGGAAGAGCTGGCACTGCTATCGTAAAGGATCTTAGTGAGTGCCGTGTCATCTCTAATGGCATTCAGATCGGCCCATTGCTGATGCTGGAGTGCTGGCCTCCCTGCAGTGGTCTTTTCAATTGCCCACTTCTCACATAATCAAAAGGCATTACACAAATTTCTCTAACCACAACTGTGCTTAGAAACAGTAAAGGTGCTCTAATTTAAAGGTATGCACTCATCTGAGTTGAAGAAACTGCAATTATAAGTTATTTTGAACTTATTTGGCACCTTAACTGCGGTGTGCTCTATTATTTTTCCATTTTCAAAATAATAGGAATGAAGACAATGCCACTCAGGCCGTGGAAATAAAAGGAAAAATCTCTATCATGTCCTGCAAAGACCTCTTGTTTAGGAAAGTAGGAAATCTTCTAGCCTGGGGAGCAAATAATTGATGCCCACAGGGGGCTACAAAACAAGAGAAGGGAAAGTGTATTCAATGAGAATGGACTCAAGGGTCTTGAATTTTCACTCGCTGGTGTGCGATCCACAGTTCTTTCCTTCAGGGGCTCCTTTTAACGTTCTTCCCCTTCCTTGCTGGGTTTACAGCATTCCCACTCCTGTACAAAGCCTCCAGTGAGCAATTGTTCAGTTTTATCAGCCTGTGAGGCCCCAGGATGTGAGCAAACAACGCTGAGGGAAGATGTTTCACACCTTCCAGTTCCTAAGCCTCTGTTTTTATACAAAGCCAACGTATTGTGTATGCCTCATGCTTTTTCATGAACAACGCAATTACCCTGGCACCACCATATCAGAATTTCCCAAAATCCTCGTCTAGGGAAACAGTTATCTGTTATCACCGGAACAAGAGTAAATTTATTTTTGTTGCCAAAAAAAAAAAAAAAAACCATTCAACATAAAGGATTAACAGATATTAAAATAATATTTGTGTAAGGTTAAGCCTTACACAAGACTGACAAACAGTGAGCTCTCTTGAACATTAGTAATCTAGAGATNAAAAAAAAAAAAAAAAACCATTCAACATAAAGGATTAACAGATATTAAAATAATATTTGTGTAAGGTTAAGCCTTACACAAGACTGACAAACAGTGAGCTCTCTTGAACATTAGTAATCTAGAGATAATACCTGTTATACTTCAAAGGATTTAAAGGGGGCCTCTCAGTAGCATGTAAACTAATGTGGATGATCCAGAATTCATCTTAAGAGTCCCAATTTTTAGCTGAATAATCAGAGACCAATGTTCAGTCACTGTCCATTTTTATAGCAATTTGAAAATCTGTAACCCCAAAACTTCCTTTAAAGGCAAACTTCCACTTAAGTTGCTCAGCTGGAATAAGGAGCACATCATATTTAATTTCATAAAGTTGGTCATCCAAAATAAAGAACTCTTTGATGAAATTACTGGAAGGCATAAGGGTGAAGTTCATTATACAACCATTACAAATCATGCACTGCATTATGCCTTATTTCAAAGTATCTGTCAAACAATATTCAAGATAGTAATGCACAGAACTGGCAAAAATAATCTGTAAAAAATGGGTAGGAAGAGACTTAGAGGAAAGGTAGGATCTTAGCTTGAGATCCTGCTAAGTCTAGCTGCTGCTAAGTTGCTTCATTCGTGTCCAACTCTGTGCGACCCCATAGACGGCAGCCCACCAGGCTTCCCATCCCTGGGATTCTCCAACCAAGAACACTGGAGTGGGTTGCCATTTCCTTCTCCAGTGCATGAAAGTGAAAAGTGAAAGTGAAGTTGCTCAGTCATGTCTGATTCTTAGCGGCCCCATGGACTGCAGCCTACCAGGCTCCTCCATCCATGGGATTTTCCAGGCAAGAGTACTGGAGTGGCGTGCCATTGCTTGAGTCATTAATCATTAGAAAACCCTTGAGTTAGAGACAAGGGCTTGTTTATTTGGGGAGGTGATCCAGGGAAATAAGAGTGTAGGACAGGGGAGGATGGAGCAGGGAAAAACAGAAAGCCAGTTCAGAATGGTGTCTTCTATACAAATAATAGCATAAATATTATTTTATATTTATGCTAATATAATAATTATTTAATATAATATATTTTATATGATAATAGCATAAATAATTATTCTTGATAAATGCTGCTTGGCTTGACCTTCTGGGAATCTTCCAAGGAGCTATATGGACTGTTTCACAGCCTTTCCCTCTGCGTCCCTCTCCACCAGGTACAGAAAACAGCAGATATTATTGACAAGCTAACTTTCTTTCTTCACTGAAAAAGCGTTGTTCTATGGGGTGTTCATTCCTTTGTGTACATATATGATGGCCAGTGGTCCCACATGACAGGTTCCATATCGCAGAGCTAGAGAAGATTCCACAAGACTGTCAGTCATCTGTAAATCTTTGCATGCTGGTGCTGGTGGGGAGGCCCTGCACACAGGGAACACCCATATGTGGATTAGATGTTATTTCTGTTAAAGATAAGTCTCTGCCTTCTTCAGGACAGAAAGCTCCAAGGAAACAACCCCATCAATCAGTAGAGCCTATGCAGCATCTATTCATGATATCATCCTTTTTATTTCCTCCAAAACACTTCTTACATTCTGAATTTATCTTGTTCTTTTGTTTGTTAATCCCAATAAGAGTGCAAACTCCTTCAAGTTAGAAGTGTTTCTCAGCTGTTGCTCTATGTATTCAGGAGGTCGGCCATGTAGTACACGCAGACTATATGTACTTTCCTCTTTGGATTCTGAATTGGCACTTCGTCTTTGGTGATTTACTTCCTTTGAACGCCAGTCAGAAGGGAACTTGCACTTACTGAATTCTTTCAATGCTAGAAATTCGTGTATGGTATCTGTGATGTAGGTGATGCAATTTTTGCCATCATGTATTTGAGGAAGAGCTGACAGTAAGCTTGCCTAGAGTTACACAACTATTCAGCCAGATTTCTGGATCTAAACTCAGGATTGAAATTACCGTGGCTCATGAGATGACTGTTTGGCACCAATTCCTTGTTATACCCTTTTGTGATGACGTGTTAGACTTCTAATAGATGTTCCTGACATGGCCCAAAGTGAACGGACCATTATTTCCAACAATCATTTATTTCCACCCAGGTAAATGGCACAACTCTCAACTCAGCAGGTGTAGTCAGGTAACCAAGGGTGATCTCTAACTTCTTCCTCTTTTTCACCTACTCTCTAGTCTTTCTTTTAGTGCCTGTGTTTGTTTAAACAGGGGTTCCCTGATAACTCAGTTGGGAAAGAATCCTCCTGCAATGCAGGAGACCCCAGTTCGATTCCTGGGTCAGGAAGATCCCCTGGAGAAGGGATACCCTACACACTGCAATATTCTTGGGCTTCCCTTGTGGCTCAGCTGGTGAAGAATCAACCTGCAATGCGGGAGACCTGGGCTCAATCCTGGGTTGGGAAGATCCCCTGGAAGAGAGCATGGCAACCCACTCCAGTATTCTGGCCTGGAGAATTCCATAGACTGTGTAGTCCAGGGGGTTGCAAAGAGTCGGACATGACTGAGCTACTTTCACTCACTTTGTTTAAACAAAACGCGAGCTGCACCTACATTTTTGTGGTGGTTGTATTTCATTCAATGATTTAGTCGCTAAGTCATGTCCGACTCTCGCAACCCCATGGACTGTAGCCCGCCAGGCCCCTCTGTCCATGGGATTCTCCAGGCAAGGACACTGGGGTGGGTGCCGTTTAGGTTTCTGCTTTTTACACAATTTCTATTCCTCATAGAAAATCCAAACACCATGCCTTCTAGTTCAGAACTGGGTACCTACAATTCTATTGGCCACTTGACAAGTCCTATCAACTTTGCTCACTAAGGATCTCCCAGTTCTGTTCTTTAACCAACAATTCCACAAGTTAATTCATGTTCTTGTCACTTTCCACTTAGCTACTAAACCATGTGGACATTTGCTATTTTTGTCCATTCAAAATCTCTTCTCACTTTCTCCTTACATTATGCCCACCTTCCTTCTGATTACAGAGCCTCACACACTATTTTTCCAGGTGTTTTGGGACTCTGTTATCACAAGCTTCTGCCCCAGTGGCCGTGGAGCTGAGCACCCAGTCTTCATCAGCTAGTGTTCCATCTTCCTGGCTAGAGTGCTTGGGGAAAGGCTCATAGGATCCATCCGGGCCACCATTCATTGCATGTGGAGTTCTCTTCATCTCTCTTCATTCATTACTTTCCTGAGAGTGCCAAGTTCCTCGCTACACAAAGGAACCTAACAAGGAGAGTCCAACACACAGATAGATGTCAAAGGAGATGGAATGAGTCCTGATGACATGTTTTGAGGCCATTTATTAAATCAAGTGTAAACCCTATTTTATCCATGTCCCTCCAAGTTACAACTATCAGTAAATTAGGTACTCTTCTTTTTGTTTAAAATGGGCTATTTTGAGTTCCTTGAATTGCGATTTAAAGCATCTAGTAATGAAGTTATTTTCTTGTCCTACCCTTGGAAGGCCCATATACCCTCCTCTGGCATAACTTTTCTTTTGGTTTTACCCATTAATTCATTCTCCATGCAAGTATGCACCCATGCATGAATGCATATGTGCTGAGAGAGGGGGGAATTTTCCCTCTAAGGCGACACATGTGTCTCAAATCTTCATGTTACATCCCTTTAAATGGACGGACTCCCTCTGTATGTATCTATTTTCCCCCTAGATCTCTCCACTCCAGTGGAGAGATTTCACTTTTTTATACCCTGCAATAGTAAGAATTTTTTTTGTTTATGCAAAGCATCCAGCTTTATTTGCAATTCCTTTTCTGAGTGCCATCTGAGTCCTGATGACATGTGTCAAAGTTTCCAAGTATTTTCTCACAAGTATCTTCTGTATTAGGAGAATGCAGCATCTTACTCCAGTATCCTAGGCTGATTGCTTTCTTATTTTCATTCATTTTCTACTTTTTCATTCAAACAGCTCTAAAATTGGATTTAGCTTTCTCATAAAGCACAGAGATTTTGCATTTTTGCCCTGAACTTCATTCTTCAGTGCGTGTTGAACAGAATCCTTATCGTCATCTGAAAACATTTCTGCAAACTTCCTCTCCCCGTATCTTGTGAATCCTCCACCCCTAATACACTCATTCCCTTCATGTACCAGTCCGTTGCCATCATTTAAGACAGTAATTTATAATTAGCATCTCTATAACTTATGGTTCAATTTCTCTGTTCCACTGCAGACTAGAGAAGGCATTTTTAATTTTGTCTGTATCTATTTCAAAAGAGTAAAACCTACTAGCCTTTTTTAAACATTGAAAATGTAAAGATGCTTTGAATTTGTGTTTGTTTCATATTTAGGAAGATTGTAGTTCTTTATCATGCTCTCCAAAATTACACTGCATCTTGTATATAGAGAAAAGGATGAGAAATACTTCCTTTTATCTCCAAGAATGTCTTCCCAGTGCTTACAAAGAAGCCTGGACTAACATACAGAATGGAGTGTTCACTCTATGTGAGGTTTTGTTGGCTTCCAGACTAGAACTTCATCTAGCAGACAGCATCTATATTTCATCACATGCAACCCTCTATTTAATTAGGCAAGTTCTTTAAGCAAATTTCTTCCCAATAGCATTCTCTCTTTGCATTTTCACATCATAGAGTGATGACATTCTTAGTTCTTACTGCTGTTCAAAGTGTGTGTGGGGGGGGTTGGTGCTAACAAGCTGTCCCTGGGGACTAGTTGGGATGGACAGACCATCAGCTCCCGTCTATCAAAGCCCAAATAAAATTCTAAAAATTGTCTTGGAAATTAGCTTTTTCATTTGATCATAAAAATAAATTCAAGAAACATAAACTGAAGTTAATAAAGAATNTGGTGCTAACAAGCTGTCCCTGGGGACTAGTTGGGATGGACAGACCATCAGCTCCCGTCTATCAAAGCCCAAATAAAATTCTAAAAATTGTCTTGGAAATTAGCTTTTTCATTTGATCATAAAAATAAATTCAAGAAACATAAACTGAAGTTAATAAAGAATAGTTACTTAGAGGTTTTACATGATATTATTTGTTGGTGGGGGTTGTTATGAAAGTATAACATTCAAGGATTTCTTCCTGTTTGGAGAAGGAAGGATGGTTAGATTAAGGCCAAATGTAACGCGGAGCACTTTCATAAAAACATTGTATTCCCCTGTTTTTATATTCTTAGAATAGGAAGGTAGCCATTGATATTGGAACATTGTCTCCAATAATTAGTGTTTATTAAGCACTCAGTATGTGTGTGTCTAAGTTGCTTCAGTTGTGTCAGACTCTTTGCGACCTCATGAACTGTAGTCCGCCAGGCTCCTCGCTTCAAAGTTCTCCACTTCAGTGGAGTTCTCCAAGAATTCTGGAATGAGTTGTCATTCCATTCTCCAGGGGACCTTCCTGACCCAAGGATTAAA
>SJYV01029434.1:0-10126 GCA_006410875.1 Neotragus pygmaeus
GAAGGATTGGGGGCAGGAGGAGAAGGGCACGACAGAGGATGAGATGGCTGGATGGCCTCACCAACTCAGTGGACATGAGTTTGGGTGAACTTCGGGTGTTGGTGATGGACAGGGAGGCCTGGTGTGCTGGGATTCATGGGGTTGCAGAGAGTCGGACATGACTGAGTGACTGGATTGAACTGGAGTGAGCCCTGACTGAAGGGAAGAGGCCCACCCACTTAGGAAGGGCAACTGGGCTGACTCAGTGAACTAATCTAAATGTTGTGAAAGTGAAGTTGCTCAGTCGTGTTTGACTCTCTGCAACCCGGTGGACTGCAGCCTGCGAGGCTCCTCTGTCCAAGGGATTTTCTAGGCAAGAATACTGGAGTGGGCTGCCATTTCCTTCTCCAGAGGATCTTCCAAACTCAGGGATCAAACCCGGGTCTCCCATGTTATAGGCAGACGCTTTTATTGTCTGAGCCACCAGGGAAGTCCTGGTGGCTAAATGTTAATCTCGTCGAAAAACACCCAGAGGGCCTTCCCCAGAGGGGACACGGCTCTGGCCCCAAAGCGGGAATTGGCCTGGTGGTTGAGGCCCCTTGCTTCCGCTGCAGGGAGCACAGGCTGATCCTGGTTAGGGAATCACGCTGTTGCATGCTGGGAGGTACGGCCAAAAAGTAAGGAGGACTGTCGAAAACAGAAGCATTCAGAATAATTTTGGCCACGTACCTGGGCCCAGCTCCGCCAACACATAAACTCTAATCACCGCAACCGTAAACACCTTCCAGTGTAAGAAATAGAGCAACTCAAGGACACAGTCTAAGCTCCCCCAGCACTGCTGGCTTCTCTCTTCCCACAGAGGGCTGCTAGTCTGCACTGAGCCTTGCCCTTTCCTGTGCCTGTCTTTACACTTTTACCACGGTACGCATACACTATTTTAACTCTGTCTGGACGAGTCACGGATGTTTCCAGAAGTCCCCTGGCTCTCCTGGACTGACCAGATCAGGTGTGACTAGGAAACCAGCAGAGATTTTTATTATTATTTTACATTTAACTCTGTTCTTCCTTCCTTTTTTTCCTTTTCTTCTTTCCTTTATTCACTTAACTCCCAGGCATCGTGCACGCGGAATTTGACCAAGACACAGTTCTGTCCCCAAAGAGGGCTGCTCCTGCTCTGCGTGACACCCACAGGGGCTGCCGAGTGACCACAGTCTCACTTCTCTCCACGCGCCTGCTGCTTGCTTCCTGCTCTGAGCCCGCTGTTCACAGGGCCCAGCTGGTCTGAGACTCCGACCCTTCTTGGCCACTGGCTGCGGTGACACAGCCCAGTTCTTCCCTCTGAGAGTCCATCTCGGCAGAATCTCACCTGACAGGTCCCCCCAAAGGCCACTATTCCCTTGCCTTGGTGGACAGACTGCACGGTCACAGGCCCCTGGGGACCCCTGGGAGTGCAGCCTGCATTGGTCCTTTTCAGAGGCTCCTCTGCGGTGAAATGTTTTGGCCAGTCTTAGTGAGGGTGGCTCAGTGGATGCTTTTCTTTCTTTTTTAAGAGCTGCTTTTAAAACAGTGTTTGCTCATCTACTTAGGGGTGTGCTGGGTCTTCGCTGCTGCTCTCTGGGGTGTGCCAGGCGTCCATGGCGCTGGTTTCCCTCGTGGAGCCCGGCCTCCAGGAGCTTGGGCTTCTGGCTTCCGCGGTTGCACTTCCAGGCTTTGAGCACAGCCTCAGTCGTCATGGCACTCAGGCTTAGCTGCCCTGCAGCATGTGGAATCTTCCCAGACCAGGGGTTGAACCCATGTCTCCTGCCATCGGCAGGCAGATTCTTAACCACTGAGCCACCAGGGAAACCCTCGGTGGATACCTCTAAACCCTCGTGTTTCACATTAAGGACACCCCATGTATAAAAGCTGATTTCTTCCCCAAGAAATGCGTCCCTGAAGGCAGTTACTGAAGGGACCCACCTGGAGTAACCTCCCTGCCTCTGGAAATGGTCTTTTCCCGAAAGAGCTGCGACAGTATTTCTCAGCCCCCACATGCTCTTCTAAAACCTCCCCATGTGCACAGAAAGTGGGTGCGATCTGTGTCCACTTCCCCTGAAGCTGGCTCGGGCTCCATGACCCCAGCAGAGCTCAGGGAGGTCCTGCTCTGCGCCTTCTGAGGCTGGTTTGCAAAAGACCAGGCATACCCTCCTGGGGCGCTTGCCCTGGCGGCCTAGCCAGGGAGCTTGCTCCTGGGGTTCCCGCTAACAGTCCCAGCTGCCAGCCGCCAGCCCTGTGGGCAAGGAAGTCCTGTGATAACTCTGGCCAGCCATCATCACTAGACAACCCTGGTGGTCTCCGTGGCAACTCTCTTGCATCATTCGTGTAGTCTGAGCAGGAACTATCCCGCTGAACCCATAACCCCAGAAAACTGGGGTGAGAAGCCTGGAGAGAAGAATGAGTGGCTGCTGCAGGTCCAGCCAGCTGGGCCTGGGGTGGCCCCTTCCGCAGCCGTGTGTAGGCGGAGTGCGTCGTTTCCATGTGGCGTGGCGCATCGCTCCTGAGACCCTGGTGTTCCCTGTCCGCGCTGTACCCAGCCGTCCGGGGAAGCCGGGCTCGGCACACTGCGGGCGCTGCTGGGAGGACGGGGCTCCTGGGCGTAACAAGCTTCCACTACTCCAACGGCCCTTCTCTCCGACCAGGGGCCCAGGGCTTTGGGTTTCTCTGGTAGGAACCCAGGATGTCTCAAGTGAGAGTCATAACAATTTAAGCGTCAAACGATCCCGGTGAAAAAAGGATGAAGGGCGCCGAGATCCCAGGCCCTCAGGGTGTGGTTCACAAGCGCACCAGCAGGGGCAGCCGCGCTCACAGTGCTTGTGCAAATCCAAGCTGCTCGGTGCTGGAGCTCCTAAAACAAACATCTCAAACAGAAAGGAAGTAAAGCCAAGCGCATCTCCAGGCGGGGCGCACGCGTGCTACGGAGACGGGCCTGCTTCCGCGGCTGCGCAGCCAAGTAGACCCTCTCTTTGGATCGTCTGATCCTTTCCTCTCCTGAGCCTCGATAATCGACCCTGATGGACCGGAGGCCGCGGAGCTCTTGCCCAAAACCGCTCACCCCTCTGCTGGCTGGCTAGGCCACCAGAGATGCTTGGAGGGTCTTGGACAGGAGAACGGAAAGAATTATCAGAGCGAGAGGGAACCAGAGCGACCAGGGGCAGAGGAGGCGGGAGGGCCCCCCAGGCCTGCTGCTCCCCGCGCCTCGGCCGCCTCTCCCGGCTGTGGCCCCCATGCCCGGCTCGGCCGTGAGCCCGCCCCTGGCTGAGCGCAGGAGGGGAGGCGGCCTCCCGTGGCCTCCGGATGGGAGCGGGAAAGGAGAGGCCACTTAAAAGTCATTCTGCGAGTTTCATAACACCCCCGAGCAGCCTCTGAGTCCTCTTCCAAGCTCCCTGGAATATGCGTTTGGTTCATGGTTTAAGGGGCTTGAAGAAGGAAACGCAGTTCCCCGTCGAAGCCCTTTAGGGCCCTTTTTTCTCTCCAGGTGGATGTCCCCCCATCTCGCTTCCAAGCATTTTCTCCTCCTGACATTTACACGTGAACTCTCCTGCCCTTTTTTTTTGTGTTTTGGCCATCAGGCTCATTTCTCTTGCAGATCCCGAGGGGCTCTGGGATTCGCCCCCAGGAAACATGAAGACCAGGACAGACGGTCCAGGTCAGGAATGTGGGCCCATTCGTCATCCCGGTGCCACAGCCTCAGCACTGCAGGGCTGGGTCCAGGTGGATCCAGGAAGATCCCAGCGGATCCAGGCATATTCAGGTGGATCCAGATGGATCTGGGGAGATCCCGGGCTGGGAAGGACCTTACAGCCTCCCCTAAGCCCCACACAGGGCCTGTCACAGCCCGGGGTCTTCAGAGGCCCGCAGGACACACTTTCCAAGAGACGATTTCTCTTTTCATAAATCATTCTCAACAATATCTTTTAATTAAAATAAACACAGGTATTTGTGAAGGAGAATGCAAAATTTAAACAACTTTTTACCATAAAACTGAAGACCTCAGGGCCCTGGGGTGGCCGATCCCACCCACGTTCTGAGCACTCAGGAAAGGCACATCCCTCTATGCTGGCAAGACCACCGGGTGGGAGCCTTTGATGGCTCAGAGCTGGTCCCAGCCTTCACCTCACACACGAGGAAAACCAGGGCCTGGATCACAGTCACATGGTCACTGAGCTGATCAATGCCTGCAGTCACTTACATGCCCAGGAGGGGGTGAATACAGTCCCACAACCTTCAGGCCCTGGGGAGCACGGTGGTGAGCCCTGGAGAGGGCCCGGGGGCACCGGTGCGGTCAGTTGGCATCAGTCGCAGCCAGTTCACTGGGTTGTAGGTGACACACAGCTCAGGGTTAGATTAAGGCGTTCAGCACCTCGGTCTGACTCACACCTCCTGAAACGATGATCAAATGGCTTGGTGAGCCTCCATCACCTCATACAGACACTGCATTGAAGAAACGTGAAGAACGCTTTCCTTGTGATGAGAACTCTTCGGCTTACCTTAACGACTTCCCTATGCACCATGCAGCAGTGTTAATTACCGTTGTGCACCTTCGTCCCTGCTACCTCTTATCGCTGGAAGTTTGTACCGCCTGATTGCCTTCATCCAATTTTCCCTGCCTCTTGTAAGCACAAATCTGATCTGTTTTTTTAAAAAAATATTAATTAATTTATTTAGGCTGTGTCAGGTCTTCATTTACGGCAAATGAGATCTTTAGTTGCAACACGCTACCTCTTAGCTGCGGCGTGTGGGGTCTCGCTCCCCAACCAGGGACTGAACCTGGGACCTCAGCAGTAAGGCCTAGGAGGCCTGACCACTGGACCGCCGGGGAAGTCCCAATGTCACTCTTGTAGATCCTTGATGACGGAGCCGAGACTCACAACACAGGCTCAGCCCTGGCTCCCTTGGGGCGTCAGAGCGCTGGCCATCCTCAGGCCTCGGCCCCTCAGGCCCCTCTTGGCCGTGAAGAGCTGTGCCTGCCCTGGGCCTGCGGTCATCGCATTCATCTGCGTCTGTCCTCCTTGATCCCTCGCTCCCCGTGTGCCTGGGCAGCTCCCAGAAGATGCTCAGCCCTGCCAGGATTCACCTTCTCACTGACCCTGGGTCTCCCCCCAGAGAAGGGTTAAGGGCGGTGGGTCACTGCCCAGCCTGGGGCCGTCCTGCTGCTTCAGCTCTCTGTGAAGCAGCGCTGCTCCCCGCTCTCGGCAGCCATTCCAGGGGCAGGACTGGCACACAGCCCCCTCATTTACAAGGCTCTGCAAGAGCCTGCAGGAGAATCCAGCTGTGCTGGCCTTTCCCCAGACCTGCCCTAAGGCCACTTCCCAGCACAGGCTGACTGTCCTCACTGGGGAGGTCCTCCGGCAGCTTCCCCACCCAGGTAGCACAACCCAGACCAAAGAAGGAAAAGCCCTTCTGTAAAATCCTGGGCAAGACTCCAAAGCTGCGCTCCGTGGGATGGGGGAGCCGAAGGGAGGCAGGATGCTCCTGAGAGACAGGCGCGTCTGGGCAGCGGGCACACGGGCTCTGACGCTGCTGTGCCGCACGCCTGCTGCTCTGCACGCTCAGTGTGGGGTGACCTGCAGTCTCCCTGGGTTTTCTCCTACATCGAGGTTGGGTCAGATGAGAAGGGCCTGATCTGCAAGAAATCCTGGTGGGGTCAGTGCTCCCAATCTTGGGAGGACCCTGTTTCTTCAGAGGGCCCGGACCAGGGAAAGATGTTCTTAGGGTAGAAAGTAAGAAAAGCTTAGACAAATATTTCATTTTCTGGACTGTAAGATTCTTGACTTTATTCCTCAAGACTTGATTCAGCTGCCTGGGGCTTTAAAGGACGGCTGTGTGTGTTGAGGCTCTGACACCTGTCCAGGCTGGAAGATGCAGCATCTGTATCTCCAGGTGACCTGGGGGAGGGGCCTGCCTCCAGGACACTGCAGCATCCTTCTCCAGAGACGCTGCCGCCAAGACGGCAGCAGGGAGGGACACACGGTGCCCACCCAGTGGACACAGACAGTGCAGTGGGCACCCAAGATCGGAGCGTGCTGCGTGCCCACTCAGGCTGCAGTCTGTGCCAGCTGTGCCATCAGCCTGGAGGATCCCTTGCAAAAGAAAGCACTTTGTCTTTGGAGGTGCCCCAGCTCCTGGGCACACTAGTGTCTCAGAATTCCATGGCCCTCCGAGTCCAGCTCCACAAGCCTAAAGGGCAGTAATCCTTGGGAGCCAGAGGCTGGCAGGACCATCCGCGAGGGGATGGCACCTTCCTTGAAAGCCTGGTGCCCTCTGCTCCCCACCAGGGTCCTCCCTGCCAGGAGCCTGGGTGCTCCTTCCCTGTCCAGGCCACTGGGTTTCTGGGCTGTTCCTGCACCCAGGAAAGAGCTGTGTGCTTCTGTGCCCTCTGAGATGCCCGCAGCAGGCCCCCTGGGTGGCCCAGTCACCAGCAGCTACCCCAGGACAGCTTTCTGAGGCCCAGAGAAAAGCCCAGCGTCACCCCCACTTCTCAGAGCCGCTGTTTGGGAGGCGGAGGGAGCTCCTCGACAGGGGAAGGCCAAGGGGACAGAGCTGTTTGAGGCGCAGTGACCCTCACTGAAGGGCACTGCCGAAGCCTTGCTAGGCCCGTAGGATCTCCCCTGCCCGCCACTGCCCCTCTTCCCTGTGGAGTTCACTCCCTTCACAGACAGGCCGAGGCCTAGGGGTGGGCCGTTCAAGCCTGGGGGCCAGCGGGTGTGCGGAAGGGGCGGGATCAGACCTGGGGGGGCGTGGTGTCCTAACCGAGGCGCGGCGCCCCCTCCCCGAGTCCCTGACTTCCTGCTTCCAGGACACCAAACACGACGACCTCCCTTCTCCTGCGGCACACGTTTATCTGGGCTCTTGGATCGTGGATGACGGATCACGTGTGTCTCCACCCTCGTCCGGCGGCCGGAACCTCTGAGAAGTTCCGGGCACAGGGAGCCGCTGCTTCCTCTGCGGCGGGGCGCACAGGGGTTCCCCGGGGCGCAGCCGGCACGGCCCGGCCCTGCGCCGTGACATCAGCCCGGGGCTGTGACATCGGCGCCGGCCTGGTGCAGTGTGCAAAGCCTGTGGGCCGGCGCGGCCCGGACACGCCCTCCCCGAGCAGAACAAAACTGTGCGCGGGCCGGCGCGCCCAGCCTCGTTTCCAGAGCCCGCCCTCTCGCCTGCCCGCCGCCCGCCGCGCTCCGCCGCTGCCAGGTGAGTGCGCCCCGGGCTCGGACGCCCGGCCCGTGCGCCGCCGAGCACCCAGGCCCCTACCCGTCGGAGCGCCGAGCGCCCAGGTTCCCCACCCGCCGGAGCGCCTGCCCGCGCGATCAGGGCGCCCCTAGCCTTCCAGCTCCGCCGCCGCCTCCAGGGATGCTACAGGGAGGGTCGCAAGAAAAAGGGGCGCTGGGTGGGCGCGGGCGGAGGAGAGGGGTGAAGTGGCCGCGGTTCTCTTTCCAGTTAGCGCGGGGCCCCTTACTGCCCGGGGCGCCGGGACGCAGGCGGATCCCTCCCCCGGCGGGTACCGTGGCGGGACAATGGGCGATTCTGCGCGCACTGACGCGCCTTGTGCGGCGGGGGATGAGGGCATCCGTGCCACCCCTCCTGCCCGGGGGGAGCGTGCGGCGGGCGGGTGGGGGCCCGCCTGGCACAGCTGTGCCCGGAGCGCGGATGTGAGTTTCCCCTTTTGCGAAGGGCTACGTGGAGGTCGCCTCGCCGCCTTCACCCCTGACGCCCCGGGACTTGGCGCGGCGCGGGGACCACCACCCAAGCCTGGAGGAAGCCAGTGTTTGCAGCCTCAGTCCCGATGGCCGGGGGCAGGAAGGGGCGCTGTGAGCACACTTGAAGCAAGTTGCAACCCGTTCCCAACAAGCAGCCTGCAGGCAGGCGCCTCCTCCGCGCTCACGGCTGCCAAGTATGCTGCAAACCCTCGTCCAGTTCCGCCGTTGGCGATCTGATCGAGACCCGGGGCTTGACGGGAGCGGGGGTGGGCTCCGCCCTCCCTGGAGGCCTGGGCCCCGCCCCTGCTCCTGGGCGTGGACGGGTGGGTAGCCCCTCCCAGATGGGGGGACTTGGCCTGGGGGTCTTGTCGCAGTAGCTCCTGGAGGCCCGCGGGGCATGGTGGAAGCGGGACCCCAACTTGTAGAGGTGATGCTGAGGCAGACTGACCGGAGACTCTTTGCGGGGCCGGTTGTCTTTGCCCGCAGCCTCCCTGCCTCCCAGAAGCTGGAGAGGCCAGAGGAGCTGGCCGCCCCCTGTCCTCTCAGAGCAGCTGGGGTCCGGCACTCCCTGGGGGTCGTGCTCCCTGCCGCCACTCACTGTTAGCCCCTGAGGGTCAAGGTGGGCTTAGGGCGGGGGCCGCGGCCACCTCTTTCCAGAGAGACTGTCCCTGTGGCTGGATCAAAGCCCGCACTGCTCACTGTCTCCCAGGGAAGGACCCGGCCCTGCAGGGAGGAAGCCGGCTTCCTGTGAGGTTGGCTTGGAGAGGACGGGGGAGTCGTGCATTGGATATATTGCACTGAGGAGAATGAAGGTCGCCATTTGCCACCCTCAGACTCGTCGGCAAATAAGGAAAGAGTCCCGACTCGGCAGGAGAGCTGGCCTTTCCCGAGAGAACAGCCGGCTGACGTCTATGCCTGCCAGGCCCGGGACTGGCCTGCGTCCTTAGCCGTCTCGTCTGGGGCAGCCTGTGAGGTGGGGTGGAAGCTGGGGCTCAGAGGTGACCAGTGACTCACTCCAGGTCAAAGGCCGCCATTGAGACACAGGCAGACACCTTCCAGGCCCACACCCAGCCTCCTGGTCACTCTGTCTCCTGTCTCGGATCAGCTCTCCAGGGACAGATCCGCCACTCCCGAGACAGACGTGCCTAACAAAAGAGCTTTACAGAAGCTTACACGCTGCTTAGGGAGGATGTGGCTCTGCTAGTGTGAATGTGGAAGGAGTCCAATTAGAACTTGCCGCCACTGGGTCCTCAACAATGTGGGGAGAGGGAAGGGCCCCTGGAAGTTGGGGCCTGGGTCCCGGGGATGCACTCTCACCAAGTCTGATGCGTGTTTGGATTTCAGTGTCAGGTTGGCAGGAAACAGAAGCAGCCTGGAGAAGAGCCTTCCTTAGGAGAAGCCAGGTGCAGAGCTGGGTTGGGGCAGGCAGGGGTGGGCGCCTGCAGACCCAGTGGTCAGGGATTTGCTGGGGACGGGGGAGGGGGGGCGCCCACAGACCCAGTGGTCAGGAATTTCTGCGGTGATGCTGGGCTTGCACTACGCAGCTCCCCAGGAATTCATCTGACGTCATTGCCCAGTGATTCCATGTATGGTAAAGAGTGTAAATACGGAGGCACTTAGCTTCTCCGCGGCTTCCTGGGGTGGGAGATAGCGTCTGACTCCAGATCCCTGGCTGCGGTGCTGCCTTTCTGCAGGGCCTGCGGGGGCTGCCTGACCTGTCAGCTTCAAGCAGCCTGTTTTACAAGGGCTAAGGGCTCATGTGCTTTGCTTTTGCTTTTAAAAATTTAATCCAGGAAAATAATTCAGGCCTTTTCAGCGTGGGTAACCAACTGTTACTAAATTGGCATCATCCCAGATGAAAGCAAATGAACTTTTATCTGTTGGTTAATCTATGGGACCTTGTTACAATATCAGGCTTCCTGTGACAGTTTGAAAATGCTTAAATCCTAGCCCGCTGTTTCTACCTTTGTTGACCTTCAGATTCTGAACCCTGTGGAGAGTGCCCTGCTGGTAAAGGCATGAGGGGCGCAGTCACCACCTGACAAGGGCCTCAGGGCCTGGGCTTGAAGAGAGAACTCAGAGCAGGGAGAGAGGGAGCAGGGTGACACCGGGTTGAAGCACCGTGGTGTCCGCACAGGGGTGCTGGAGGGCTGAGTTGCCTGCAGTTTCAGGAACCATGTGATGCTGAAGCCAAGCCTGCACCCCATGTCGGTCCTTGCGCCCCTGCAGTGACTGACCACATCTTTCAGGGCAGGACCGTTTCCCGGACTCTGTTTCTCCGGGCACCCCTCCTTCCTTGGGTGCCCTCCAGTGTAGGGGCGGGGAAAGGCTTGAGCAGCAGGTTGGAAAGGATGACAGCTCCTGTGTGCACTTGGCCAGGTACCACCCAGCCCAGCCAGGCCCCGCCCGGCCCC
>SJYV01029435.1:0-13250 GCA_006410875.1 Neotragus pygmaeus
CTACTCCGTTTCTTTTAAGGGATTCTTGCCCACAGTAGTAGATATAATGGTCATCTGAGTTAAATTCACTCCTTCCAATCCATTTTAGCTCACTGATTTCTAAAATGTCAATGTTCACTCTTGCCATCTCTTGTTTGACCATTTCTCATTTACCTTTTTTCATGAACTTAGCATTCCAGATTCCTATGTAATATTGCTTTTTACATCATCAGACTTTACTTCTAATGAGTTGTTAAGGAAAGGAGTTCACTAATATTGCCATTCACAAAACTGACAACTTAATTCACAAAGCCAGCAGATCGAGGAAGTGGTGGACTAGTGTCCCTAAAAGTCATCTCGTCCAAGTGAGAATTCAGGTTTCTTTTGTACGAAAAGGGGAGGGCATGTGTCTGGTTGTTTGAAACTTCTTGGTGTTGGAATCCTTTGTTTTTGCAGCTGTCCAGGTAGATCTGATCAGTGGCCTTATAAGCTTCCAACAAGAAAACTGCTATTTGTGTGCTGTATCTTTTAGTCTCTATAATGAATGGAAAAGTGTTATACTTTTAATGATCAGAACCTTGAACATAGGCTATTCTGTATATTTCAGGTTACTGGCAACATTCTTTTACTTATTGACTAGACAAAGCTGCAGGGTCATCATGACTAAGCACAGGCAACAAAGCACACAATTAGAACTAAAGGAATAGATCCAATAAGGAGTCAGGTCTGTTCTCTAGCATATCTGTCCATAAGTGAGAAAATAATATGGGAATAACATATAAGAGATATCTAGAAGGAAGGCCCAGACAGAGCAGCAGGACCTAGAATGATTAGAGTTGACATATAAGGGATATGGGCTTTCCAGGTTGCACTAGTGGTAAAGAATACATCTGCCAATGCAGGAGATGCAAGAGAGGTGGGTTCAGTCCCTGAGTTAGGAAGATCCCCTGATGGAAGACATGGCAATCCACTCCAGTGTCCTTGACTGGAGAATCCCATGGACACAGAGCCTGTGGTCTACAGTCCATAGAGTCACAAAGAGTAGGAGATGACTGAAGTGACTTATCCCTCATAAGGGATACACCTGACCATTCAAACTCAAGATCCACCTGCTCCTGTTCTCATCCCCAGGTTCTGTTTGGTCTGAGAAATGAAGTTTCACAGAGTGAGAGTCCTAATATCTCTGCTCTGGAATACCTTTTGTTTGACTGATCACAAGGATTAGAGAATACTTGGCTTCCAGCCACAAGAAAAGAGGAAAGAGCTTATAGAGCAAAAGAGACAGATGGTGATAATTACATTTTCGATACAACATCACAGTGTGGTCTAGTAGTTACATATGTCCTTGGGGATTCTCAAGTGTACTAGGAAAAAGAACCCTGGAAAAAGATCCAGTTTCCTGAGAATACAGTGTTTCTTATTTTTTACTTTCAAAAGTAAACATTTTCATTAATGAGTAGTAAATATTGAAATGTAACCATTATATACAGTAAAATCTTGCACATGACTTGGCACAACACAGGTGATTAACACCCTTCACTTCAAAAAAGCCATCATAATGATCAATTTCCATCCAAAATAGTCAATTTTCTATTGACACTCCTTTGCTTACATGTTTTTCTTGTTTCTAGAATGTCTCCCACCAGTATCTCACAAGTATTATAAGTGCAATTTTATGGCCAAGGGAAGGCTTACTTTTTGAGACCCACTTCAGACAGTTATCCTTTATACCTTCACTGTTCAAAGTTTGGTCCATATAACAGCAAAATTGGCATTACTTTGGAGTTTATTAGGAATGCAGATTCTAGATTCCACAGTAAATCTACTGAAACAGAAGCTGCATTTTATCATGACCTTCCAGAGATAATCATCATTAATCTTTGAGAAACCTGGATTTCTCCTCCAATTTGTGCAGTTCTTATATGTCCTTGTAAATTGAGACTTGAGAAAAGTCTGCACACCTTTGAAAAACTTAATTCCTAATGTTTTCTAAACAGAAAAAATGTAATAATGCTTATTAAGATGAATTTAAACATTGATCTCATTCACATGAAACCTAACCATTTGGAGCATTTTGTAAACTTGATCATTTAAATCTAAAATTTGTGATACTTCAGATCAAATGCTATGATCTTTAATTGTCTCAGTGATCTATTAAACTGTGGTTTCAAATCAACAGGGAAAAGTTAATTCCATATGTAAAACCTGTTATTGTGAATTTTAGAGCATAGTTAAGCAGTGTTCAGCAAACATTCTCAGATGAGGGAGCTTCTGTCCTCTTGCGGAGAAGGTCATCATCAGATATAGATTAGCACGGGCAGTGTGATCTGAAAAAAAAAAAAAAAAAAGCAGAGTTTGTCATGTTCTTTACTTCCCTTTCTAGTAGCGAAATGTTACAGGTTTGTTTCACAGAAATATCTTCACCATAATTATCTAAAAAAGAGAAATCCCTGACAAATACACTTTGTCTGTGTTAATCTTCTTGCCCAGACTAGATCCAAAAATGGTATCCAGTATCATATTTGACATTTTGTTGCAACTTATATGTGAAAATTATCTCTCAAATGGAAATCAGAGTGAACATCCCCCCCACCAACTTAGGACATTATTTTCTTGCTAGCTCAGTTCTTCACACATTCCCGTTTAACTTCCATTCCTTCTTCACTGGATGGATGAATATTGCTGGAATATGAAAAAAAATAAGCATAGCACACCTCATACTATTTTTAATATGAAATCTGTTGACATTTCCATAGAAAAGAAAGGTCTTACAAATTTCTCATCACTATCATATCTGCTCCAAAATGGAAAAAATTGGATATTTTCTCTCAAAGTGAAAAATTTCCCTCAAGGTGTTGTGCTCCTTCTCCTTCTAACTCAATAACCATTTCCATGAGAGTTTCTCTGAGTATATTGTTCAGAAAAGAAAACCAAAATTTGTCTGACTGATACAGCACACAATATTTCAAATGTCTCATTCCACTGTCTATAGGAGTTCTTGGAATCTCATGTTGATGAAAAATGCTTTACAGGTAGAGGAAAGATTTGTTAGGTTTCCCCTGATACCAGGAGTATTTTATAAGCTTTTTCTCTGGTGAGATTTTAGTAGATGTCCTGCTTATACTATGTTCATTTTAATCTCTTTGCTGCTAAGTTGCTTCAGTCGTGTCCAACTCTGTGTAACCCCATAGATGGCAGCCTGCCAGGCTCCGCCATCACTGGAACTCTCCAGGCAAGAACACTGGAGTGGGTTGCCGTTTCTTCTCCAATGCATGAAAGTGAAAAGTGAAAGTGAAGTCACTCAGTTGTGTCTGACTCTTACCAACCCCATGGGCTGCAACCTACCAGGCTCCTCCATCCATGAGATTTTCCAGGCAATAGTACTGGAGTCTCATTACTGTTATACAACCAAAGGAAATAGACATTAACAGTTCAAAATGCTATTCATTTTATATCCTATAAAAGACAAGCTTACATAAATGTTGGTGTGAAATTTTCAAGCACTGAAATGTGGAATTAAAACATAAAGCTAAATTTTAATGAAAAGTGGATAATAAGCTGGGTTCTTACAAGAAAAGCAATTCAGTGTTCATGTATATAGAAAACATGCATTTATTTTTTCACAAAATATTTGAGAGGCCACAGTGGGCTCTATCTCACTGGGGATGCATTTGTGAATCAATTTGCCCTCAAGGATCTTACATTCCAGTGAATACATAAACAATAAGCAAGTGACAAACACAAAGTATATACTTAAAAATATGTAAGACATTGAAGCAAGCAACCAAGGGCAAGTAAGTAAAAAGAGATTGCTAGGGAAGAGTTTTCTGAGGAGGTAGTACTTAAGGTGAGAAGTTGAGAAGTTGAGGTGGGGCACAGTTTTAAAATTGCTAAGATCCCAAAGAAAGTACAAGTGGCTCGTGAAACAGTATGAAATGAGATGGAGTTTTACAGTGGGCCATTGACTGGATCACCCAGGGCCTTGCACAACATAGAAGTCTGGACATCATGTGAAGCATAATAGTCAGCTATCAAAGAAGTTTAACAACAAAGTGAAATGATTGAATTTATATTTCTAAATTATTTCCTTGGGTGCTAAGTGGATGTTAGATTGGAGTAGAGCAAAAAGTGAAGAGCAAATAAAAACAGATGACATCTGGGCCAAAGAGAGAAAACACTGCCGTGGATAAAGCTGCTGGAAATCACCATGGAAGCAGCTGGGGGAGACTCGTTTGGGGAGCATGGACCATGATTTTGCTGGCTGATTAGACAGGGGAAGTAAATTACCTTTAACATGGGGAGAGGGGAGGAAAGGGTGAGATGTACGGAGAGAGTAACATGGAAACTTACATTACCATATGTGAAATAGATAGCCAACGAGAATTTGCTGTATGGCTCAGGAAACTCAAACAGGGGCTCTGTATCAACCTAAGGGGTGGGATGGGGAGGGTTCAGAAGGAAGGGGTATATATACCTATGATTGATTCATGTTGAGGTTTGGCAGAAAACAGCAAAATTGTAAAGCAATTATCCTTCAATAAAAGTAAAAAAAAAAAGATGATCATCAAATTAGCCTTTCTTCACCTTAATAGTATGTGATGGCTAGGCATGGAATTGTCTTTAACGAAACATGAATTCAGCTTACCAGTGAAATTATGCTATTTGTATTCAGCCTTTTGAATTTTATCCTTTTACTGTTCTGGATACAAGCAGTAGAAAGTGACCTTATTTAAATAAGCACATAATTAATTGGAAAGATACAAGGGATATTACTATTACAGAGGTAATTTAAGTTTGGGAGAGTTCTGGAAGTTCCAGAAATTTTTAGAGCAGGATTCCCCCCTCCAGTTACTGGGGTACCATAGTTAAAATAAAACACTGTGATTTTTTCCATCTTTGCATTATTCACTCAAGATTCAGTGTCCCGAAAGGGGGTCTGATTATACATTCTTTCACAATAATGGAACTGAAAAGAAAGGACTTGTTAAAGGAACTTTCAAGGACCTTTTCAACTGTATATTGAGACCCAAGATATGCCTTAGATTACAGTCCAACTCTTACTGCATGACATGAGGAGATAATTCTCCCCAAGAAGATGGATGATGGGAAATCACAGAACTAAAAACATTCATGAAAATAACAGAAAACATCATCTGCTGACTTCTACTGGTAGGTTGTATGCTTCAATTTTCAATATTGATCTTACAAATATTTATTTTATTTCATCCATAGAATAGGCTCCAGAAGATAATCCATAAAAGGTAATATAGAGTGATTTAAAGTACATTGGAGAGGGTGCTTTATTTAGCTGATGAAGTTTATCTACAAGTCTTAGGAATACCTTCTTCCAGCTTTCACCTATAACAGTACTTAACTACAGATTTGGTTAGCTATTGATGGTTTTTCAGTAATTTCCTTCTTTACTGAGGAGTTCAGTTCTTTGATTATTTTTATTTTGTTCCATTTATCTCTCAGTTTGATTAATCCAGTTCTTCTATTAAAAGCAATAATGATACAACATATTTTGACCTTTCCCACATGACTTAAATTGCTTTTTACAAATACTAGGAAAATATTATATTGCTGCTGGTGGTGGTGGTGGTGCTGCTGCTGCTAAGTCATTTCAGTTGTGTCTGACTCTGTGTGACCCCATAGATGGCAGCTCACCAGGCTCCCTCGTCCCTGGGATTCTCCAGGCAAGAATGCTGGACTGGGTTGCCATTTCCTTCTCCAATATGTGGAAGTGAAAAGTGAAAGTGAAGTTGCTCAGTTGTGTCCGACTCTTAGTGACCCCATGGACTGCAGCCTACCAGGCTCCTCCATCCATGAGATTTTCCAGGCAAGAGTACTGGAATGGGGTGCCATTGCCTTCTCCAATTATATTGCTATGTGACAAAATAACAAAGTAACAACAACAACTAAGCAAGCTTCATTTCATTGCTATNCTACCAGGCTCCTCCATCCATGAGATTTTCCAGGCAAGAGTACTGGAATGGGGTGCCATTGCCTTCTCCAATTATATTGCTATGTGACAAAATAACAAAGTAACAACAACAACTAAGCAAGCTTCATTTCATTGCTATACTTGCCTTTAAATATATGTCCAGAATGACCAGTTGAAAATGAATATCAAGTAAAATTAAGCCACTTGAGTATTTGTCAAAGAATAAACCCAGTGATCGAACCTGGGTTTCCTGCATTGCAGACAGCTTCTTTACCATCTGAGCCACCAGGGAAGCCCTTTGTTCTTATCACTTCATGTTAAATCATAAGATATTTTTCCATAAGCCTGATGTCCAAGAGGTACTTTGTTAAGTAACGTATTTATATCTCAAGGAACTGTACCCAAGCCTGGCAATTTAACACTGCTGCTGCTGCTGCTGCTGCTGCTAAGTCACTTCAGTCATGTCCAACTCTGTGTGATCCCATAGACGGCAGCCCACCAGGCTCCCCTGTCCCTGGGATTCTCCAGGCAAGAACGTTGGAGTGGGTTGCCATTTCCTTCTCCACTAGCACTCGATATTTGGGTACATTCATGGAAGAAGTATGCTCGAAGAGTAATGGTATTGGGACATTATTGTTGAGCCTTGTCTTTGGTTCAAACATGGGTTTGGATCTTATTTCTTCCATCTATGACTTTGTGATTTAGAAGAAGTTAATTACTCTAAGTAACTTTTTTTCATGTGAAATGAGCATAAACATACACAGAAGCATTTTTGATGATGAAATTATATTGACATATATTTTAAGTACTTAGTGACTGGTGATGATGAAGATGAGGAGTGGAGGAGGTTGAGAAGACGAGGATGGTGGTGGGGAGGATATGAAGGAGTACAAGTGGGCAAGAAGAAACCCCTCTGCTGTGAGGTAGCAGCTGCTCAAAGCACCTACCTGAACAAGAGCAAAGAGAAGCAGCAGAAAGTCAGGGAGAATCACAGCACAGGACCATCCTTTCTCAGAAAACCCTTGGAATTGACAGCTAGTGACTGAACTTTAATATTACTTGACAAAGTTCATTTTATTCCATCATATTAACCTTCTTCCTCCCATCAAAATTACTGAGGCAGGTGGTCGGATTGCTGGCCACGGGACGCTCTTGGTACCGCACAGGACTGTTAGCTCCCGAAGGTAACTGAGGAGAATACACAAGTAGTGATTTTCTCCCCCTGGTGAATTTCACAGCATGAAATCTCTGATAGTCTTTCCTACCACATCCAACTTCTTTAAAAAATAAAAATAAAATTGCAGACTGCCTTCTTTTTAATGAGAGTGCAGAATGCTGTCCACATCAGAGAATAATCCTTTTCAGGCAGGAATACTGGATATAATTTTCTACATAAATGGGAAAAAGTAATCTTATCTTCAGTATATTTCTCTCCTGTGTTATGCAGGTTTAGCCAGACTAAAGCTGTTGACAGAAAATTCTCCACTCGGATGAGAAGCAAAGATGAGAAGAGGTATTGGAATGGTGATAGAAAAGCTTTGTATAATGAGACAAATCCCAGCCCCTCTAGGGAACTCATTCCGTATGGAAACTATTTCATGTTTCTTTCATTATGGGAATGATACGCTGTCTATTAAAAGTACAGAAATGAGATTGTCCAGACAGTTTAATAGGGTGACTCACTTTGTATCAGCATTGGGTTCTGCACACCACAGCGTGTAAGTGTATTTGTCTACAGCACTGTGCTTCAAATAAGTCCAATCTATCATAGGATGGTGGCGTTAGCACCTCTTATTATATAAACCTGTCAGGGCATTACAACATAAACAACACATTCTGCCCAGCTGCAAAACACTTATTCAAGGAGTCCATTTAGTTTCATAAACTTTTTCTAAGTCTCTGACACCTTAAACAAACTATGACAGGCATTTATATTGTATGCCAAACAGGAGGAATAGCTCACTATATAAAATGTATCTAGTGACTACCAACAAAAGAAAGAAGATATGAAATAAAATAAATCTCTATTGAAAAAATCAGATATATTAATAATTCTGAAGAAAATATTCAATTTCCTTTTCCTGTCTCCAAAGCAGGCCATGACAAAAGATAAAACTGAGTTCAGATGCAGACATTTTTTTCAACTGTGTTTTACATGACTAGTCTCCTTTTGGTGGTGGTATATAGACTCCTGCTGACATGATGTTATTTAAATACATATATTATAGGTATAAATATGCATATATATTATATAATATATAGACATCTATTCTGTGACTGTAAGCATGTACATAGAGTTGTCTGTTCTCCAGAAACCACACTCCCACGTGTGAGTATGAATATATGTGTGTGTGTGTGTGTGTGTGTGTGTGTATATACAGCAGAAAATAAAATCATGAAGTAAGGTAAACTATTCTAGACTTGTATATCTATTTTCTATAGAAAAATTACTCTTTAGTAAACTTCCTAACTGAAATGTGTTTTAAGGCAATTCTGCATCATAGACTTGTGATTTATAAAACTGGTCCCAATTTCCTCCAACTATACCACTTCTGTCTCCCCAAGTATTGACAAGGTGAGTTACAGCCATTCACAGTGGAGAGGAAGCTTATATGAAGAGCGACAAGTATATTTTCAAGGGACTGATTTGAAATATTGATATAGTCACATTAATTGAATTTTTGCCTTGAGAAGTGATTACAAAAATGTTGCTCCAATATTAATTTGTATCTGCTTTGGATAAGATTAACATTCATTTCTTCTCCAGTCCCCATTACTCTTTTATTATTCATTAGCATCTCTCTTTGCATGTGTAAGAGACCTTGATGAAGCATGTTTATTCATAGACTAACCTTTTTAAATAATTCTAACAGCTCTCTAACAGTAACCTTCCTGGCATGCGGAATATCTTTTCTTTGTTTCATTATTCAAGGCTTGCACTCCATCCTCCACTTGAGATGCTGAACATGAATCATACCCCTCATCCTATTGCTCTCGTCCTCCCACTAAAATGTCCTCTGCAGCCCGATCCCACAAGAGAGCTGTGTTCACAAAATACTGCAGCAGAAGCGTCCCTTGGTTGGATCAGGGACACTAAAATTTTGACAGATCTCAAGTGCAATTATCGATTTATTTTTTTTTTACAGCTCGTTACATATTTGTTACCATGTTTTAGTTCATTGTTCCTTTACCTTTTGTTAGGATATTTAGTTTGAGTCTGCCTTTGATGAAAGCTCTGGAGGTGACATTTTATCTTTTCTTTGTGTATGTAAGCTCTCGGGCTTATTTTTCTGAGCAGATAAAATGGACAAAGCTGTGAAAAGGAGAGGGAGAGAAAACCAGAAGAAAAGCAGAATCAGTCATTATATTTTTCTACAAGCTGGGACATCATTGTCTTTAAGTCACATTGGCTATATGAATACTTGAAATGAGCAAATTTAATTTTTCATTAAAATTACAGGTTTAATGTTAAACATCTACCTTACAGTAAAACCTGGAACTACTTGTCACCTTAAAGTTACAGATTTCTTTCTTTGAATTAGAGTCATTTTTTTCTTTTCCTTTGGAACAGACCAAAATACATGCTTGGATAGTTCTGGCCTTAAGTATTCTGTTTATGGTACTGAAGGGACAGTATGTGTAAAATTTGTAAGGGAAACTATTCTTATTTTTAGTAAAAATAATGATTAGTTTACTCATTTTAGGAAAGAAAATTATTTAATTTCCCTTAATCATTCAAAAATATCTTTACTCGTAGCTTCTATACTGTGTCACAAAACAGGAAAAAAAAAATCAGTAAACTGGCAAAATCCCTGAGCTGTCACTTGACAGATTACAGAAATCATGTAATATTATTTATTATTTTTTGTAAATGCTGTGGATGTAAGTCTAATTTGAAAACACCCCACTTTTAAATTTTTTTAATGTGTTGGGCTTATACTAGGTAATTTATTATAATTTATAAGATTTTTTCTTTTAACTTTGACAGCCTGCACCTGTACTGTCAGGCTCCAGCAGCAAAGGCAATGCACAGCAAATGTGATTTCTTTTCACCAAACCCATCACAACACCAGGGGAACCTCATGACAAAGACCACATAAGGCTACAGTGAATCAAAGGTCCTGGTTTGATATAATACTCAAAACAATCTGGACACCTTTTATAGTTTGTTAGAGCAAAATTTAGTTCAATTAAATGAATTAGTTAAATTTACTGTTGACTTCATCTCACCCAGTAAAATACTATAGACAGTTTCAGCCTGAGACCAAACCAACATACACAGACCACACAAACCGAGTGAATGAACTTCTGCAAAGTGAACAGCTGTGGATCTAGATACCTATTGGACCAGGCAGTGTACGAATGATGGAACAGAGCAAAATCAGAGCAGAAAAGATCACCCCTTCATTAGAAAGTAAAGAGAGCCTTCTGTCCAGTGACCCCAGTGGGAGAAACCCCAGTGAGACAGAAGCTTCAGTGGGAAGCTGATATCTTCCTTGACAGAAACAAGATAATGGACTCTAGACATAGCAAGGACTTCACCTGGGAAAGATAGGAGAAAATCGCAATAAAGTGAAGAGACTTGAAGAAGAGGGGCTAACTTCAAATTCTAGAATCACATGGAACTTAATAACTGAATGGATACATGAGTGGCCAAAAATCCATACCAGATTTTCTCATCTCGGTCTCAAAAGACAGAGAAACAGAGACAAAGAGGCAGAGGAAGAAACACACACACACATACAGAGACAGTGCCGGCTCTAAACGGTCTCATTGTAAATCTTGGTTCATGCAGCTTACCTATACAAGTATGTATTTTATATATGTGTGCACCTCTGTAAAATGTATATATATATATATATATATATATATATACATTTGTGTACTGTAAAAATTTTAGTATACGCTGTGAACAGTTTTTCAAGTCAGATACAGATTTATCCCCTCCATCTTCTCCTGCTCCTCAAGCGTAATAATAGTGATATTATCTGTCTGAAATACAACTATATTTTAACCAAACCTTTACTGTTGGATATTTCGATTCTTTCCTGTCATTTTTCTTTTTCATTTTTTTAAAATATATAGTCTTAACCACACTGAGATGAACAGCTTAAGAGTATATCTTTGTGAAATTTGCAATCATCTCCAAATGAATTATTCGAAATAAAAATTTTATATTGCTTCAAGGAGACTGAAAAGAAAGTTGGAGCCCAAAGGGCATATACAAATTGAACATTTTTGAAACCGACCGATGAACATTTCTCCAGAAAATTTATTCCAATTGACATTCTGCTTTGGCAGCATTACGAGATAAGCTTTCTCCTAAATCCCTAGCTGTCCTGGATTGGTCCCTGTTATCGTTCACCATTGGTGGTACAATACCTTCTTATAAGTGTGTTGTTGTTCAGGCACTAAGTACTGGCCAACTCTTTGCGACCCCATGGGCTGTAGCCCGCCAGGCTCCTCCATCCATGGGATTTCCCAGGCAAGAATACTGGAGTGGGTTGCCATTTCTTTCTCCAGGGGATCTTCCCAACCCAGGGATAGAATCCACGTCTCTTACATCTCTTGCATGGCAGGCAGATTCTTACCTTGATCCAGGACTTGCACTACAGTCTTATTATACCTGGATGATTTTTTTGCATATTCTATTGTATTTCATTTGCACGTATGGCCATTATTTTTATCACTGTGGCATATTTATAATTATTAATTGTTTATTAAGTATCTGCTAGTATGAAAGCTACTTCCTTATCTCTTTTCCATGATTTCTTAGCTATTCTATTTTAATTTTTCTGCATAAGGTTATGAATCACTTTTTTCACATTTATTTGGACAATTTATTTGAACACTGGAAAGAAAATGGTATTTTATTGAAGTAATTGTAAATTTAAAAGTATATTTGAAAAAAGCAAATTATTTACAACATTAAGTTGACTCATCCAGGAAAATTATCTTACTCTATATACTTTTTATAACAGAGAATATAGTTCAGTACATTTTTTCACATAGTACTTCTTGTTCCATTTTTGTACACCTTAAACACTTTTAAAAACATTTTCATAGTTTTAATTATTTTTTACATATAAGCACTATTTAGTTTTGTAAATGTATTTTCAGGTGTATTACTTGTTCTGCTTTTGTTGAAAATGGAAACATTTATGTATTATAATTTTTAAACAATCTTTTCTGGGAATGTAGAACAGATACTAACTTTTATATATTGACTTTATAACTGACTATTTTAGTAAATGCCTTGGGTTCAAAAGGTTTTCAATTGACGCATGCTTGTGTGCTTAGTTGCTCAGCCATGTCTGACTCTTTACAACCCATCAGACTGTAGCCTGCCAGGCAATGACACAACCCATGGGCTGTAGGTGCCAGGCCTCTCCGTCCATGGATTTTTCAGGCAAGAATACTGGAGCG
Organism: Neotragus pygmaeus; assembly: GCA_006410875.1. Lineage (NCBI taxonomy): Eukaryota > Metazoa > Chordata > Mammalia > Artiodactyla > Bovidae > Neotragus > Neotragus pygmaeus. The sequence goes on from SJYV01029435.1 coordinate 12,350, forward strand.
GCTTGCCATTTCCTTCTCCAAGGGATCACCTTAACCCAGAGATGGAACCCATATCTGTGTCTCCTGCACTGCAGGCAGAGTCTTCATTGGCTGAGCCATCAGGGAAGCCCAATTGACACAATTAGGATTAAACCAATTCTTTAAGTTTGAGAACAATAAAAATGTGTTTCTTCTTTACTAATATTTGCTATTTGGTTGTTTCCCCAGCTCACTCTCACTTGTTTCCTTCCTTGCTTTCTTAACTGAATTTCCATGTAGTAAAAAAGAAAATTAAACAACTTTTTTCAACATGAGGATTTTGTCTTATGCCTGACTTCAGTGGATATTTCTGAAAATAGTAACACTTACCATGTTCTACAAGATTTTATTAGGCATACTTCTCAAAAGGTGCATTTTGCATCTTTTTTGAGGGATATTTAGAAAAGAGTCAAAGTGATAGAAATCAGTGCAGTTCAGTTCTGTCTCTCAGTCATGTCTGATTCTTTGCGATCCCATGAATCACAGCAGGCCAGGCCTCCCTGCCCATCACCAGCTCCCGGAGTTCATCCAGACTCACGTCCATCGAGTCAGTGATGCCATCCAGCCATCTCATCCTGTCATCCCCTTTTCCTCTTGCCCCCAGTCCCTCCCAGCATCAGAGTCTTTGTCAATAAGTCAACTCTTTGCATGAGGTGGCCAAAGTACTGGAGTTTCAGCTTTAGCATCATTCTTTTCAAAGAAATCCCAGGGCTGATCTCCTTCAGAATGGACTGGTTGGATCTCCTTGCAGTCCAAGGGACTCTCAAGAGTCTTCTCCAACACCACAGTTCAAAAGCATCAATTCTTCAGTGCTTAGCTTTCTTCACAGTCCAACTCTCACATCCATATTTGACCACTGGGAAAACCATAGCCTTGACTAGAC
>SJYV01029439.1:16879-76666 GCA_006410875.1 Neotragus pygmaeus
TTTTTTTTTTTTTTTTGCCACACTATAGGACTTGTGGAATCTTAGCTCCCTGACCAGGGATGGAACTCAGGCTCCCCGCTGTGGAAACTTGGAGTCCTAACCGTTGGACCATCAGGGAATTCCCTTCTCTGCTATCTTTTAAAACACTAGTGTCTCTAATGTTTTAGTCATTAGTGATATGTGACTATTTAAATTAGTTAAAATTAAACTCATTAAGAATCTCAGTTTCTCACTGGCCACACATCAAGTGCTGAGTAGCCATGTGTGGCTATAATATTGGACAGTACGGGTGTAGAACATTTCCCATTATCACAGAGTACCAGTGGACCCTGCAGCTAGCACATTACTATCATGTATCAAGAAGAGACAGTTATGAAACATGAGGGATGTGGGCAGGGGCAGCCTTTAAAAGAATGACATAGCCATAGGATATAACAAAAACTGGTTAGAACCAAGTAGATCCAAAGTGGCAAGAAATATGATTTCCAATGGACCTTGAGCTCATTGTAATATATTAGCACAAGCTAAGTGACACACTCACCCGTGCCATGACAGTTCTGAAGCCGACCATAAAAGGCCAAAAAATCGGTGGTGATCCAATTCTTGTAAATCCCCTTCCCTGAAAATATTAATAATCCTCCCACTCATTACCATGAAATTACCCAGCCCATAAAAACTAACCAGTCCATATTTCAGGGCCTCTCTTGCCTTTTGAGATGGCCCACACTTTGTCTGTGGAGTGTGAGTCTCCCTAAATATTATAAATCCTCTTTTTATCTATCACTTTGTCTCTCAGTGAATTCTTTCTGTGATGAAACATCAAGAACCTGAGCTTTATTAAGTCCGGAGACCACGCGTGTGATCTCAGTTAAAAGACCGTGGGGGTGGAGGTGGGGCTTCCTTGGCGGCTCAGTGGTGGAGAATCCACCTGCCAATACAGGAAACCCGGGTTCAATCCCTGCTCCAGGAAAATCCCACATGCCTTGGAGCAACTGAGCCCACGTGCCCCAACTACTGAGCCTATGCCCTAGAGTCTGGAAGCCGCAACTACTGAGCCCGCACACCTAGAGCCTGTGCTTTGCAACAAAAGAAGCCACCGCATCGAGAAGCCCGCACCACAACTAGAGTCATCCCCGCTTACTGAAACTAGAGAAAAAGCCCACGCAGCAAGGAAGACCCAGCACAGCCAAAAATGAATAAGTACAATTATTTTTTCAAAAGATTAAAAAAACAAAAGACTGTGGGCTCAAGTCCCAACCCGAGTTACAAGCTTTCAGTTAGACACATGCAATGCTTACCTTTCCCTGATTCTGCCCCTCTTTTATCTCCACCATCTAGTTTGGACTAGTCTCTACAGTCCCCTCTTCAGTCTAAGAACCCAGAGGCCCTGCCTGGGGCTGGTCTGCTGGCTCTGCAAGGCACCCAGCACACAGGGCAGACACCCGGATTGTAATGACAAAGACGGGTGCCCGACACTTTGTCCAAGCCCAGGAGACAGCAGCTCTGAAGCAATCTGCAGTGACAGCACCAGGGTGGGAAGTGAACAGCCTGTTTCTGCAAATTTCCTGTATTTTTGCCAGCTATGTCAGAATCCGACAGAAGCAGAAAGGATTAAGGGAGAAAGTCAGAAGTGAAGTGAGGGGAAGACAGTAGTGGTGCTAAATATACCAAAAACTTGGTAATCAAATGGCCTTTTTCTAGTTCTTCCAGGCATTGAAGTTCATCCTCCAAAACCATGAAGGAGACTTCATGTGCCATTTCTATAATGGGAATAATGTAATCGTCACTCACCCTCTTAAAACACCCACGAAGCATGAATTTATACAATTATACAATTCTGGATCAACTTCTGTGTTAAAACCACATCCTTCTGATGATTAAGACTCTAGAATAAGCCTTGACATAAGATGTTACTTTTTTTTTTTTTAAGGAGAAGATGAAGGCCATTAGTGACCATTCTCCTCCCCTACTCTTATTGACCCCTACTCCTTTGTTCTTGGGCTATACTGGGGATTTGGAAGCCCCAACCTTGGTACTCACCCCTCCCCAGCAGTTCTTTATACCCTTGGGAGAGTTATTTGAGGACCAGCAAAGCTTTTGGAACTCTTTAGCTTTCTCTATCTCTTTTATACTTTAATAAATCTTTATTACACAAAAGCTCTGAGCGATCAAGACGCCTCACTGGCCCCAGATTGAATTTCTCTCCTCCAGAGGCCAAGAATCTCAGTCTTTCATGGCTCAACAACAACCTTTCACTATAAACTGTCCACCGCATCTAAATGTAAGTTATCCACACATTGCTTTGCTGACTATGTTTCTCCAGCTCTTCCGGTAATTTAGGAAGTAACATCTTCAGAACATTATAAAACACTCCTTAGATAATTTAGAAGCCCTCTTTCAAGGCCCCGCCTCACTTGTGTATTTTTTTTAAATATCGCCTCTGGATTCTTGGTCTTCAATTTGAAACTTTTACAGCTGCTTCAGCACTTCCCTCCCTGAGAGAGCCTGTGGCCTTGCTCCAAACAACACTTCATGTCTTCCTCTAAGTAAGTATCTGGGTTTGTTTTGGTTTCCTACAACTGAGCTGTTGCTCTCTGAATGGCTGGAGCCAAAGCCTGCTGGGAAAAAAAAAAAAAAAAAAAAAAACAACAACCAGGAATGGGCCTCTGCAGCTCCATACACAGAGCCAAGGAGCTTGGAAACCTCTGGGAGGAGCAGCTGGGTGAAAAGAGGCAGGCCTCTATGGGATTCCAGATCACATCGTACTGGGACACAAATGACCCTGGAGGGCTGTGCTTATAGCTTCTCAAGGGCCTGGCACTTAGCTCTGCTGTCCCAGTGACTCACACGATAATTTTCCAGGCCTTCAAACTGGGTCAACAAGCTTTGTTTGTCCAGAGAGCTCCCCTGGGAGGCAATAGAAGAAAAGCAGACTGAATGGGGATGTTTGGCCAGGTGATTCTTTTTGCTGACTTTCAGCCGGAGGAAATATTACCAGTATTCAGGCCAAAAGTTTGGAGAACTAAAGGCTGCCAAGCATCTGGACTGGATCAACATGCACAAGAGTTATTAGTTAAGAGTTAACTCACTGCTAATGGTGGGTTTTGTCATTCAAGAACAAAACAGATAACTTGCGTGTGTGTGTGTGTGCGCGCGCGTGCACACGTGCACACATGCGTGTGCTCAATTAGTCATGTCCAACTCTTCGCAGCCCTATGGCCTATAGCCTGCCAGGCTCCTCTGTTCATGGGATTCTCCAGGCAAGAATACTGGAGTGGGTTGCCGCTCCAGATCCTCCTCCAGTGGATCTTCCTGACTCAGATCAAACCAGCGTCTCAGGTAGATTCTTTAGCACTTAGCCACCTGGAGAGCCCCCAGTTAACTTGGGAAGACCCTAAATCAAAATGTTCACTCCTCACAGATAAGAAAGACAGCAAGCTTGTGCTATGAATCATAGAAGCTTCCTTTAACTGTGTGACCTAATCAGCTCATTTATTAAGCAATGGAATCATCCTGAGGCAGTATTTCTCAGATTTGAGAAATCACAGACCCCAAGAACATAGCTGAAGAAATTTTATAACTTAGAATTAACAGTTTCTCATCTGCCTGCAGTGCAGGATATCTGGGTTTGATCCCTGGGTCAGGGAAGACCCCCTGGAGGTCGAAATGGCTACCCACTCCAGTATTCTTGTCTGCAGAATCCCATGGACAGAGGAGCTTGGCAGACTACAATCTATGGGGTCACAAAGAATGAGACATGACTGAGTGACTCAGCACACGTGCATAGAAGCATTATTCACAATGGCCAGAAAGCAGAAACAAACTGAAACTAAGCAAGACACTGTGGGGCTCTCCTGGGTACATACCCTTCATGTTTCTTGTTTGCAGGATATAGACTTCATTCAGTGTCCTAGACCTTTGGTGAGTTCCAAAGGGATGATTCAAACAGTTGCTAATCAGGGAGGAGAGGGAATACAGAAACAGGGGAGGGGCAGTCAAGAAACAAAAATGCAGGGACCTCCCTGGAGGCCCTGTGCTTCCACTGCAGGCAACATGGTTCCATCCCTGGTCAGAGAATTAAGATCCCACATGCCTGTGGCATGACAAAACAAACTAACTAACAAAAAACAACAGTGCAGGGGTAAGGTCCTTGTCCTTTTGAAGAAACATATAACAACATCTCTGAGTTCTTTTGCAGGAACCCAGGTGGAGGATGGTATCTTCAGGTTGAGCACAAGATTTCTAGAACACCACCCTGTTACCTCACCACCAACCAACCAGAAGAAAGTCACACAACTTTCTTTGAGATGAACCCTCATCCCAAATTTTGCCCACTGGGGAGTTCAGGTTTTCTGAGTACAAGCTGCCCATTCTCCTGCTTGGCCCTGCAATAAGTCACCTTTCTCTGCTCTAAACCCCAATGTTTTGCTAGTCTAAGAGTTAAATTTACATGAAACAGATTAACAGGAGAAAATCATATAAAGTTTACTTACACAAATATGTGGGAGGCACCCAGGAAAATTGAATAACTCACCAAAATGGCCTCATTTTAAATAACTTCTTCAACTAAAGACAAAAGATGTTTAGGGTAGGGAGAGTCAGTTTTGGAAGGTTAACAGGAAAAGTACAGTAAAGTGATGCAGATTTAAGTTGCCTTCCCACCATGGTTTCCAGAGTTTGGGGTTCTTCCACATAGAAGGGGGAGATTTCCCTTACAAATGTAAATGTTTCTTACAAAAAGGCAACTCCTACTTGGTTTTCAGAGCCCTTCCCTGGCTAGGGAACTGACACCCTGCAAGGTGTGTGGTATGACAAAAAAAAAAAAAAAGAACCAGAGAAACTCATTAAGAAATGACTGAGGCCAGATTAAAAGAGTACAGGCCCTGCACACACCCAAATCTAATCAGCAACCCTGCCCTTGAACCATTGCTATAAAACTCCTCACCAAATCCTCCCTGGCTGGGACACACAGTTTCTGAGGCATAAGCCCCCTGTTATCCCCCACTTTGGCAAAGCAAAGCTACTCTTTTCTTCTTCAACTAAATCTCTGTCTCTGAGATTCGATTCACCACCGGTGCATAGAGGTTGACCTTTTGGCATCAATACCAATTAATCTAATGTGGAAAATTCTCTAAGAAAGTCTCCTGCTGGGGCCTCACTTGGGTCATGGATTGACCACCCCTGATTTAAACTCCAAAAGTATCTGAAGCAATGGAATAAAGATGGATGCTGCTAACTGAAATCAGAGGGGAAAGGCAACGAGAATTTATGACATAAGCAAGGGTGATAGGGACAGAGTAAAGGCGCAAAATAGGGAACTAAATAGCTAATCCCACTAGGGGATTGTAGGTAGAAAATATATAGGAGACCCGTGTAAGTTAATGATTATTCAAGAAAGCAGGTTTCCCTAGCCACAAAACCATCAGGCTCGCTTAGCAACAAAACCATGCAGCAGAAGCAATAGCCGTGCCCCCAAATAATAAAAACAATGGCCGCATGAAACCCACATACTGTCCAGTGAGCCCAATAAGTTAATGATCGCTAGGACATGCTTTCTGCACACATAAAAAACAGTAATTTGTGGACCTTGCTTGATTATGTAAGGACAGGAAAACTCCCCTATCCAACCTGAGGAGGAACAGATGAATGGAAGCATGATCTCTACTCAGACAAAGAAGTTCTCCCTCTTTCCACTTTTCCTTTGATTATAAAAATGTAGTCCAGTAAGTTCTCAGGTTGTGGCATTTCTTGTCCACCCTTCTTGCCCCCCGAACCCCCCCAATTCTAATCTGTCACTTTGCCTCTCACTGAATTCTCTTCTGCATTGCAACATAAAGAACTATGGTACCAGAGCTCTTCGGAGCCCCTGAAACGACACCACACAGTTACAAGGGAGGCTTTCCCACATGGTTGGTTTGCACAGGGGCAGAAGTCAAGGAATACAGGATGTGGTTCACAGCTGGCTCTTCTATTGTTTAGCTAGAGGACAATTGTCTCTACTCTCTGATCTTTTTTTCCCCTCACCTAGAAAAAAATCAGACAATACCCCACCTCTTTGGGCGGTTGTTCAGATGAGTTCAGTTAACCAAATTTTTACTGGGCATCTGATTTTTATGTATTAGACATTGAGATAGTCCTGGGAGGAAATCAGAGTGGCCCCTACCTTCAGGGGGCTTCTCTGGTGGCTCAGTGGTATAGAAACGGTCTGCTAATGCAGGAGATGTGGGGTTTGATCCCTGGGTCAGGGAGAACCCTAGAGAAGGAAATGGCAACCCACTGCAGTATTCTTACCTGGGAAATCCCATGGACAGAGGAGCCTGTCGGGCTACAGTCCGTGGGGTCACAAAAGAGAGAGACATGACTTAGCAACTAAATAATAACAACTACCTTCCGGGAGCCAGAGTCTAGTTGGGGAGACTACTATACTGAGTGCTATGGAAAGAAATTTTAAAGGACTCTGAAAACTACTAAAGTTCTACAAAATATATGATCATAATATACCTTTATTATCTAATATGAGTGAATGGTTGATCTGATTCCTGACTCTGGGTATTTTTCTAACAAGAATATTTTTGTAGGGACTTCCGCAGTGGTCTAGTGGTTAAAAATCCACACTTCCACTGCAGGGTCACAGGTTTGATCCCTGATTGAGGAACTAAGATTCCACATACCTCACAGCCCAGCCAAAAAAAAAGAATACTTTTTTTAGAATTAAGCATTGAGGCACTTATTGAATATCACTTACCTGGGCATTGACTGAACTCACAGTTTTCCATAAAGACATTTTCATGTTGTGCCCACTAGGTGTCTCAATATTTTGCAAGAAAATAGAAAAGCACAATGTTTTCACCTGTATCTTGAGTCAGCTGTAATATAAAGATATTACTCGGCTAAAATCTCAACTATTTTCTAGCAACCATTGTGGAAAATGCCAGTAAGTATAGTTTCCTCTCTTTGAGAAGGGAAGAAAATTTCTTTGTGGATTCTCTCTCTTTTTCATAATCCATGTATCTGCAAATTATTCTCCTAAGAAAACCAGGAAGAAATTGGCTTGGAAGACCAAGAATAAGTTTTTCCAGCAAGTGAATACTAAGACCCTACATGCAAGAACAAGATAAAACCAACCAACCAAACAAAAAACACCCTACAGGCAACAGCATTGCATCCCCACTGGTTTCCTGGGCTAGAATTTAGTTGTCATCTACAGATGAGGTGACATCCCACAGTACATCATAGTATTTGTGTACCCAGGCAGAATGTGTTCCTCTCTGCTTTCACAGGTGTCAGTCAAAAGATTCATTTTCACAATACAATCCAGGGCCCCTTGCATTATGAATTTCAGGGTTGTAAATGACACATAACTGCTTATCCCAATGTTTTCACTTTTGTTGTGCATGACTTTTCTTTAGATGGCCTGTGGTAGAACCCTTTGCCTATGAGTGACATCAGAGAGGAAGCTACCAGATAATAGACAGGAGACCAAAAACACTCAAAAATCAACTGCTATTTTAAAAGCTCAACTCATCAGGATTTCACAAACTACAAATGGAAGTATAACTGGATATAACCTTTCTGCAGTGCAATTTGGCAATATCTAGTCAAGAATATATTTAACAGTGTGTGTCTGTCAGAATCCCAGAAGGAAAGGGATTTCTTCCAGGATGGTTCAAATGAGGAGACTTTAGTAAAAGGACTGCTTACAGATGGGTAATCCCAGTTAAGGGAGTAAACAAGGGTTGTTGAGGCCAGTCAAAGAACAACATCCCTAGAGATAAAGGGACAAGGCAAGGAAATAATCTTATGGAACTCAGTACGGGCAAGAACAGTGGAGGAGGAACCACTAAGAAAGGAGGGGGAGGCACGCAGCCACTGCCTCAGAGCAGGAAGACAGAGAGGAGAAACCTTGACTTCTCTCCTTGCTTCTTGATCTTCTCCTGGTGCCACCAACTGAATGAAGCTAAAGGAAGCCAAAGGCACGAGGTCCCAGACTTGCAATCTATAAAGAGACAAAGAAGAATGAAGAAAAGCAGAGAAGGGGTGGGAAGAGGAATGGAAAATAACCAGCACAAGACGATAATCCATTTCTAAGAATATACCCTGCTGCTGCTGCTAAGTCACGTCAGTCATGTCCGACTCTGTGCAACCCCATAGACGGCAGCCCACCAGGCTCCCCCGTCCCGGGATTTTCCAGGCAAGAACACTGGAGTGGGTTGCCATTTCCTTCTCCAATGCATGAAAGTGAAAAGTGAAAGTGAAGTCGCTCAGTCGTGTCCAACTCCTAGCGACTCCGTGGACTGCAGCCCACCAGGCTCCTCTGTCCATGGGATTTTCCAGGCAAGAGTACTGGAGTGGGGTGCCATTGCCTTCCCTAAGGGACATAACCAAACAGGGAAGAAAAGAATCCCATGAAGGTATATTCTTCATGGTTAAGCATAATAGTGAAAAAAATGAAAACAAGCTAATTTCCTTTAATAGGAGAACGGATAGATAAATGGGCTTCCCTGGAGGCTCAATAGGGGCTTCCCAGGTGGCACTAGTCATAAAGAATCTGCCTATCAAAGCAGGAGCCTCCAGAGACACAGGTTTGATCCCTGGGTTGGGAAGATCCGCTGGAGTAGGGAATGGCACCCCACTCAGCATGCATTCTTGCCAGGAAATTTTCATGGGCAGAGGAATCTGGCAGGTTACAGTCCATGGGGCTGCAAAGAGTCAAATGTGACTGAGCACATACAGACAAATATATTATAGTGCATCCATACTTCAGAATTGGTGCCATTATTAATATTTTTGAAGAATCTGTGGTGATATGCAGAAATGCTTACAATAAAATGTTAATTAAGAAAGAAGGTACACAACTATATGCCTGTCTCTTATACACATCTGAGAGGAGAAACCTTGACTTCTCTCCTTGCTTCTTGATCTTCTCCTGGTGCCACCAACTGAATGAAGCTAAAGGAAGCCAAAGGCACGAGGTCCCAGACTTGCAATCTATAAAGAGACAAAGAAGAATGAAGAAAAGCAGAGAAGGGGTGGGAAGAGGAATGGAAAATAACCAGCACAAGACGATAATCCATTTCTAAGAATATACCCTGCTGCTGCTGCTAAGTCACGTCAGTCATGTCCGACTCTGTGCAACCCCATAGACGGCAGCCCACCAGGCTCCCCCGTCCCGGGATTTTCCAGGCAAGAACACTGGAGTGGGTTGCCATTTCCTTCTCCAATGCATGAAAGTGAAAAGTGAAAGTGAAGTCGCTCAGTCGTGTCCAACTCCTAGCGACTCCGTGGACTGCAGCCCACCAGGCTCCTCTGTCCATGGGATTTTCCAGGCAAGAGTACTGGAGTGGGGTGCCATTGCCTTCCCTAAGGGACATAACCAAACAGGGAAGAAAAGAATCCCATGAAGGTATATTCTTCATGGTTAAGCATAATAGTGAAAAAAATGAAAACAAGCTAATTTCCTTTAATAGGAGAACGGATAGATAAATGGGCTTCCCTGGAGGCTCAATAGGGGCTTCCCAGGTGGCACTAGTCATAAAGAATCTGCCTATCAAAGCAGGAGCCTCCAGAGACACAGGTTTGATCCCTGGGTTGGGAAGATCCGCTGGAGTAGGGAATGGCACCCCACTCAGCATGCATTCTTGCCAGGAAATTTTCATGGGCAGAGGAATCTGGCAGGTTACAGTCCATGGGGCTGCAAAGAGTCAAATGTGACTGAGCACATACAGACAAATATATTATAGTGCATCCATACTTCAGAATTGGTGCCATTATTAATATTTTTGAAGAATCTGTGGTGATATGCAGAAATGCTTACAATAAAATGTTAATTAAGAAAGAAGGTACACAACTATATGCATAGTATTAGCTCAATTCCATTAACACCTAAATGCAAAGGGAAAAACACCTAACAATATGAGTTTTAAATTTTTTAAATATTTAAATTTTAATATAAAAAAGTAAATGCTACTTTTAAAATATAAAGTTAAATTTTAAATTTGATTTTAATAAATTAATGGCTACAATGAAATTTAAAATTATACTTGAAGATGTGTACAAAAATGTATTGCTCACTTATTCTCCTCCCTGCTTGGAACTCCTAACAACATTAATAATCTCTTTTTGATGATGGGAATTATAATTTTTTCTTCACAACTTCCAATATTTTTCCTTTTCACAATAAGCATAGAATACCTTTGTGATCAGGGGAAAAAGTCAATACAAAAAAAAGAGTCCATCTCACTGAAATGTACTCTACTCAATTTAAAATATAATAAGAGACACAACAATTGTTTAAGTAAGTTAAAACCAGTGACATGAAGGGTGAACCTCAATCTATGTCTACTTGATATCTGGACAAAAATGAAAGAAACATCATCAATTTCTACATGATATCAAATATCCAGATATTTTAGATGATTTTGGTTTTTGACTACATTTTTCACTGTTCACTTGAATGAGAGGCATCATATTAATTCAGCTTTAGTTGAACTCATTCTTATCTTGCAACTCTGAAAAATGCAAGAAATTCTTACAACCTAAAAGTTGTTCCTCACATTGAAATAATTTTGTTCTCTCTTTTAAATTTTATATTTTACTCTTCAGTATCACTTTTAACTATATATTTTTATTAATTATCAAATAATAAACCAATACATTCTTGTTTTAAAGATCCAAGCAATATAAAGAATACAAGTGTCTTGTTCACCTGCTCACACTTTATCTCCTTCCCCTAGGTAACCTGTTTTCAGTTTGTCATGTAATTCTCAAGACATTTGCTTAGTATTTACATGCATATATCTCCAGGATCCTTGGATTTCCTTGGTGGCCCAGATGGTAAAGAATCTGCCTGCAATGTGAGAGACCTGGGTTTGATCCATGGATCGGGAAGATCCCCTGGAGGAGGGCACGGCAATCCACTCCAGTATTCTTGCCCAGAGAATCCACATGGACAGCGGATCCTGGCGGGCTACAGTCTATGAGGTTGCAAAGAGTAGGATACGATTGAGCGACTAAGCATAGCATATGCATATAGAATATATAGTTTTATTTTTATTTTCTAAAAAATCGATGCTGTATTGTACATTATTATTCTGCAACTCACTTTAAAAAAACAGGAAGGTTTTTTTTTTTTTCTTATTTATTTATTTATTTCTTTTGTGGTTGTGCTGGGTCTTCGTTGCTGTGCAGGTTTTTCTCTAATTCCGGGAAGCAGGGGCTAGTCTCTCGTTTTGGTGCACGGACTTCTCCTTGCCGTGGCTTCGCTGTTGTGGAGTGTGGGCTCTAGATATGTGCTTCAGTAGTTATGGGCTCTAGAGACTCAATTCAGACTCAATAGTTGCTGTGTATGGACTTAGTTACTCTGCGGCATGTGGGATATTCCTGGACCAGGGATCAAACCCATGTCGCCTTCATTGGCAGGTGAATTCTTCACCACTAAGCCACCATGGAAACCCAAAACTCATTTTTTTTTTCTCATGTTGAAGCTCCACTTTTTTTTTTTTTTTTTGTAGTGGTTACACAATTTCCATTGTTGACATATTCTAGTTTTTCTGATCACTCCTGGTTAATGGCTCTTTGGGTTGTTTTTAGTTATCTGCTATTCAGACAATTCTATAGTGAAAACCCTTACACATGCCTCGATATCTATATGCAAGCATTATTCTCTAAAGGAGCTGATGAAAAATGGACTTTTTCTGGTTTGAAAAGTGTGTGCACTTAAATTTTTATTTGGTACTATTGAGTAAGCTTCCATAAAAGTTTATCGATTTACACTTTCAATAAGAAGATGAAAAGATGCCAGCCTCATTAATAATCAGGACAATGCAAATTCAAATAAAATAGGATACCATTTTTACCATTTGGGGTTCACAAATTCAAAAGGCTTTATAATGCAAAGTGTGAGGGAAGATAGAGACATGTCTCTTCACATAATGTTCTTTTTACAACCAGCATCCACACATTATGGAAGATTCCTTGGAGACTTCTTATTAAAAGTGATTATGCTAGACTGTTACGATAAATAAACAGGATATTTCTGTTACAGGATCATTGATTTTTATATGTGCTAATAGCCACCCTCTGTTAACATACACTCACCCAGAGTTTTTATCAGGTATTATTGTTTTGCAATATACTAATTTCTCTTTCTTTTTTTTTTTTTTGGCATATCATTGTGGCCTGTGAGATCTTCATTCCCAAGGACTGAACCCCTGCAGTGGAAGTACCGAGTCCTAACTACGAGGCCACCGAGGAATTCCTTATGATTACTAATTCCTTAATTTACCAAGTAGATAAGAATTTATTCTCTTAACAGCCACACTTTGGTTTATAATTTATAAAATACTTTCACATTCTCATAGGTTACTTCAGTTGATTTCTGCCTCAGTGACAGTGTGAGATGCTAGTTCAGATGAGGAAACTGAAGCTCAGAGACATTAAATGATTTTCCAAGGTCACAGTTATAAGTGGAAGGGCTCGGGTCTTCTGACTCTCAGTTCCATTAACTTCTCACATTCTTAATTTTTTTAAAACAAAGTACAGCTCATGTCCTCCTGCCTCTTCCGTGGACCTCAAGGCATCCAGAATGAACCATAGGGGGCAGTCTGGTGCAGCAGAAGATAGACTAGGGTGGAAGCCTATCGCGTGAGAACTGGCTTTTTGTTCCTACTCTGTGCTCCCCTAGCTGTATGATCTTAAGCAAGTTTTCACATGGCCTCAGCTGCCTGTTTCAAAAAATAGACATGATGGGACTTCCCTGGTAGCTCAGTGATAAGGATCTGCCTGCCATTGCAGGGGACATGGGTTCCTTCCCTGGTCTGGGAAGATTCCACATGCCACACAGCAACTAAAGCCCGTGTGCCACAACTACTCAGCCTGAGCTCCAGGGCTCTCGAGCCACAACTCCTGACCCTGTGAACCTAGAGTCCGTGCCCCACAAGAATACATGCTGCTTACTTACCAATACTGAAAAAAGAGATGATGCTGTGCAGTTCCTTCCAGTTGTGAGATTTTATTTAAGCCAGATGTAAGCTACGACTGATGCTGAAGCTGAAACGCCAATGTTTTGGCCACCTCATGCGAAGAGTTGACTCACTGGAAAGGACCCTGATGCTGGGAAGGATTGGGGGCAGGAGGAGAAGGGGACGACAGAGGATGAGATGGCTGGATGGCATCATGGACTCGATAGACATGAGTTTGGGTAAACTCCAGGAGTTGGTGATGGACAGGAAGGCCTGACGTGCTGTGAAGATGGGGTCGCAAAGAGTCAGACACGACTGAGGGACTGAACTGAACTGAACTGAAGCTAGGGTTCTTTCTCTGCTCATACATTTTATGAAAAACCATTTTTTGCAAAGAATTTATACATTGAAAATATGAAATTTACCATACAATGCTGTCTTTGAATTATAAAAATGTTCCCTTATCTTTTTTCTTTCTTTATATGTATATGTGTATATATATAAAATATTATATGACACAACCCTTGCTGAAGGCTACGGAAATCCCCAAGGGAACAGCCACTGGTTTCAGGTAACTGACTGTGTCTGAAAAGACATTTTCTGCCTGGATCTCTTATTACTTGGCATGATTCCGATTCTGCTTACATTTTTGTTGCCTATTATTACAGATTTTTAAAGTGCTTATTTTCCCATCCTACTGCCAATTGTGTGAAAGCTTTAACCCTAGCTGTTCTTTATAGTTCCAACTTCCATAAGAGCTGGAAGGAGTCTTAAGAGAGCACTTGATCCTGTCTTCTATCTTTGAACAAATAAAATATTTTTCCATTTAACAGAGGCAGCATCCAGTGCCCAGAAAGCCTGTCACTTACTCAAGGTTTCATAGCTAGGGAGTCTCCTCGTACAGAACTTATTCCATTCTTAGTGCATGACAATTTATGGGTGACCCTGGCTCTTCCACAAAAATCACAACGAAAGTCAAAATAAGTAAACCGTCAGATCATTGGATGTTTTTATTTTATCACACACTATAAAATTTTCTATCTCTAACCATATTTTGATGCATTATTTATGAGGGCCATCTGGTCACAGGTTTACCAAGAAAACTAGAATTTTAAGTGTGCTTCATTTTTTCCAGGAAAAACACTGCATAGCTTGGATTTATCCTTAACCTGCCCATCAGTAACTCAGGAGGCAAACAAATTTGTTAACGACATTCTTAAAAAAAAAACCTGATGTATAATTAACATATAATAAAGTGTTCAAATCTTGCATATAAATTACAAACATTCTTACATGTGCATACACAGTATAGAGAATTACCAGCACCTCTGGACACTCCTTGTGCCTGGTACTAATCACCACCCTAAGGGCAACCACTATTTTAACTTCTGTCGTCAGAAATTAGTTTTGATGTTTGAAAAATTCTGGATTTGAACTTCACGGAATCATACCATATGGATTGTTTTGTGTCTGCTTTCTCTCATTCAACATTCAGTTCAGTTCAGTCGCTCAGTCGTGTCTGACTCTGTGAAATGCAGCACACCAGGCCTCCCTGTCCATCACCAACTCCCTGAGTCCACCCAAACCCATGTCCATTGAGTCGGTGATGCCATCCAACCATCTTATCCTCTGTTGTCCCCTTTTCCTCCTGCCCTCAATCTTTCCCAGCATCAGGATCTTTTCAAATGAGTCAGCTCTTCACATCAGGTAGTCAAAGTATTGCAGTTTCAGCTTCAACATCAGTCCTTCCAATGAACACCCAGGATTGATCTCCTTTAGGATGAACTGGTTGAATCTCCTTGCAGTCCAAGGGACTCTCAAAAGAGTCTTCTCCAACATCACAGTTCAAAAGCATCAGTTCTTTGGCGCTCAGCTTTCTTTTTAGTCCAACTCACATCCATACATGACCACTGGAAAAACCATAGCCTTGACCAAACAGACCTCTGTTGACAAAGTAATGTTTCTGCTTTTTAATATTCTGTCTAGGTTGGTCATAACTTTCCTTCCANTCTTGCCACCTCTTCTTAATATCTTCTGCTTCTGTTAGGTCCATACCATTTCTGTCCTTCATCGAGCCCATCTTTGCATGAAATGTTCCCTTGGTATCTCTAATTTTCTTTGAGAGATCTCTTTCCCATTCTGTTGTTTTCCTCTATTTCTTTGCATTGATCACTGAAGAAGTCTTTCTTATCTCTTCTTGCTATTCTCTGGAACTCTGCATTCAGGTGCTTATATCTTTCCTTTTCTCCTTTGCTTTTCGCCTCTCTTCTTTTCACAGCTATTTGTAAGACCTCTCCAGATAGCCATTTTGCTTTTTTGCCTTTCTTTTCCATGGGGATGGTCTTGATCCCTGTCTCCTGTACAATGTCACGAACCTCGTTCCATAGTTCATCAGGCACTCTATCTATCAGATCTAGGCCCTTAAATCTATTGCTCACCTCCACTGTATCATCATAAGGGATTTGATTTAGGTCATACCTGAATGGTCTAGCGGTTTTCCCTACTTTCTTCAGTTTAAGTCTGAATTTGGTAATAAGGAGTTCATGATCTGAGCCACAGTCAGCTCCTGGTGTTGTTTTTGTTGACTATATAGAGCTTCTCCATCTTTGGCTGCACAGAATATAATCAGTCTGATTTCAGTGTTGACCATCTGCTGATGTCCATGTGTAGAGTCTTCTCTTGTGTTGTTGGAAGAGGGTATTTGCTATGACCAGTGCATTTTCTTGGCAAAACTCTATTAGTCTTTGCCCTGCTTCATTCCACAATACAGAATATTTTAAATTCTACAGTAGATATTTTAAAAATAAAATTTCTAGAATATAAAAACAATAACTGAAATCAATGACACAATGGACTGGTTTAACACCAAATCAGACACTAATGAAGAGAAAAGTAATAAACCAAAGAATTTGACTATAGCAGATATCCAGCATAATTTAAAGAGAAACAGAAGAAAGGGAACTTGAAAGAGTAGTTAATAGATATGGAGGGTAAATAAGACATTCTGACATACATCTATTTAATCGGGTTCTCCGTTCAGTTCAGCTGCTCAGTCGCGTCTGACTCTTTGTGACCCCATGAATCGCAGCACGCCAGGCCTCCCTGTCCGTCACCAACTCCCAGAGTTCACCCAAACTCATGTCCATCGAATTGGTGATGCCATCCAGCCATCTCATGCCCTGTTGTTCCCTTCTCCTCCTGCCCCCAACCCCTCCCAGCATCAGAGTCTTTTCCAATGAGTCAACTCTTCGCATGAGGTGGCCAAAGTATTGGAGTTTCAGCTTTCTAGAAAGAAAGAAAAGAGAAAATGGTGCTGAGGCAATGTTTGAAGAGACAATAGCTAAGAATTTTCAAGGACCAGTCTGTTTCAAAACACAGATTTAAGATACCAACTAAATTCCAAGCAGAATCAAAAAGAAAACAAAAAATAATTTCATTTTAACACAACAGTGAAACAGCAGAATATCAAGACAAAGATTAGAAACAGGCTTCTAAGTCCCTTCAGGAGAAAAAAATAACTGCCAACTTAGAATTTTACTGCCAGAGGGAAAAAAGTTTCAAAAAAGAAGATTTAAAAAAATGATATTTTTAGATAAGCTAAGTGAGTTTGCTTCCATGATGTTCATAGAAGGAAATTCTAAAGAATGTACCTAAGAGAGAAAGTGATCTCAGATGAAAGGTTTAAAAAGTAATGAATGAAGAGCAGAGAAAGTGGTCAAGATGGGTAAAGCTAAACTAAACAGATCTTGAGTATAAAAGTTTTTTGAGGTTAAAAAAAGATTTAAAATACAACAGTAACATAAAACTTGGAGGCGAGTATATGGATTTAAAGTATGTAAAGTGCTCGCTGTC
The DNA here is from genome assembly GCA_006410875.1 of Neotragus pygmaeus. Lineage (NCBI taxonomy): Eukaryota > Metazoa > Chordata > Mammalia > Artiodactyla > Bovidae > Neotragus > Neotragus pygmaeus. The sequence continues at coordinate 33,691 of SJYV01029439.1, forward strand.
TGGGAAAAGGGGAGAACTTTGATAAATATGTATGTTTTAATTTCAGTGCATCTGAAATTGTAACACACATCAGAACAATCTGAAGGGCTTGTTAAAACATGAGTCTTGATTTTGTTGCCAAGTGGGCCCAAGAATTTACATTTCTAACAAGCCCCCAGCTTGATACTGATGTTCAAGACCACAGTTTATTTTACTTTTTTCAGATTTTTTAAAATGTGGACCATTTTTTAAGTCTTTATTGAATTTGTTACAATATTGCTTCTGTTTTATGCTTTGGATTTCTGGCTGCAAGGTATGTGGGATTTTAGGTCTCTGACTAGGGATTGAACTCATATCCCCTACGTTGGAAGGCAAAATCTTAACCACTGGATCTCCAGGGAAGTCCCAAGACTACACTTTAAATAGCACTGTTCACTAGCCATAAAACAAAACAAACAAACAAAAAAACCCAAACAATACAAAATCCAAACTAGTAGAGGGGGAAAAAATGAAATAAGAAAAAAATAATTCAAAATAAGATGAAAAGCCAAATAAAAATAGAACCAGAAGAACAAGTGGAAAGGAGAAAACAAGATGATAGGTACAAATTCATATATATTAGTAATTACATTAAACATGAAAGGATTAAATCCTTCAATTAAAAGACAAAGATTGATACCAAAAAATGAACTCAAAATGGATCACAGACCTAAATAAAACTTATAGAAGAAAATAATAGGAAAAAATATTTGTGACCTTGGGTTAGGCAAAGAGTAATTAGATACAACATCAAAAACATGATCTGTAGAAGAAAAGCTGATTAATTTGGATTTCAGCAAAATGAAATATTTTTTAAGATTACGAAAAGACACAATTGAGAGAATGAAAAGATGGCTATATAGGAAGAAGATATTTGCAAATCACATATATAATGAATATATAAAGAACTCCACATTCAAAAAAAATAAGGAAAAAAACAAGCCCAATAAAATATTTACTTTACCAAAGAACAGGCGTGGATGGCAAATAAGCAATGAAAAGCTGTTCAACATCATTCATCATTCAGTTCAGTTCAGTTCAATTGCTCAGTCGTGTCCGACTCTTTGCGAACCNCAAAAAGTCGGACACGACTGAGCGACTGAACTGAACTGAACATTAACCAAGGGTTTTCCATTGTCCAGGCATTCTCCAGCACTTCATAAACACTAACTGTTCTGCTTCCTGGGATATTATCATTAACCCAGTTTTAAATATGAGAAAACTAAAGTTTACAGCTTTCTCGAAGTTACATAGCTAGGGAGTGGCAGAGAGAGTTGTAATCTGGATCTGATGGTCTCCAGAGTACTTCATTACTAATGAATATTTTAAAATAGTGATTCCCATCCCATTGGTGGCTCATGAGATCAACTTAGTGACTTTTTAAGTGAATGAGATAGAATGGTAATGATCAGAGTTCATCCACCGTAGTAAAAGGTAAGTAATATTTGAAGAAATTTTGTTTTCTGTGTGTGTGTATGTGTGTGTATTTGTATGCCAAATTTTGATGTGATGCAAATTTTATTTCTAACTGTGAGTTACTATCTTAATCTTAAATCTACTTCACTAGGAAATATTGACTCTAACTCGTGTTCCAGGCCTTCCCAGGTGGCACAGTGGTAAAGAAACCGCCTGCCAAGGTAGGAGACCCAGGTTCGATCCCTGGGTTGGGAAGAATCCCTGGAGGAGGACATGGCAACCCATTCTAGTATTCTTGCCTGGAGATTTCCATGGGCAGAGGAACTAGGCAGGCTACACTTCATGGGGTCCCAAAGTCAGAGACGACTGAAGCGACTAACACTTTCACTTTCATGCATGTTTCAAACACAGGAGGACTAGTTTTTATAAACCTGCCCTCTGTGGAAATCTTTGTAAGAAAGCAGTTAAGAGATTAAAAAATCTATGACCTTTCATTGATTTTTTAATCTGTGAAATCCTTTCCCTGTATGAATAGGCTTAAAAAGCCGACCTCCAGAGCCTCACAGCAGAGAGTTTTCCTAAAATAGTCAGATCTGACTGGTGTTATGCCCAGTTGCTCACAGTAAATCATTCATCGATCACTACAGAAAAGGCAGAGAAAATATGTTCTGCTTTTGTAAAAACAAAAACCCAGTGGGGAGAAAGAATCCAAGGGCCACGCTCCCCAATGAGGGAAGGCCTCGTGGATGCAGCAGGATCCATAGGAGAGTGAGCATCGCCACATCTCAGTGTCCCCATGAAAGGCCAGATGCTGCTCCTTTATGTGTTTGCAAGATTTGAGGGTCGTCAGGACTAAAGCTCAAAATATCCAATAATCTACTCATGCTCTCTATCAATATCACTAAAAGCTTGACATGTAATATAACTCAGACCTAGCTTTAGTGTCGGTATCAAACTCCTGCCCATTTACAAATGGCATGATTCGTTAAACAAGGAGGGTCAGCAGGCGTCACTGACTTTAGGAGAGTGAACACTGGTGGGAGAACACTTCATCACAATGCAGCATGGGCTGGGAGGACTCAGAGCTCACAGGGCATTTTCCCAAGAACCAGAATAGAAGTGCCCTTCATATGTTCAGCAGCCATTCATTATTTTTGTTGTTGTTGTTTAGTCGCTAAGTCCTGTTTGACTCTGCAATCCCCTGGACTGTAGCCCACCAGGCTCCTTTTATCCATGGGATTCTCCAGGCAAGAATAGTGGAGTGGGTTGCCATTTACTTCTCCAAGGGATCTTCCTGACCCAGGGATCGAACCCACATTCCCTTGCATTGGCAGGCAGATTCTTTAATGCTGGGCCCCCTGGCAAGTCCACATTCCTCATCTTCACATGGAGACAGTGATACCAACAGCACAAATGTGTTAGGATTAAGCGAAATAATTAGGAAACACCCAGTATGCAGTAGATGATGCTCCCCAAAGGTTAGGTTGTCTAGTCCTCTGCTGTATTAAAAGGCACCATAAAGTGTGAAAGTTAAAGTCTCTCAGTTGTGTCTGACTCTTTCCAACACCATGGACTGTAGTCTATCAGGCTTCTCTGTCCATGGAATTCTCCAGGCAAGAATATTGGAGTGAGTAGCCATTTCCATCTTCATGGGATCTTCCTGAATCAGGGATCAAACCCTGGTCTTCTGGTTTGTAGACATATTTTTTACTATCTGAGCCACCAAGGAAGCAAAAAGCACTGGACCCCCAACCCAAGGAAATTCCTAGCCATGATGCCAACCTTCATAGGCATGATTAGGAAAACTTTGCCAACATCCCTTGTTCCCTTCAATTAGTCATAACGAACTGTAGCCCTGCCTGAGAATGCACTCTCCTTAAATCAATTTATTTGAAGTTTCATCTTGCACTTTTTTCCCCTACATTGTACATTTTATACCTTTGACTCATTTGTTTTGCAACTGGAAGTTTGCACCTCTTAATCTCTCTCGCCTATTTCTATCTAACCTCTATTCTCTCTTTTTTTTTAATATGACTCCTAAATTTTTATTAGATATTTACAAAAAAAACCCACATATCTTTATTTTCTGGAAAATATTCTTTAAAACTTGAGAGAATGGCTCTCACATCTATATTTCTGGAATCTCTTTGGTCATCCTATATACAGATATAGTAACTTTGCAAATATTAATTATGTTTCCTTTCTTCACTTTCTCATTCAATCCAGCAGTTATTCAGCTCTCATTCATTTTCTTTTATGTTGCCTGTACAAGGAGAAGACTTTTAGATCATCCTCACAGAGGACTTATGCTCTTTGAAATGCAGATTCCTGATTTTCTCTAGCATGGTGATTAAAAATGGGCCCCTGGGGTCAAAGAGATGATTCAGATCAATCTGTGTGATTTTGCATTTCACTTCCCTAACCCTGAAACTCTCACGAGTATTCTCCAACACCACAGTTCAAAAGCATCAATTCTTCTGTGCTCAGCTTTCTTTATAGTCCAACTCTCACATCCATTCATGACTACTGGAAAAACCATAGCCTTGACTAGACAGACCTTTGTTGGCAAAGTAATGTCTCTGCTTTTTAATATGCTGTCTAGGTTGGTCATAGCTTTTCTTCCAAGGAGCAAGCGTCTTTTAATTTCATGGCTGAAGTCACCATCTGCAGTGATTTTGGAGCCCGGAAAAATAAAGTCTGACACTATTTCCACTGTTTCCCCATCTATTTCCCATGAAGTGATGGGACCAGATGCCATGATCTTCGTTTTCTGAATGTTGAGCTTTAAGCCAACTTTTTCACTCTCCTCTCTCACTTTCATCAAGAGGCTCTTCAGNCTGGGGGGTCGGGGAGGGGAGGCTATGGCACAGCGCTTCCCTCCTCAGTCAGGGGGAGTGGACTGGAAGACCTGTGGTCCCTCCCCTCTGACAGTCATCAGCTCTGACACCTTCCTTCTGCACCATTAAGACAGAAGCCTCATTAAGGCCAATTAAAGGAGATTCAGGCCACCCAAGCGCCAAATGGCTGCAGTGGGCTGGGGTCAGGAAGCGCATGCAGGTCCCACCCAGCCCAGTGGCATGGGCCCTGCCCTGAGTCTGATAGACATCGGCCACAGCTCAGGAATGCTACAGAGACCAGAGGCCCCAGAGCGTGGGGTCAGGTGACCAGGGCTGTGCCCAGTGGACGAGACAAGAGGACAAGCCCCTCCCTCTTCCTGCCACCCCCAGGGACCTCCAGCTTCCAGGTGCAGGATCCAAACCAAGGCCCGCACAAGCCAAGAGTTTTCAAACTGGAAAATCTCAAGTTCATCTATCTGAAACATGTAAGAGCTCAGCCTCTCCAGGATCTACGAGCAACAGACACGGTGGGGTCATGGAGTGTCCTAATCCCCCAGCTTAGGGGGCCTGGAAAGGACTTGTCCGGGATCACAGAGCCAGCCCTGCAGGGCAAGGCTCCTGAGCCACTGGAGGCCCGTGTCCTCTCTGCTATGTTCCATCGACCCTACTTGAACTCCTCCAGGATGGGGGCTGGAGGGCTCACCACTTCTCAAGCCAGACCACCCTCAGGGAGAGGCCATGAGGATGACAGGGCTGAGGGAAGAGACCTGGCATTTACTGAATCCGTACCAGACACCATGCCTTTCCCATGCAAATCTTACAGCCCCTTTGGGGCAGGTGCTGGCATCAGATGGCACTGAGCAGGAAGGGACGGAGGATCAGAGCGGTGGAGCGGTTACCTCAGGGAGCATGGCCCGACAGCAGAGCTGGGCTCAAGCATGGATCCCGGATACCCAAGACTGTCTTCCCACCGCCCCATGTGGCGTTTAATCTAGTGGATCACTCGGACCTCACAAAGGAGGCTGGTGCAGCCCACCAGCCAGGGCCTGCCAGGATGAAGGAGGTGTGGCCCCAGTAGAGGGCAGTCCAGCCCCGCACTGAGCATTCTCATGGATATGACTGCCTTATTAAGACCAGTGCCCAATCCCCATCTTACAAACAAAGAACCTAAGGCCCAAGGTCATTTAGCAAGGGGGACCTCTGAGAGGCCTGGCCCGGCCCACCTCTGAGGGCCCAGGGGAAGGACCCTTGGCTGCAGGTGTGGGGCAACCTGCCCAGGCGCTCTGGAGCCTGGCGTGCACCCAGCCCAGTGGTGCCAGCACCCCTTCCTGGCAGAGTTGCTCCTCACTCTCCTAAACCTCAATTAAGAGACAAATGCTGCTGGGTAGGAACCTTTGGAGAAGACAGGAGCCAGCACCTGGGATTATATTATCAGATGATTCCCCACCTGGGGCTCTGGGCTGGGAAATGCTCCCCAGACCCACTGCGTGAGGCTGGCTGGTGCTGCCCCTGGAAGCAGCTAACTGGGCCACCCCAAGGCCTCTCATGGTGTCAGGGCTGTGAGGGTACCGCCTTGTTTGGGGACAGCGAGAGTCCCTTCCTGGTCCTCAGGGGCCTTGGCTCCCCGTCACTTTGTGCTCACCAGGCCTTGGGGCAGTCAGACTCCTGCTCCTGCAGGAACCCAGAGTCTAGGAGCCTCGTGAAAATACTTTTACGGCCCTGAGTCAAGCTGAGGGCCTGCAGTGAGGCTCCATGGCTCTCATGAGGGGCAGGGCTCAGAAAGAACAGCCAAGACACTGCTCCTCCAGCGAAAGGGGGCTTAGAGCCCCCAGAGCCAGGTGCTAGGAAGGCTCCTCCTGTGCTGGCTGGATGACAGGTCATTTGCCCTCTGCGAGCCCCTCGTCTGCACAGAGGGGACCACACCTATGCTGTGGAGCTGGGAGGATCCAGGCAGGCAAAGTGCCCGCTCAGCACCTGGGGTACAGCTGGCATTTAATAAATGCCTCATTAAGCTCTTTTATTCTCCTGGAGCCAAGCTGTGAGCTAGGATGGCAGCGTGGGAAGGCAGCGGCCAGACAGAAAAGACGTGGGGTCACTCAGGCACCATGGAAACTGGTTCTAGTCCCTTCTTGCTGTGTGGCCCCAAGCAAGAAACTTCACATTTCTGGGTCTGGCCCCGGCCTGGCAGGCACGAGATCTGGTTTCGGGTCTACGCTTCACCCCTTACTCTCCTTTGTGCACCCCCCCTACCCCCCGATTCCTCACCTACACATGATCCAGCCCTGCCCTCGGGGCCCCTGATGAAGAAGTCCCTTGGGGGGGCATCCCTGAATGAACAACCTGCTAGAGCATCTCCCCTTTAGCCAGCCAAGGCGGGCCCTCCACAGCCCCAGCCCGACTCAGCCCAGCCTCACCCCTTCTGCAGAGGCTGCAGCTGCCCAGGCGTGATGCTACAGGCCCGACCTCTGGTATGCAGTTAGAACCCCATGGCAGGTTTTTCCCCAGATAAATCCCTGGCTCCCAGGGGCTGGGAGAAAGGCAGGCAGATGACCCTCCATCTCTGGGGCCTGCTCAGGGCCACCTGCCAGTGGAGTCAGACCCTGGACCCACTAGTCTTTGTACCAGAGGAAGGTCAGAGCGGGAGAAATCCTTAAAAGGCCCCAGTGCCTTGCCCATTTCACAGATGGCTTGACCGGGGCTTGTGCCGGGTCACAGGTGGTGGAGGAAGAGCTGGGACCTGACCATGTACCTGTGCTGTGGCCCATTAGTTCCATGCTCATCTCCTGGGAAAAGGGGAGAACTCAGTGTTGGCCCTGATGGGAGCACGGCCACTCCCAGCGAGACGGGCTGAGTGTGTGCTGTGTCACTTCCCTGCCCCGGGGTCGGCCCGCTGTGCTGACGACAGTCTGGGCTGAGGAGGCGGTGGGCTGGGCTGTCCTGACTCAGCGCCACCAGCCCCAGCCCAGGGGCCCAGGTGGGCAGGGGGCCAGCGTTTTGGCCAGGCAGCTGGACCGCCGGGTCTCCATCCCAGGTGGCGAGAGGGGGCGTGCTCCCTGCACTGGTGCTGGGGGCAAGAGGAGGATTCGGGGGTAAGGGAAAGAGAGGTGATTCATGGGGAGAGAGAAGGCGGGTCAGGCTCCTGGCGGCCAAGCGGGCGGCCCAGGCAAAGCGCCCTGTCAGCACCCGCCGGCGTCACGCCCCGCCCTGCGAGCCAGGAGGCAGCAGAGCAGGGAAGCGGGAGGGTCCCAGGCGGCTTGGATGAGCTTCCCCTCCCTGCTCTGCCCCTCACTGTGTCCTTCCAAGGCCTGGGCAGGACAGGCAGGGGACCTGCCTAGAGTCTGAGAACAACACGTCTGGTCCCTTCCCCACCTCTCCACCCAAGTGCTAGCCAGGTAACCTTGGCAGGGACTAACCTGCTGGGCCTCAGTGACTACATCTGGAAAATGGAGCAGATAACACTTGGAGAAGGAAATGGCAATCCACTCCAGTACTATTGCCTGGAAAATCCCATGGACAGAGGAGCCTGGTAGGCTACAGTCCATGGGGTCGCAAAGAGTTGGACATGACTACACGAGACTATAAAGTGCCTGGTACCCAGTAAACAGCAGCTCTGGTTATCAGAGCTGCCCCCTCCACTCTCCACACACTATGTTGGCTGTGGGTCCTGGGGTGGACGTGGCAGGGAAGACATGGGCTGGAAAGCAGGAGCAAGGCTCCCCATCAGGTGTGAACAAACCCCCCGTCCTCTGTCTCCGTGTCCCTGGCCAAAGGAGGAGGCCCTTGGCCTCTGAGGCCCCTCCTGTTGAGTCCAGGGCCCGCTGCCATGCCGTATGAGCACGGTCAGTGAGCCCCTTCCCGGGGAGGGATGAAAGCAGGGCCAGCGCCCACCTGTGGGGGCTGCAGGACAGCGCCGACTGGGACCACACAGACAGGGTGCAGGCCTGGGCGGGACTTTCTCCTGGCTCTGTCCCTTCACACAGGTGATGCTGATAGGCTTGGAGGGCTTTGTGGGGAGCAGACAAAGTTACAGGGGGCATGGGGCTGCGTGGGATGGCTGGGTCTCAGCCCCAGACACAGAGACGAGAGAGGAGGGACGAGGCCCTGGCGCTCAGCCTGGCCCTAGGCTCCCCTGTCTGGACCCGGCCATCTGTCTTTCCATCTTGGGGTGATAAGACTTTCCAGCTGTTCCCAAGCGGTCTGGGATCTGGGATCCACCTCTTTCTTACTTCTGGTGGGAAGGAGAGGCGCCGCAGGACGGCAGGTCAAGCCCCCTCTACCAGGGTCTCAATTTCTCCATTTTTAAAAAGGGGGTAGAGGCTGGGTAATGGGATCCAACAGGCACTCCTAGGGGACTGGGTTCCATGACCTCAAGCCTGACACCCACGCCAGCAGCAACCCCCTCCACCACAGCAGGTTATTCAGTCTGAAAACTGATGGTTCCTCCACTCCACCTCTTCCTCACTCCGACACCCGACTCCATCCTCACGGCTTTCATCCCCGCCTCCTCCGTTTCACAGAGCAGAAACCCAAAGCCCCAAAGCTGCCTGGGATCAGGCAGAGAGCCAGGCTCCCCAAGACAGGCTATCCGACCCCGCCAGCCCCCTCGGGAAACAGGGACTCCACCTTTCCGGAAACTTAAGCCATGGCCATCTTGTCAGTGCCTGACCCACTTCTGGTCTCTTTGCCCAAGAGCTCCCCTGGGCCCTGTCAGCCAGGATGATCCCCAAGGCCACCGTCTGGGTTTTGAGCGGGCCCAGAGTAGTGAAGGGGTTCGACTCAGCTGGAAATACCTTGCCCTGTCGGGTCAAGGCCAGAACAGACACTGCTGACCACTCACTCCTCTCTACTGAGTCCAGAGCTGGCTTTTGAATCCTCAACTCTGCTCGCCAGGCAGGCTTTATCAGTCATCTCAGAACGTGCCTTGAAACCCATGGAAGCAAGAGAAGGCCCGGCTTATGGTCAAGGCTATCCAGCAAGGGTCTGGCTGGCTGCCAATGGAGAGATACCCCTTCTCAGAAGGTACATCAGTGTGTCAGCTGAATGGATATTCACAGCGGGACAAGGCACAGCTCGGCAGGGGTCGCTCCGCGGGAGGTCTAGACAACGCCTGAGGTCCCTTCAATCCAGGCTGACAACCCTCACTGGGACCTGCTCTGCTTCCACCCCCAGGAGCACGTCATCACCAGTCCCCACCTCCCACTCTGGGAAGGTTCTGCCACTGCAAAGCTGGCGAAGAGGCTCAGAGAGGGAGAGCTTGCTCTCAGTCACCCAGCACAGCAAGGGAAAAGGCACCGTTGAACTGGGATCTCCAGGCCAGCCTTGGCCAGACTCAGGCTACTTCCCAGTCTCCATGCCGACCCCAGGTCCCAGACTGTCTCCACCATCCACAAAAGCAACACCAGAGCACTCCAAGCTCGTGTGCGCAGGAACCTCCTGCTTCTCAGAGCCATCCCCGGGGACAGTGAGGGAAGCCCTGTGATCCTTCCTGCCCCACCCAAGCACTTTCTTCTGGGGAACCTCCTCACCAAGTCTGAGGAAGTCAGAAATACCCCCCAACGATGCACAAGATCCTTTGAGCCGGAGCAGCCTGCTGTCAGCGGCCAGGGGATCCAGGTGCCCTATCGCTCTGCAGAGAAGCCAAGGATGCGGCGAAAGCAGGAGGGAGGCGGCCCAAAAGGCAGCCGAAAGCCCGGGCTGGGCTGAGTGCGCGCGCGTGGGCGCCTGAGACACCGGGACAGGTCAGGCCTGCCCGGCTGCGTCTCTTGGGGACTCCGGCTGGCCGACTCACCTTCTGGGCCTGGCTGATCATCTTGCGCACCACCTCCTTAATGTGGGCCTGCCCGTCGATGGGGGGCTGCATGTAGACGCTGGCCCGGGTCACGCCGCGGTAGGCGATGGTGTCGGGCCAGCCCAGGTCCAGCTGTGGGATGGAGCGGTCCGACTTCTGGGGCCAGTACTCCAGCGAGGGCAGCGGTTCGGCCTCGGTGGGGGTGCCCTCGGCCGCGCTGGCCGCCTCACCATCCTCCGGCCCGCGGGGCTGCGCGCCAGCGCGAGGGTCCTCGGAGCCGGGGTCGTACACCTCAATGGTCTCCAGGATGCGCCGAAGCTCCAGCTCCGAGAGGAAGTCGCGGATGTTCTCGCGCTTCAGCACCTCGTAGAAGGCGTCGCGGCCGCTGGCCGCCAGCGCCTCCAGCGCCAGCCGCTGCTCCTCGCTGTAGAAGAACTCGGGCTTGGCTTCGCTGGAGCGCCAGTTGACGTGGCTGTCGTCCAGGCACTGCACCTGCGAGAACGCCATGGCGGCCGCGCGCCCCGCAGCTCCGGGCCGCCTCCGGCTGGGCGCTGAGCGCTCTGGGGCCTCCGGCCGCCGCCGCTCCTCTGCCCCGGGACCTGCGGGAGCGGCGGGCCGGCAGGGTCGGGTCAGAGTGCNGATCACAGGAAAAGGTACTTCATGTAACTTTTCATGTGAGGGTCTTAAAGTAGGTAACTGATTATTAAAACAAAAAATTTTTAAGTTCTCTGAGCTTCTACCCTGAAGGTTTTCACCAAAGGTTAAAGTGCTCTTTCCAGAGACTCTAAAGTTTAGCACAAAACTGGATTAAGGACAACTAATGGTCTAAATAAACGATTGTCATTGTTACATGAGAACTGCAAAGACCAACACAAAGAGAACAGGTGACTACTTACTAAATATCAATAAGGTATGTGGTTCTATGTGTTTCCTTTTGAGGTTTCAGGGTTTGAGATGGGTGTTAGTGATAAAAATAGAAGACCAAAAATTTATTATATAAAATAATTGTGTTGTGTTGAGGCTATTTTTGGTTGATGGAAGAAAATAAGTTGTCTGAGGAATTTCGTAAATGCCAACTTGTGTGGATATATGTAGAGATCTGAATGTTTTTAATAATGATGATAATTAACAATTATTCTACCCAAATACATAAATTGGTATAAGTCATGTAATTAAAAACTGGGACAATACATATTCACAAAATGAAAGATGAAAGATATGAAAAGTCCGTCAGATAATCATAGATTTGATCACAAAATACTCAAAAGGACAAAATGATTAAGATGTAGTTGGCGAAGGCCAACACAATATTGTAAAGCAATTATCCTCCAATAAAAAATAAAAAAAGATGTAGTTGGGGTTGTAGGAAGAGAAATGGTTAATTGAAAATGAAAGGTCAGGTATTTACCCCTCTGTCCCAAAATCTGGACTAGGATTTGCTAATGTCTTAATATGATTCTCAGCTGTGAATAAGACCAAACAAATAAACAGTCTACCTGAAAGCTGCCTCATGTGTAGGCCTTCTAGTCTTCATCCTTCACAAAAATTCCTTTCCCTGTTCCCTCTTAATTTACAGATATTTTAAATTTAAAAAAAATTTTATTGAGATATTGTTGATTTACAGTACTATAGTAGTTTCAGGTGTCAACATAGTGATTCAAAATTTTTATAGATTATACTGTAGTTACAGGTTTTAAAGGACAAAAGTTTCTCAGAGGCATCTGCACAATTCTTGAAAAAATTAGCATCATAACTTCCTATTCCAAGAAATTTAACTAGGTCAAATAGAAAAACATTGAGTAAGGTTTCTTAGGCCCTGAATGTGAAGTTTCCCTGGAACTATGAGCTAATAACTATGTTCCAAAGGCACAGTTTTTTCACAAAGAAAACACACATCTCAAGTGTCTTTCCTATTCTAGTTCTACATCTAGTAGACAGGTCTCATTGTAACAAATCTTATTTCATTGACAGTGCAATTACTCAAGCCATAAATCTTTTTCTCACGATTCCAAGCAGTAATAGTGACAAGAACAAATTATTTTGGAAGATATTTTCTGNCCTATTCTAGTTCTACATCTAGTAGACAGGTCTCATTGTAACAAATCTTATTTCATTGACAGTGCAATTACTCAAGCCATAAATCTTTTTCTCACGATTCCAAGCAGTAATAGTGACAAGAACAAATTATTTTGGAAGATATTTTCTGACCCACCTTAGTTAGCAGCATATATGTGTCCTGTCTAAGTGATATTCTTATTTATCCAAATCAGCTTATGGTCCAGTTACTTGAATTTTTTGGAATTCTTAGTTCTGAGGACTGAGGTAGGCATTAACAATTTTCCCCAAACTTCCATCTGCAACTATTTCTAATAGACTCTAACCTCCAAATGTGTTTCAACTTCCTTGTTGCTTTGGAAACCCCCATCATTTAGGGTTATTTTGCATTAATGTAGTTCCTTATAAATAGATTCATTCTGTTCTCATATTAAACTTTGAAGATTTGCTTTATTTTGGTTGTTTTTATACATAGAACTTACTAATATTCCACAGTTTTTCTTTTCCCTAAATATATGCGTTAGTTGAAGTATTAAAAAAGCTTCTGTATTAAAGTTTGTAAATCATATTAAGTCTACATAAGCAAAGGGTTGCACTTTGCATATGTTTTATAGAAAAAGAAAACCAAACCTAAGTAAGTAAAATGAAGGGTCAAGTAAACAATCCAGCAGAGACTCTCCCAAAGCCACAACCACTTCTTACCCTAATCCANTCTACATAAGCAAAGGGTTGCACTTTGCATATGTTTTATAGAAAAAGAAAACCAAACCTAAGTAAGTAAAATGAAGGGTCAAGTAAACAATCCAGCAGAGACTCTCCCAAAGCCACAACCACTTCTTACCCTAATCCATAGTTTCATTACTGGCCACACTTTTATTCTGCTTACTTCTTTCAGTGCATTCCTCAGATCTGTTACACATGCTTTTGGATAATAACACGAACCTCTACTGAATTCCTCCTCTAATACAACCTGGCCAGTTTCATTTGCATTCTAGGTGTCCTATATGATACAAAGGCAATGTTGTGAAGACTCAGGAATGTAATAGTAATATTTCTCCTTTTTCAAAAAAATATTTATTTTGTTTATTTTGCTGTGGCAGATCTTAATCACGGCACATGGGAATCTTCAATCTTTGTTTCAGCATGCAAGATCTTTTAGTTATGGCATTCAAACTCTTAGTTGCCACTTGTGGGATCTAGTTCCCTGACCAGGGATTGAACCAGGCCCCTGCTTGTCTTAGCCACTGGACCACCAGGGAAGTCCCTGGTAATAATACGTCTACTGTTCTCTCATCCTCTCTACTTTAAGCCTATCACCACTAATGTGAAGCTACTATTAAACCAGAGTGACCTTATTTATATGGTCAACCAAATACCTTGCTTAGTATTTTTTTCAATTCCCTCTTTTGGCTTCACAGGCTTCCCTGGTGGCTCAGCTTGTAGAGAATCTGCCTGCAATGTGGGAGACCTGGGTTCGATCCCTGGGTTGGAAAGAGCCCCTGGTTGGGTTTGATCCCTGGGTTAGAAGGGAACAGCTACCTACTCCAGTATTCTGGCCTGGAGAATTCCATGGACTGTACAGTCCATGGGTTACAGAGTCAGACATGACTGAGCAACTTTCACTTTTGGCTTCACAGAGTACAACAGACATATTGATGAACTCCTAAAAGATTTCAGTATTGTTCTTATTACATGGAATTTAGTAGTAATAAAAATGGGGGGGGGGATAAATAATGTAATTAAACCAGCCAAACAGTTATAACTGGAATATCTGGACTCCATGAGCCATTACATTTTGACCAAATGGCTGTGTAAGAGGAAGTGACCTTGTTAGCTGTTCTTTCGTTACTTCCTGATAGTAAGATAAAGGTAAAATGCTTTTTTTTTTAATGTAGATTTTCTGCAGTAATAATTCATTGAACAAAATTAAATTTTAAAATATTTTAAACATTCAGAAAAGTGACAAAAACACATGTACTCTTACAAATTTAACAAATGCTATCATCTCACTGTATTTGTTTAGATACTTCTTTAAAAAACAATACAATGTCACAATTGAAGCCCCAATTTCATCTGGTTTCCCACACACCTTCTTCAGAGGAAGCCACTATCCTAAAGTTTGTAAGTGTCCCTTTATTGTAGAAATTTGTTCATGTTGCTAGATGTCAGTAGATTCACTGATTTTCTTACACCATTTTTTTTTTTTAGTTTTATGGAATATAGTTGATTTACAGTGTTGTGTTAGTTTCTGCCATATAGCAAAGTGAGTCAGTTATACATATATCCACTCTTTTTAAAATTATTCTCCCATACAGAGTATTGAATAGAGCTCTCTATGCTCCCTATACAGTAGGTTCTTAACAGTTATCTATTTCATATATATTAGTGTGTATATCAGAGAAGGCAATGGCACCCCACTTCAGTACTTTTGCCTGGAAAATCCCATGGACGGAGGAGCCTGGTGGGCTGCAGTCCATGGGGTCTTAAGAGTTGTACACGACTGAGCGGCTTCACTTTCACTTTCATGCATTGGAGAAGGAAATGGCAGCCCACCCCAGTGTTCTTGCCTGGAGAATCCCAGGGATTGGGGAGCCTGGTTGGCTGCCGTCTATGGGGTCGCACAGAGTCGGACGCAACTGAAGCGATTTAGCAGCAGCAGCNTTCACTTTCATGCATTGGAGAAGGAAATGGCAGCCCACCCCAGTGTTCTTGCCTGGAGAATCCCAGGGATTGGGGAGCCTGGTTGGCTGCCGTCTATGGGGTCGCACAGAGTCGGACGCAACTGAAGCGATTTAGCAGCAGCAGCAGTGTGTATATATTAATCCCAATCTCCCAATTTATCCCTCCTCCATGCCCCGTTTCCATAAGCTTGTTGTCTATATCTGAGATTTCACTAATTTTAAGTATTATATAATATTCCATTGCATGACTGTGGACATTTAGTTTTTGTCATCATCACTGTGAACAATACCCTAACAAAAATCTTTCATAGTGTCTCCTGGTGCATATGTGCATGACTTTCCCTAGGTGCAGGAGTTCTTAAGTTTTTATGGCCAATACACAATAAGAAATAATTTTACATTAAGTTCCTGTACATGCATACATGCACATATCATCACAGGCTGAGTTGCCTGGCAAGTAGATCTGAGACAGAAATTTGTATACAGGCTGTTTATGGGGGAGTGTCCTGGAATCAGTACCTGCTGGGAAGTAAAGGAAGCAGGAATATGGGCAGAGGTAGTTTTGTGCTCCAACAAAGTGATAACAAAGGCCTCAGTTGATCCCACATTAGCTGCAGTGATTATTCAGAGTCATTTGGAATCAGGGCAAGGGGATCAGGCTTTTTTAAATATATACCTGCACTGCTCAGTTACTGAATACAGCTACACCCCGGAAGAGGGTGTGTGTGACCTTGGGCAAGTAGCTTTCTTCCAGGAGACAGTCCTACAGAGGGACTCACCCAAAAGCTGTAGGCTGCAACATATCTAGCAGCTTGGAGAATTAATCATTTAGTCCTGGAAAGGGAGAATCTAGGTGGTGCACAAAAATTCACAAAATAGTCCTTACCCTGGTATTTCTGTTCTATTTCATTCGTTTTAAAAAAATAAACGTTTATTATAACCCTTAAATTGATTTCACAATTCACTAATGGATCATGAATTACAGTTTGAAAAAACTGCTTTAGAGTATATACCCAGAAATGGAACTACTAGATTGCAGGGTATATGTATTTTAAATTTTAGTAAGTATTGTCAAACTGCTTTCCAAAGGGGTTGGGCCATTTGACATTCCCCCTAGCAGAGCACTGAGTTCCAGTTTTCCTACAGCCTCAATAACCTTGGCATTGTCAGATTTTACATATATATATATATATATACACACAAAAAAATACAGTAGCAGGTAATACAGTAGACACTTTGAAACCCATCCTTTGGTGAAAGTGAAAATGTTTTCAATACTGTATTATACCAAGACATACTTCCTGCTGGCTTATCAACTACCAAAAGGCATGTGCATTTCCCTGATAATTAGGTAACGTTCAAATTTTAGTCCTGCAAAATAGAAATCTATTCTTGCAAAATAAATCTTTTAATCTTGTGATCTTTTTTATGACACCTAGAAGAGTGCCCAGCATATAACAACAGTAAAATACCTGCAGATTGAAAGAGTGAATTCTATGCCTAGACCCATGGCATTTTTTTAAGTTTTCACTTTTTTTCTTTTAATCTCTGAAACAATGTGGTTTAGTAGATTACTGGCCCAGGAATTGTGAGGCCTGGGCTTTGATCTATTCCACCCATGGGATTTGGTAAATTTACTCCACCTTTCTGAGGCTCAGTTTTTTCATCTCTTAAACAATAATTTTCCTCTGTATCCAGCTTACTTCATGGAGAGTTTAGAATACTGAGTTCTCAGAACTGATTTCATATTTTTGTAATAGAGAAAGCAAAGAACTTAGGGATCTAGATTCTAGTCTTCAAACTCCTCTCACTATTGTATGTTTATGACCTTGGACAAATCACAAGTAGGTAAATGTTCACTTTTTGGAAAATAAAATGCTCACTAGATGATCTCTAAGCTTCTTGCTCAAAAATCCTATGTTCTGGGTTATAGAAACATGAAGTCAATTTATGAAAATATCATTCTTATAAAGCCAAACACCACATGGGTCACATGATACATTTTAAATCCACTTCTAATTGCTGGCCCCACCTCAATCACTCTGTAATCCAATCCACTTAGCCCTACCCTTGTCCAATTGCCCTATATGTTACCTGAACTCCACCCCTAAGATTCTCATTTGCAACTGATGACCATTTGTATTATTGCTAATATTTCAATACTTGGTTCTAACCTTGTAGCAAATAGAGCCTTGTGCTGTGTGATTACCAGGAGAATCTGAAATGGAAGAATACGTTTTTCTTTTTTTTTTTTTNTTCTCCAGGCAAGAATACTGGACTGAGTTGCCCGCCCTCCTCCAGGGGATCTTCTCAACCCAGGGATCGAACTTTTGTCTCTTACATCTCCTGCACTGGCAGGCTGGTTCCACCTGGGAAGCCCCTAACCACCAGACAGCCAGGGAGTTCCCCCATATAAGTTTAGAAACCACCATCAGAGAAATAAGAGTAAGAAATAAGTGTCAGTGTTTAGCTCAGATGGTTGACACATCATACTAATGAGGAGGACTAATGCAGGATCAGTTAATTTTCAGCACTGAAAAGCTGTGTTCTGTTACCATAAAATGTGTGCTTTGGTCTTGTAAATGTGCGCTCCAAGATGGCCCAGACAACCTGTTGCTCTGTTTATGTACAGCTACTCTAACTATGTATCTTTTTAATGCTATTAATTTTCATTAAAAAATAAATGTTTCCAGCTCTGGGTAAATTTAATTTACAAAAGGACTCTTCTGTGAAGAATGGATTAGAAAAGAGCAAGAGAGAAGGAAGCCTATTTTTGTCACATTACAGATAACCCAGCATTCCATAAAGTTCAAAAGATCAAGATCTTGACCTGAAGATACTGAGTCGACCACTTTTTTGTATTTTTGAGCACATCCCAGATGCAGCATTTTAACTCTACTAAACAAAATGTTAAATCTCTTTTCCAGGATAGAGCCTTCCTCCCCACTGCCCACAGCATTCTCAGGATTCTTATTCCTAATGTGAGGGCATGGCTGTAGGTCAATCAGTGATTGAAAGGGGAGGATTATAACATAAAGGGGCAAGAGGGAACTCTTTCGGATGGATGGATGTCTAGATATCACTATCTAGATGGTAGTGATGGCTTCATAGATGTATACACAGATCAAACAGCAAGTTGCACACTTTAAATATGTGTAGTCTACTGTGTGTCAATTACTTCTCAATAAAGCTGTGAAAAAAGTAGTTCAATTGGGAACCTCTCACTCTTAACTGGCAAGCAAATTCACGTATTTTCATCTGCGTTAGGGAATGCCAATTAAAGTATTGACTATGCTCAGTCGCCAAGTTGTGTCCGATTCTTTACAACTCCATGGACTGTAGCCCTCCAGACACCCCTGTTCATGGGATTTCCCAGGCAAGACTACTGAAGTGGGTTGCCATTTCCTTCTCCAGGGTTAAAATATTATAGACATATAATTGCAAGTGTAGTTTATAGAGTGGAATTCTAAAAAGCTTCAAAAGTTGAAAAGTTTTGGGACTTCCCTGACAGTACAGTTGTTGGGAATCTGCCTGCCAATGCAGAGGACAGGAGTTTGATCCCTGATTTTGAGGAGGATCCCATATGTCACAGAATACCTGAGCCCATGTGCCACAACATTGAGCCTGTGCTCTGAAGCCCAGGAACCGCAATTAATGAGTCCACGTGCCACAGCTACTGAAGCCCACACACTCTAGAGCCCGTGCTCTGCAGTAAGAGAAGCCACTGCAATGAGAAGCCCACACAAAGCAATAAAGACCCAGCACAGCCAAAACAAAATTTAAAAGTTGAAAACTTTTGAATGTTTCTTTTTTTTAATCAAAGGTAACACTTTCTGAAAGAACATACTAAAAGGCAGTAGAAAGCAATAAGGAGCATTTGACTGCATGCTCAGGAAATACATTTAAGTACCTCAGAATCCTTAACAGTCATATCATGAGTCTTCTCAGAATTTGTCACAGTAGTCACAGTTAAACTCTAAATGTGATTTGGGTAAGGGAGTCTAACATTGCAGTCACGGCCAGATTTTTTTAAATGTGCCTTAAAAACTTGGGCTCCATGCCTTTTCTGAAATTACATTATCTTTCACACCTGGAGCTCTGGTTGTTTCTTAGAAATTTTTTTTTTAGTGCTGTGGCTTGAAAAATCCATGAAGGAAAACTATGAAACCAGTAACAGGTTAAAACACAGGAAACTCAATTATTGTACCACCTAATCCTCACCATCTGTTAAATCTATTTAATTGCTAAACCAGAAGTTTTTTTAATATCTTTTAAAAATTTATCCGTGTCTTTGGAAGGGTATTCTAGAAAGCTGTTCTTGATATCTGTCCCTTGCAGCTTCCTTATGGATGAGAAAGCCTTCCACCAAGATTTGATGGTCTTTTAGAAAATCTTCAGATATCTCCCAGTACCAAATTCTATTCACTGTGAAAGTGTTAGAGTGACATTCCAGTGTATTTAATCCACAAACTGAAATTTATTGGCAGTGTTGTCAGATTATCATCTTTCTTCTTAAAAACACAAACCTGGGACTTCCCTGGCAATTCCTGATTAAGATTCTGAGCTTCAAATGCAGGGGGCAAAGGTTCAGTCCCTGTTTGGGGAACTAGCTCCAAAAAAAAAAAAAAAGAAACAAACCCGTAAACCTGATGAAATACTTTTCAAAGACAAATTATCTGAACAACTTGTAAGAATAATAGTGAGAAATGTCCTGTTGCAAATAACAAATTCTAAACCTGATACTAGAGAAGAGTAAGGATAAGAGGGCTNAAAAAAAAAAAAAAGAAACAAACCCGTAAACCTGATGAAATACTTTTCAAAGACAAATTATCGAACAACTTGTAAGAATAATAGTGAGAAATGTCCTGTTGCAAATAACAAATTCTAAACCTGATACTAGAGAAGAGTAAGGATAAGAGGGCTGCAGCAGTCTGAGACACTGCTCTCTATTTACCCTCTCTGTGGCTGAGGAGTCACACCTTTGAGTCAGCACTTTCCCACAAATTTGAAAATTATCACCTTTCAACATCTTCCTCACGTTACTGCTTTTACTTCTCTCAACAATTCCTGCTATTAATAAATTCAACATTTAGTTTTTAAATGATTTGCAAAAGGAAGTTATTTTTATGTAATATATCTTGACTATAATTGTCCATGGTTGAATATTTTCAGAACATTTTACAAATTCACTTCTGTTGGCATTTATACACAAAGCACTGTGCTGGGCACAAAAGGGAATGAAAGTAGATAAGTGCATATTAAAGGCACAAAGTATGCTCCCAGGCATACTGGGAAGTTCCACACTAGGTGTTTAAATTTGTTGCTGTGGGAGCTTAGGGAAGTTGAGTGATTAATTCAGAGTGTATGGATTCAAGGTGATGGATAGATGACATTTGAACCAATCAAAAGAGAACTTGGACTTTCTATAAAAGGTGTGTGTGTGTGTGTGTGTGTGTGCACACGCTGGAATGCATGTACATGCTAAGTCACTTCATTCATGTCTGACTCTTTGCGACCCTGTGGAATGTAGCCCACCAGGTGCCTCTGTCCATGGGATTCTCCAGGCAAGAATACTGGAGTAGGTTGCCATGTTCTCCTCCAGGGGATTTTCCCTACCCAGGGATCAAATCCGTGTTTCTAATGTCTCCTGCATTGGCAGGTGGGTCCTTTACCACCAGCACCACCTGGGAGTTAGTTTAGTCGCTTGGTCGTGTCCGACTCTTTGTGACCCAATGGACTGCAGCACAATAGGCCTCCTTGTCCATCACCAACTCCTGGAGTTTACTCAAACTCATGTCCATTGAGTCAGTGATACCATCCAACCATCTCATCCCTCTGTTGTCCCCTTCTCTTCCTGCCTTCAATCTTTCCCAGCATCAGGGTCTTTTCAAATGAGTCAGCCCTCTATAAATGGTAACAGCACCTTTTGGGGATATGGCGGTTGGGGTGATACAAGATAAAAGCTTTTCTTTTTTTTCTCTGAATCCTTATTACAGATGTACTAGAATTGTTCTCAACAAATGAAACAAATGTTCATAAATTGTTCCAACACTTTGACTCTGTTTGGGAGTGGCCAAAGGTTCAAATAATTTGGAAGGATGGATATCTGTGCTGACTTGCAGGAAATATGAGTCATCTTTTCTCCTGTACTCAGCACTGTTGTTACAGCTAGGATTATTTGACAAACACGAAGCTAAACAAATCAGACACTGTGAGTCTTTTTTTTTTTTTNTGGGAAAGTGCTGACTCAAAGGTGTGACTCCTCAGCCACAGAGAGGGTAAATAGAGAGCAGTGTCTCAGACTGCTGCAGCCCTCTTATCCTTACTCTTCTCTAGTATCAGGTTTAGAATTTGTTATTTGCAACAGGACATTTCTCACTATTATTCTTACAAGTTGTTCGATAATTTGTCTTTGAAAAGTATTTCATCAGGTTTACGGGTTTGTTTCTTTTTTTTTTTTTTTGGAGCTAGTTCCCCAAACAGGGACTGAACCTTTGCCCCCTGCATTTGAAGCTCAGAATCTTAATCAGGAATTGCCAGGGAAGTCCCAGGTTTGTGTTTTTAAGAAGAAAGATGATAATCTGACAACACTGCCAATAAATTTCAGTTTGTGGATTAAATACACTGGAATGTCACTCTAACACTTTCACAGTGAATAGAATTTGGTACTGGGAGATATCTGAAGATTTTCTAAAAGACCATCAAATCTTGGTGGAAGGCTTTCTCATCCATAAGGAAGCTGCAAGGGACAGATATCAAGAACAGCTTTCTAGAATACCCTTCCAAAGACACGGATAAATTTTTAAAAGATATTAAAAAAACTTCTGGTTTAGCAATTAAATAGATTTAACAGATGGTGAGGATTAGGTGGTACAATAATTGAGTTTCCTGTGTTTTAACCTGTTACTGGTTTCATAGTTTTCCTTCATGGATTTTCCAAGCCACAGCACTAAAAAAAAAATTTCTAAGAAACAACCAGAGCTCCAGGTGTGAAAGATAATGTAATTTCAGAAAAGGCATGGAGCCCAAGTTTTTAAGGCACATTTAAAAAAATCTGGCCGTGACTGCAATGTTAGACTCCCTTACCCAAATCACATTTAGAGTTTAACTGTGACTACTGTGACAAATTCTGAGAAGACTCATGATATGACTGTTAAGGATTCTGAGGTACTTAAATGTATTTCCTGAGCATGCAGTCAAATGCTCCTTATTGCTTTCTACTGCCTTTTAGTATGTTCTTTCAGAAAGTGTTACCTTTGATTAAAAAAAAGAAACATTCAAAAGTTTTCAACTTTTAAATTTTGTTTTGGCTGTGCTGGGTCTTTATTGCTTTGTGTGGGCTTCTCATTGCAGTGGCTTCTCTTACTGCAGAGCACGGGCTCTAGAGTGTGTGGGCTTCAGTAGCTGTGGCACGTGGACTCATTAATTGCGGTTCCTGGGCTTCAGAGCACAGGCTCAATGTTGTGGCACATGGGCTCAGGTATTCTGTGACATATGGGATCCTCCTCAAAATCAGGGATCAAACTCCTGTCCTCTGCATTGGCAGGCAGATTCCCAACAACTGTACTGTCAGGGAAGTCCCAAAACTTTTCAACTTTTGAAGCTTTTTAGAATTCCACTCTATAAACTACACTTGCAATTATATGTCTATAATATTTTAACCCTGGAGAAGGAAATGGCAACCCACTTCAGTAGTCTTGCCTGGGAAATCCCATGAACAGGGGTGTCTGGAGGGCTACAGTCCATGGAGTTGTAAAGAATCGGACACAACTTGGCGACTGAGCATAGTCAATACTTTAATTGGCATTCCCTAACGCAGATGAAAATACGTGAATTTGCTTGCCAGTTAAGAGTGAGAGGTTCCCAATTGAACTACTTTTTTCACAGCTTTATTGAGAAGTAATTGACACACAGTAGACTACACATATTTAAAGTGTGCAACTTGCTGTTTGATCTGTGTATACATCTATGAAGCCATCACTACCATCTAGATAGTGATATCTAGACATCCATCCATCCGAAAGAGTTCCCTCTTGCCCCTTTATGTTATAATCCTCCCCTTTCAATCACTGATTGACCTACAGCCATGCCCTCACATTAGGAATAAGAATCCTGAGAATGCTGTGGGCAGTGGGGAGGAAGGCTCTATCCTGGAAAAGAGATTTAACATTTTGTTTAGTAGAGTTAAAATGCTGCATCTGGGATGTGCTCAAAAATACAAAAAAGCGGTCGACTCAGTATCTTCAGGTCAAGATCTTGATCTTTTGAACTTTATGGAATGCTGGGTTATCTGTAATGTGACAAAAATAGGCTTCCTTCTCTCTTGCTCTTTTCTAATCCATTCTTCACAGAAGAGTCCTTTTGTAAATTAAATTTACCCAGAGCTGGAAACATTTATTTTTTAATGAAAATTAATAGCATTAAAAAGATACATAGTTAGAGTAGCTGTACATAAACAGAGCAACAGGTTGTCTGGGCCATCTTGGAGCGCACATTTACAAGACCAAAGCACACATTTTATGGTAACAGAACACAGCTTTTCAGTGCTGAAAATTAACTGATCCTGCATTAGTCCTCCTCATTAGTATGATGTGTCAACCATCTGAGCTAAACACTGACACTTATTTCTTACTCTTATTTCTCTGATGGTGGTTTCTAAACTTATATGGGGGAACTCCCTGGCTGTCTGGTGGTTAGGGGCTTCCCAGGTGGAACCAGCCTACCAGTGCAGGAGATGTAAGAGACAAAAGTTCGATCCCTGGGTTGAGAAGATCCCCTGGAGGAGGGCGGGCAACTCAGTCCAGTATTCTTGCCTGGAGAATCCCAAGGACAGAAGCGCATGGCAGGCTACAATCCACAGGGTCGCAGGAGTCGGACACAGTTTAGCATCTAAACCACCACCACTGGCGGTTAAGACTCATTGCTTTCACTACTGTGGATCTGGATTTGATCCCTGGTTAGGGAATTAAGATCCCATAGGCCACCAGGCACAGTAAAAAAAAAATCATAATAATAAACTTACATGGTGTAATCCATTAAAGCCTCAAATGGCACAAACAATCCTACTGATCACCAAGGCTACTGCCATTTTTGAGGGGCGTGGGAGAGGAACTTATCAGATACCTTTCAAAAGTCCATGTCTTATAAGGTAGAACAGGATTTATAATACACTCGCTACAGAGTTTCAGTTTGGGATGATGAAAAAGTTCTGGAAATGGCACACACAGCCAAAAAAAAGAAAAACACATTTGGAATTACAGCATCAGTAAACTACATATTCATAACAGTTCATATTCTTTTCCTCAGTAGCACTCTGTGCAAAAATGAGTAAGAATCACTGATTTGGATTACTACTTGAAATAAATAAACCAATAAATGTACTTACCAAGTAACACTGCACTGATTAGGGCTTCCCTGGTGGCTCAGACAGTAAAGCATCTGCCTGCAATGCAAGAGACGCGGGTTCTATCCCTGGGTCAGAAAGATTCCCTGGATTAGGAAATGGCAACCCACTCCAGTACTCTTGCCAGGAAAATCCCACGGATGGAGGAGCCTGGTAGGCTACAGTCCATGGGGTCGCAAAGACTCAGACATGACTTAGCAACTTCAGTTTAGGCAACTATATATGACATAAAAAAACACTTACAAATTACATTATTTAACAATTGTCAGTGAAAGTGTTATTTCTCCATATGCAGTCTTATGTGATGTTCACTTTTTAATAAGGAAACTGAAGACCAGAACATATAATTTGAACAATTTAGTGTTGAAAGAGGCTCAATCCCAGGTTTTTTATTTTACTTTAAATCCAGTTCTTTGGCCCATGGCTGTGCAGTGCCAAGCTGTTCCAGTGGTGTCCGACTCTTTGTGACTCTATAGACTGTAGCTTGCCAGGCTTCTCTGTTCATGGGATTCTCCAGGCAAGAATACTGGAGTAGGTGGCCCGGCCTTCCTTCAGGGGATCTTCCCAACCCAGGGATCCAACCCACATATCCTGACGCTCTCATACCATAGGCGTATTCTTTACAGCTGAACCACTAGGGAAACCCTCTTTGGCCCATATATTGCTTGAAATACAGATAGAATGTCACACTGCAAACTGCTCTAATAGGCATCCCTTCCTCTTCAATAGCTTTCAGCTGCAATTACAATAAAATCCAATCTTGTTTCTTTGTCTTCCTAGGGGCTGGGGAAATAGGCCCTCACTTGCTTACACACTCACCTCTTCAGTATCAGGACAGACTCCTCTTTGCACCAGATTCCTTGGCACTATGGACTCCATTCAGTTCCAGTAGCCAAGTTCCTTTCTACCACAGGTCTTTTGCATAGCCATTTCCTCTGCCTTAATTCTCCAGGGCATTTCTCAGATTACTGGCTCCTTCTCATTCCCTCAGATGGACCTTTCCTGACCACTTTTTTTTTTTTTTTAAACTATCCTGGTATTTGCTCTCCCAGAATTCTGCTCATAGCCTTTATAGCATGTTTCTCTCAAGATCTCATGAGTATTCACTCTCCCTCCTTTTCCCACTAGCCTGTCAACTCCAGTCTAGAGTGAAGAACTTTTCTGTTTCCCTCATCAGCGTGTCCCCTCAGTTTTTGAGTTTCAGTGAATGTTTGTTGACTGACTGAATGCAATAAAAGAAATGGAGATAAGAAATAAAGCTATAAATCTGGTTAGTAGAAAGGGTTAGACTATTCTGCACGATTTAGGAAAGTTGACTTGAAACCTTTTAGGGTCCTATTTCTTCCTTCTTTTGTCCACGTAATAATATTGAACATTGATTACTTTCAGGTACTACGTTGAGCACTTCACATGTGTTATACCATTTAACCTTCTGAGCAACCCAGTAGCAGTAATCAACCTTTATCATCCTCATTTTTAAGAGGCAACTTGCCAACAGCCACTCAGGGTGGCACCATAGCCAGGTGTAAGTAGGCCATAACCCATTAATCCAATGTAACCTACACCCCTTCAGTCAACAATTGGTGTTTCATCGATGTACTTTTCAGAGAACCCTCCTGAATTCCCTATTTTACCTGACCTGCAGTATCCTGGTACCGAAACCAACTAGGAGGTAGTTGCTACCCCTGAGGGGGTTTCCTGGGGAATCGAGTGCCCTTTGTAGAGGAGCGGCCGCTCAGGCAGACGCCGCGAGCTCCGGCTAGCCAACGTCTGGACTCCTGAGACTGTTGGGGAGGAAGGAGGAAATAGGTCAGTTGGCCCATGACGGGTCCTGACCCTCGCTGTGGTGAAACGGGAAGGGAAGGTGTGTGTCGCCCACGCTCGCCTCGGTTCCACCCGAAGGGGAACCACAGCGCACTTCCCCAACTCCACCGCGCGTCACGAGAGAACACTGCTCAGCTCCGCCTACCTTCTACGCCTATCGCGTATCCGGCGCTAGGACCCCGCGACCCTCAACGCGTCCCNTATCTGAGGTTATTGATATTTCTCCCGGCAATCTTGATTCCAGCTTGTGTTTCTTCCAGTCCAGCGTTTCTCATGATGTACTCTGCATATAAGTTAAATAAGCAGGGTGACAATATACAGCCTTGACGTACTCCTTTTCCTATTTGGAACCAGTCTGTTGTTCCATGTCCAGTTCTAACTGTTGCTTCCTGACCTGCATACAGATTTCTCAAGAGGCAGGTTAGGTGGTCTGGTATTCCCATCTCTAACCAATAGTAAATAACAGAAAAGTGAACCGGTAAGTTTACCTTTCCACCAAACAACAGAAAAACCTTAAAAATTTTTTTTAACTGATATTTTATTTTTAAACGTTTTAGAAATAGACTTTATATTTAGTAATTAAAATTTAAAACATCTTGAAATTCAAGAGGACAACATCTTTTTAACATTGTTTTGAAAAATCAAGCTCATGCAGAAGACCTCTCCAAGGTTCTTTCTCAGCCAGCCAGATATGTTCCTCAGATAGCCATAGGAGAGCTATATCAGACCTTCTAGGTCTATTTGATTGCTGGGATTTTGTTGTTGTTGTTGTTAAATCCTGATGGTCTAGCAGTTAGTCCAAACTCGGACCACAATCTCAAGCTTCCAAAGCTATGGGGTTTCCACATTTGTTCTAAACTAAATCCACCACTTTATATTGGAGAAACTGTTTTTTTTGTTTGTTTTTTGTTTTTTTGTTTGTTTTTTCCGTCTTATCCCAACACAAATTGCATCTACCTGTGGCAGCAAAGCTGGTTTCTATTCTCAAGCTAGTGTTTGGGGGAGGTTGAGAGCAGCTCCAGGCAAGAAGGTCCAGAGTCTTACCATCTGTACCAGAGTCTCCAGGAATTTTTCAAGAATACATTCTTCTCAAAGTGTCGTGTTGCCTTGATTGATTTCCAGTGTGATGGAATAATTGTTTTTGTTCGTCTTTTCCAATGCTCTGCTTCTTTTCTGTGCAGACCAACAGGAAGTCCTCTCTCTCCATGTTGGTTTTGGGGAAATTAAATAAGTTGATTTATATAATTTTTTTACAGGTACCTGAAATAGTAGCCATAAATGAATTGGCTTTTATTATTGTAATTATTACTTACTGTGCTTCTGCTATGTGTTCTAGGAATTAGGATACAGTAAAAAACAAACAAAACAAAACAAAAAAACTAGAAACACTTATCTTCATGAAAGAATTCACATTAGGAGCAAGATTACAATTTTAAATAGGGTGCATAGGAAAGATTTTACTGAGAAGGTTAATTAATGTAAATAAATACATGAAGGAGGTTAGAAAGACCAATGAGGAGGTCAGGTATAAGTAAGGGGTTGGGGAATAAGTTTTCAGACAGAGCAAATGACCCGCACTGGGAGGTGGAGCTTGACTGACATGCAAGAAATAACAGGAGGCAAATGAAACAGGGACATTAAGCAAGTGGGAATAATGTAGGCAATGTGATAGGTGGATAACATGATGCTACCTCATTGGTTTGGGTCCAAGACAGAAAAGAAACCTAATATATTTTGAAGAAGAAAACTAAAATGATACAAACTGAAATTTTAAAAGGATTCCTCTGACTGCAGAATGGAAACTATTATGTTTGTTGGGTAAAAATGAGAGTGGTGAGAAGGAGGTAAGAAGCTGCTGTTCATGACCCAAAACAAAGATGTGGGCTCATTACAGGTCATAGTGGTGGAGAGACAGTGTCTAAACTGTGGATACCTGATCCAATAGGCATGAGTGGGAAGGGACAGCACAGAGATTGGATTCTGGATATATTCTGAAAGTAGAACTGGAAGAATTTGTTAATAGATTAGATGTGCCATATGAAATCCAGAGAAGAGTCGAGAATAATGCCAGAGTTTTCGGTTTTCTTAAATGTTAACTGTGTATGAGTAAATTTCTATAATCATTTTGCAGAGCACTTTGGCATTCTTTAGCAAAGCTGAGGATGCAATGCTATATTTCCCTCAAATCTCACTTGTATGTTTTTACCTTAGAGAGACTTTTGCTCATGTGCATCAGAAGACATAAAACATTCATTGCAGCATTGTTCATGAGTGCAAAAAAACTAAAAACAGTGGCAAAATTAATTTCATAAACTGTGATTCTTATTCATGTTCATACAGCTGTTAATATAAACCTTCATTGTGAATATTAACAAGGATGAAAGATACAAATAATATTAAGCAAAATATGTAGCTGCTGTGTAATATAGCAAGACACCATTTATAGAAAGTTTAAAAAACTAAAAACTGAATAATAGGTTTTAGAATACACACTAAAGAATGATAGGGGAAAATATTCATCATTGTTCTAGGGAAAGGATGGAGGATTTATTTAGGAGTCAGTAATATTTTATTTCTTTAGTTGAGTTCTAAATGAACACCGATGTTCATTTGGTGATTATGGTTATGCCTAACATACATGCTTTATGTATGCAATATAATCCATTTTTATGAATAGAGTATTTCATAATAAAATATTTTTAAATGTGATCTGCTGCAAAAACACAGTAACCAAAACAGTCATCTGTTTTGAAGTCCGTGTGTATCAGATACTGCCATTGTAATTTCCCATTGCCATCATCTCTGGCCTGAAATATACTGAAGATGAAGGTTTCCTTATTATAATTGCATTAAGATGAAAATAAGCAGGTTATATGATGCTGAGAACTTTGGAATAGTAATTAAACATCAAGGTTCTGAGCAAATGTTTAATCATCATTATGCTACCTCTGGACTTCCCTGGTAGCTCTGATGGTAAAAGCATCTGCCTACAATCCAAGAGACCCAGGTTCGATCCCTGGGTCAGGAAGATCCCCCTTGAAAATAAAATGGCAACCCATTCCAGAACTCTTGCCTGGAAAATCCCATGGACAGATGGAGGAGACTGGTAGGCTACAGTCCATGGGGTTGCAAAGAGTCGGACATGACTGTGAGACTTCACTTTCACTTTCATGCTACCTCTGAAACTGTATTTCATAATCTCAAAAACATCACTAATCCTAGAGCCATGGATGGTATGGATAACTAGGTTTCATGGTAGGTAAATCCTGAGTCATCAATAAAACACTTTTAAAAAGAATAATTTCATTCAGTAAGTCTTTAATTCAGGATATGAGAACATCTGTTAAAGAATGTTGTAAGAAAAGTCATTCCTTTTTTAAACCTATTTTAAACTTTAGACTTTTTATTTTGTATTGAGATATAGCTGATTAACAATGTGATAGCCTCAGGTGAAGAGTGAAGGGACTCAGCTATACATATACATGTATTCATTTCCCCCCAAATACCTCTCCCATCCAGGTTGCCACATAACATTGAGCAGAGTTCCATGTGCTAAACAGTAGATCCTTGTTAGTCATCCATTTTAAATATAACAGTGTGTACACGTCCATCCCAAACTTTCTAACTATCCCCTCCCTCATCCTTTCCTCTGGCAACTATAAGTTCATTCTCTAAGCCTGTGCATCTCTTTCTCTTTTGTAAGTGCATCTGTATTACTTACTTTTAGATTCCACATATAAGGGATGTTGTACAATATTTATTCTCTGACTTCACTCAGTATGACAATCTCTAGGTCCATCCATGTTGGGGCAAATGTCACTATTCCATTCTTTTTCATGGTTGAGTAGTATTCCATTGCATATACGTGCCACATCATCTTTAGCTTTTCCTTGGGAACATTCAGGTTGCTCCCATGTCTTCACTATTGTCAGCAGCACTGCAGTGAACGTTGGGGTGCATGAATCCTTTTGGATCATGTTTTTCTCTGGATATATGCCCTGGACTGGGATTGCAAAGTCATATGGTAGCTCTATTTTTATATTTTTACACATTCTTTTTTGATACAGGGTATTTTCAAAAAGTAAAGCCCTTGAATGGCAAACAGATAAAGGGAAAAAAATGCTTTCTTCCATCCCAAACTCGTTTTGGTTAAAGGTATCCATTTAGAGTGAGTAAATGCCTTCATTATCTATTCAGCCTTCCTTAGCATCTTAAGTCTTTGCCCAATCTCTACCTTCTTCTGTACTACTCAAGAGCATACAGGAGATTTTAACAGAGTATGTGGCTGTCTTTCTACTGAGGCTTGTGGAGGGAAATGGTGGAGAGAGTCACTTTTCTATTTCTACCTATGGATTATCAGAAAAATCACATAACTTTTCTTACCCTTGATAAATGTTATCATTGGGAAAATCATATCTTTCCTAATGGAGGAGCAAATATTCCCATAAATTCTGACCAGCCTCCCTTTATGCCCCCGAGTTCTGAATGTCTATAGTGCAGCGTTGAGAACAAGGCATCAAGGAAATGAGAAAAAAGAGTACATTTGATGGCCAATGGGTGAGAGATACTCCCAATTAACCACTAAGAAAATCCTTTACAGAAAAGAAATGTATATTTTATAAAGTGCCACATAAGAGTCTCATTTTCACTGGTGACCTGCCTTCCTATGTCATGAACAATGCCTGTGTCTGAAGCTGAGATGGAGGAGTAGATTAGATTTTGTTTAGAACAGCCCCAAGTGGCAAGCACAAACATCTGTTCTCCCTTGAAGCAAAAGAGTTGCTTTTTTAAGTCACCTGAGAGTCTGGATTCTCTTTCGACATGAGAATTCCAAACTGACCTAGGTCCACTAAAACTAAAATCATAAATGGATCCCTGACCTGTTTTTTTTTTTCCTATCTTCTCAAAGAGAATGTGTACTTGAGAAGAACTAGTTATGTCCCAGGGTGAAATCTGGGTGGTCAGTCTGGAATGGAATGCACTGTGTTTCTTACTGTACTGAGTAACTTTATGATTTATTTGATATTGATTCAAACCCCAAAACACTAGGCACAAAGAAGATTAAGAAATACAAAAGGAGGCAACGTGAGAACTGAGACGCTCCTGGAGACGCATTGTGCGCAAATCACAGCTGTTTAGAACCAGAAGGAAACCTAGAGCTAGCTTAAGGCAAGCGTGACATTTTAGAATATCTATTAAAAATGTCAAACATACCAGTGCTTTCTAGTTTCTTTTTTGTGACATATTCCCTACATAGTTGCTCTAGAGGTGTAGAATGTGTTCAATATAATATCATTCATCTGAAACTGTTGAAACCTACTTTGGCTTAGTAGTTCATATGCTCCACCAAAAAAGGGAAAATAACAGAGTTTTTATTAGAATCTCTTTGATATAAATGTTGAGGAATTGTCATCTTTATAATATTAAGTCATCCTATTCATATTTATCTTATCATTCTTATGTCTTCTTTCATGTTTATCAGAAAAGTTATTTTTCTTTAGCAATAATAACAACAGTAATGATGACAGAAAATACTCGTTAGTGATATTAGATGTTAGGTACCCTACTAAGCATGTAATCTATTATGTAATCACTTAATATTCATGATTAATAATGCTATGTTTAAAATTCCTGAATATAGTTTGTTGGACTTTTCATAAGTACTTTATATTTTTATTGCTTTGTGAATGAGTATTTCTTGCAGGTGTATAGAAATACAGTTTGTCTTTGTATACTTTTCTTCTACAAATCCCTGGAGGAGGGCATGGCAACCCACTCCAGTATTCTTGCCTGAAGAATCCCATGGACAGCGGAGTCCATAGAGTTGCAAAGAGTCAGACATGACTGAAGCGACTTAGCAGGCACACACAAACACTTCTACAAAGGACAGTTTTTTATTCTCCAAATGTATGCCTTTTATGATTGTTTCTTTTGAGACAACTACACTAGCAAGTTTATCTAGAATGATCTGAAATGGAAGTAATGATGGCATTCAGCTTGTCTCTGAATTTAAAGGAAGATGGTTAATGTTTCAGCATAGTGTGATAAACCTTAATTTCTTTGATCTGCTCTTTATGAGGTTAATTATATTCCCATCAATATTAAGAAAATAAATTTGAAATAAAACATTTAGTTTTAACAAATGCCTTTTCTGTAGCTTTTTAAAATAACTCACATGATTTTTCCTTTTAATTAGTTCATACAGTGAATTATATTAATAGATTTTCTAATGTTGAACTACCTTATATTTCTTGAATAAACTCAATTGTTATGTTCAGGGGGCACTCCGCAGAAAGAGAGAGGCAGTGGAACTTCCCTCAGCAAAGCTGAGGGGTCCGAGGAGAGGTGAGCCTGCTGTCCGCCAACCCAGCCCACCGGCAAGCGAGAGACAATCAGGTCCCACAGGGGTTCTGTCTGAGCAGTTCTGCTTTATTGCCGCANCGAGGTGATAAACAATTCCTGGTCGCCACCATTCCCTTTGAAGTTTACCGCTTTCTAGGGCGAGGAGGGGAAAAAAAAGCCTGTGACCTAAAACTGGGTCGCAGCAACGACTTTTCAGTATCATGCTTTTGAATGATAGATGTACTGAAAGATTTTTGTTATTGTTACAGTGTGCTTTTAATTCAAACGTATGGTTACGCCTGGAGCCGTAGAGAAGGGTTTTTGTCTCATAGGACAGTTATTTCTTGTTTGCAACAGCAGGATAAGCATCAGTCAACAGGCATGTATTTATCTGGGAAGAAAACGCGTGTCAGCTAGCTAGAGACCCGTTAGGGCAGGACTTGTACTACTCCGTGAATATGTTATTCTTTAAAATATTATCCGTTAATGACAATAATAGTCCAAGTTTAAAAGAAGCAATTTTACAAGATTACAAGCTGTTGTTTGGTGTACATAGTCCCTTTCTATTTTCTGCTTGCCCTAGTCTACCTCTCTCCTGTTGGGGGAAGGAGGCAGAGACACCTGTGAACAGCGTAGCCCAGGTTCCTTTAATCTATTGTAGTGCATTTGAGATTATTGTAAAAAGTAGTCTCTGGGGGACCTAAGATTGGGTAATAAATAAGGACTCTTGGGCAAGTTATACAGTTTTATGTTTAGATACTAGGATTTCAGCTTTTGAAAATCTAAGTATACAAGATTTCTGAGATATTTGCACCCCTTTCGAACTTGTAATGAAACAAAGAATTGTTATTAGGCCTCTTTTATGGGAACTTTGTTTTGGCCAGAATTAAACATTTTGGGTAGCTTTTACCTCATTTTCACATTTTCTCTTTTTGAACTGCAGCTCTCAGTAGGTGTCCAGAATAGCGTATATTATCATCGTCATCATTACACTACTGTATGTTACATAATTTTCTTATCTGAATGATTAAGCGTAGACTTAACTTCATTGTGGAATTTTATAAGAATGTATTTGTTAGGAAAGTTAATTGCTCTTGACAGTAGCCCTGTACTGGGAATAAGTAATAAGTACAATTTGGCCTCCGTTTTAAATTTTTGTACACAAAGTTACACTTTTGAAAATTGGTTAAGCAGTATAAATTTTATGTTTCTGCAAGAGAGCCAAGAAGTTGATGCTGATTTGTTCTGAACTTTTCCACATGAGTTACCACTGGCTTAAATAGTTATTGATTCTTAAGCTCATGGAGCTGTTGACCTATTTATGGCAACTCGAATAAAATTTGGAGTAATTAGGAGGCTGTGAGAAGGAAGAGATAGAGTGCATGACATTTTCTAATTCATTCAAAAAATAATAAAAATATGGAAGAATTGTAAACGAAAGCTATTTTTTCATTGAATGATAAAACTAGTTAATGGTATCTTTTGTTTGCAGAACTTTTTGAATCATACTTACTATTTATGTGCTTAGATTTAAGCACCAATACAGAGATGTTTGATATAAATATTATATCTTATTTATTCCTATTTAAATTGATGGTTTATTATTCTAAGTGGAAAAAGAAGTGGCTGTAGCAGAGAAATTAACTTATTATTCTTGTCCTCTGATATCAGAGAATTATTTTGTGGGAATTTTTCCTTGTTTCTACCAAATGTGGAAGAAGAAAATGAAGAAAAGTCAATAAAAATGTCTTTCTTTCTTGTTTGTTCAGTGTCCCATTGATTATTGCTCAGTAGAAATTGTGGGGGCAAGTCAAGTACTCCATGCTTTATTACTGTGTATCATAATTACCACTGTGAATTCTAAAATAGCAATGTAGAGCTTTATATATAAGAAGGGATTAATTTATATAGTATGTTACTATAATAGTGAAAAATCTGAAAATGCCATATACTAGAGGATTGGTAAAATTAATGGGATTTCAGTTCAGTCGCAGTAAATGCAATGATTAAAAGTCGTATTTTTTTTAAAAACTTTACTAACATGAAAAAGCACAATATCTTAAGAGAAAACTAGGAATAAAAGAAATTACTATGTTACTATTTTTTATATATCATATATATGGCAAAATGATTTTCAGGAAATGCATACAATATTAAAAGACATTATCTCTGGATGATAGGATTTCAGGTAATTTCTATTTTAGTGTTCGAATTTTCTTCTCTCTTCTGAATAGTATTACTCTCGTAATCACTAAAATGAAACTAATATATTTTCAAGAGTCATAGAAAATCCTGAAAATCCCACATAACTACTTTATGCCTCATTATTAGCAAACTAACTGAAAATATGGTGTTTATGCAATACACACATTAATGGAAACAGCTAGTAATACAGGTGAAGGCATTCTCTTAGCTACCAGCACCAGCCTGATAACAGTTTTCCATATATGGATGCTCCTATTACTGCACATTGTTACTCTCCAACGTTTTTTCTATTTGTGTCTTAACCCTCACTATTCTATGTTGCCAGTGCCACCAACTGATGAACAATTTGACTCAAGTCTTTTCTTCATTACCTCGAGAGTCAGTAGGCAGCAGGTTTTCAAATGTTTATGAGGTACCAGGTACTTTGGTAGTCACTGAGAATACCAAGGTGAATGAATGAAACATGGTTTCTGACCTCAAACACTGGTAGAGAAAACCCTTTCTTTTCTTTCTGGTTCATCAGTGCATATAGTGTGCTCTGCTTTTTCTGTCTCACTGCCTGGCACCTCAGGCAGTATCTTTTTTCCTGGTAATTACATCCTCTTTTAACTTTCTTTGTGGGAAAGTATGTTCTGAGTTCCAGACAACCAATTTACAAGTAAATTTTTGGAATGTTACTTGATTGTATGTTGGGAAATCTTAAGTTTAGAAGGACTCCACATATGTTTATCTATGGCTGCTGTTATTTGTTAACGTATGTGACAATTTCTTGGGACTTTCTTTTTGCTTCCTTCTTTTCAAAACCACAAACAAGTAGAAAGCAGCAGAAAAAAAGAGGTAGAAAGATATTAAGGGAATTTTCCTGCTAGTGCTATATATACTTCATTTTCATTGAGAATAGTGAGTCATCAAAATGTAAGAAATACTGTTTCTGGTATGTTTAGTTTGTCTCTTTGAGCCGTATAAAAAATGCATTTTCCATGTGTATGTTAAAGTGTATGTATATACATAAACTCCAAGTTTAGCTGTTGGCATTTCCAAATAAAAGCTGAAATACGGAGATTGGAAATTTGTTCCATTTATTTTTGTTAAAATACTGTTTTATAGGGGAGACATTTTGATTTCAAAAAGTTTAAAAAATACAGAAAATTCCCCAAAGTAGTGAACAAAATACATACTCACCATAGAAAATTTGACATCTCTTTCATTTTTGCTTGAGATATACATTTAATATAAAAGAACTGTGTATTCTTTTTCTAAAGAACACGCCAAATTCTAAAATTTCAATGTAGAACTTTGATGAAAAGTCTCTTCTTTTCTCCCCAATTTCATCCTCTTTCTCTCCTTATCTCCCCTCCCAGAGGCAGTTGTTGTGATGCATATCCTTCCAGTTTACCTTTCCATAAACTATATATATTTGTGTGTGTGTAGTACATGACATTGCTTTTGAAGAGTGTGGACTTTGGAGCCGTAACTTCCTAGAATCTTGACTCTGCGACTTAATAGTTTTGTGGCCTAAGTAAGGCAAGTTTAAAAATTTCTCCATGCTTCAGTGTCCCCATCTATCAAATCTAGATAATAGAAATATTTACCTCATAAAATTGTAAAATTTAAATGAGGTGCTTTTTAATTTTATATTTAAGCTGCTTAAAACTGTGCCTTGGTAGATTTGGCCCGCTATTAGTACAACTGTGTCATGGTGTATACACTTTGAAACTTGCTTTCTTTATTTTACTTTTCTCCCCCTCAATTCCTGTTGGCACTATAGGTCTAGTTCATTTATTTTCGACTGGTTTGTAGTGTTCCATTGAATAAATGTACTGGAGTTGGTCATTTCTTCTACTGATAAACATTTAGAGTGTTTTCATTTTTTATCTGTGCCTCATGAAATCCTTGTATCTCTTCAAGCAACATACCAGAGTTTCTCCAGGTCATATACCTGATTGTCAAATTGCCTAGTCTTAGAATATACATTTTTCCTCTTTCCCCAGTGTTTATAGAATACTGACAGTTTCTATTTGTCCATATCCTTATCAATAGTTGGTGTTGTCAAACTCTTGGATTTTTCCATTCTGATTGGTGTGACATGGCATTTCATTTGTGTTCTGTTTTTATTTCATCTTTTCTTATAGTTGGGTATTTTTGGTTATCTCTTCAGTGATTTGCCTGTATCTATCCTTCACACATTTTCTACTGGACTTTTTGTTACTGCTTTGTAAGAGTTCTTTTTAATATATTCAAGATAGTTACAAATGTTAGTGAAGCAGTTTTTTTATTTTTAGAGTTTCCAAATCTCTCAAACAGTGCCTGTTATGAACCTATGTTGTAAATTTTGAATTTTAATATACTGTTATTAGTGAACTTCCCAATGTGCTTTCTTAAAATACGTATGGTTATATTCCTCTCCTTCTGAGACAATGAAGAAATGTCCCAGTAATGTACAAGTGAATATATTTTGAGTAGAACTATTTAAACTTTGTGGACTTCAAAAGCCAGGTGGAATTTTTATTAGTAATAATTAGTACCACAATTTTTATTCTAAAGTTTGAGTGGCTTCCTACTTACAGGAGAGTTTTCTGCTCCTAAAGTGCTTTATCAACTAAGGAATAAACACATGCACATATGAAATGACTTTAGGCACTTTCCTATACTATATTATAAACTGTTCATCGACGCTGAGATTGCTTTACATAGTACCAACTATATTTCTAATTTTGTCCAACCCACTTATACATGACTTAAAGGACCAAAATCAGTCTGGTTAAGGCAATAACTTCCTTGCTATTATTATCAATTAATTTCAATAAACTTTATTAGTCAGATAATTTTACATTTACAGAGAAGTTTCAGGGAGTTACCACATTCCCCACGCCCAGTTTCCCGTATTGCTAACATCCGACATTTCTGTGTTACACTTGCCACAGTTAAGGAACCAACACTGGAACATTGCTAAAGCCCGTAATTTATTCTTCAGATTTCACTAGTTTTTGCCTAGTGTCCTTTCTCTGTTCCGAAGTCCTATCCAGGTCCCGCACTACCGTTAGTCACGTTTCCTTTGGCTCCTCTGGGCTATGACAGCTGCTCAGATTTTCCTGGTTTTTGATGACCTTGCCAGTTTTGAGGAGTATGGGTCAAGTGTTTTGTAGAATGTCGCTCAATTTGGGTTTGTCTGATGTTCTTCTCAGACTAGAGTTATGGGTTTGTGGGAGGATGCCTGCAGAGAGAAAATGCCATTCTTGGGTCATATCAAGGGTACCTATGTCAGTATGACTTATCACTGGTGTTTTTAATCTTGTTCACCTGGCTGAGGTACTGCTTGCCAGGTTTCTCTACTGTAAAGTTTTTCCATATGCTACTTTTTAGGAACCAGTAACTAAGAGCAGACCATACTCAATGGGAAAGTTAAGGTGGGAAGTTAAGCTCTAGCTCCTCCAGGGGTGAATATCTACAAAATTATTTGGAATTCTTCTTTAAAGGAGATATTCCTTTTCTCCCCCATTTTTTAATTTTATCATTTATATCAGTGTGGACTCATGGATATTCATTTCTAAACTTGAGTTGTACACCTCTACTGTATTCTGTTGCGCAAGTTATTCCACCTCTTTCTGGTTGGTTGCTGTAACCATCAGGACAGAAACCATTGTTGGGTTTTGAGCCCTTTTGTACTTTATGGCACGACAAAATTCTCCAGGTTGATCTTTTATATTCCCTGCCCAAGCCCTATAATCAATCATTTATTTAAGGATCCTTGGTTACTTTTATTAGAGAAGGGTATTAGAAACCAAGATTTGGGCACTGGGTATGCTCATTGCTGTTGGGATATCATTACTTTTAGACCTCAGTGTACAGACCTAGGATATATATGTATGTATACAATTATATAACTTTTTTACATATGTACATCTGTATCTATATGAAGCTAAGTATAAGTTCATACTGATATGTTTTTGACTCTACTTCAGTAACACATGGTTCATCCTGGCCTTACTCCCTTGCTTATTTGTGACCTTATTCTCCAGAAATGAAGAACCTGGTTCTCACCATCTGCTGTCCACTTAATTGTTTGTTCAGTCTCATTATACATGTATAGTTTCATAATTGTTAATCATATCCCAGTAGAAATGACTTTACCAACTAGAGAAGTTTTATCTTTTTCCCCCCTTAAATCCTTTTGTCTTTGAAAGTTCCTAGTCAAAACACTGTTTTCAAAGTTACTTAGGTCAGAACTTTTCAAGACCTTTTTTTCTCTGTTCTTCATATTTTAGTTTTGCTTTTTATAGGCTAATCTAAATTACATAGTAATTCTATATATAACTTATCAAAAATTTCCCTTACTTATTAAAGAGCCTTAACTCTTTTTTTTTTCCTCTCTGACTTTTGTGGCCAGAAAAATTCTCTTTTATGAAAGTAACACTTCCTGAGGCTTAGTCAGAACAGTACTCCTTCATTTGGTTATTGGCTGATATATTTATGATTTGGGCTTAGAGTTATTACAACCTCAAATATCTTTAATAGTACATTTTGAAAACATGCAGTTCAGTGGAGCATTAAGATCCTTGCAAGTAAATAAATATATAATAATATGAGTGCTCAGAATTTACCTATATTCTTATAATAATTTTTACATGGATTAGCTCATTTAATTCCCTCAAGAAGTCTGTGAGGTAAGTACTTTATTATTTTGCTCCTTTAAAAGATGAGGAGATTAGGACACTCAGAGATTTAGCAACTTGTCCAGGTTCACATGACTTCCCTGATGGCTCAGACGGTAAAGCGTCTGTGTACAATGCTGGAGACCCAGGTTCGATCCCTGGATTGGGAAGATCCCTTGGAGAAGAAAATGTCAACCCGTTCCAGGACTATTGCCTGGAAAATCCCATGGACAGAGGAGCCTGGTAGGCTACAGTCCCTGGGGTTGCAAAGAGTCAGACACGACTGGGCAACTTCACTTTCTTCTTTCACTTTCTTTCCAGGGTCACAAAGCTAGTAAATGGCAGAGCTGCAGTTTGTATGCAGCCAGTCTGTTTGTGGAGCCTACACTCAATCACTTTGCTGTATTACCTCTAAATAAACAAGTTGAAAGTATCATTAGAGTTACAAAGGAAGTAAAACATGATGATGTGAGAGAATGATTGAGAAGGGTCCTTAGGGTATTTCTTAGGGAAGCCCTCTCAGTAGATGACACTTGACAGATGAGAAAGAGCTTAATATGAAGAGCTGAGGAAAGCATGGTTCTTAGGGGAGAACATCAAGTGCCATATAAAGGAGTTTGAAATAAGAACAGAAAGGTGCCCAGCATGGCTATGTGTAGTGAGCTTGAGGACCTGTGGTATTACTTATAGGTGAGGTTCCACATAGTAAGTCATTTAGTGCTCAGAATAACCCACTGCCTCAAATTTATAGATGAGAAAATTGATAACAATCTGCAGTGGTTCAAATTACATCTTTTCTGTACTCTGCTCTTTATCCCACTGCAGTCTGATTTCTACTTCTTATATCACTGAACTTGCTCTTGCTAAAGTAGCCAAGGAGAGTAATGCTGTTGGTCACTTTATCAGAAGCTCAACCCCTTGAGGGCCACTTCTGTTAATGCTGCCCTCTTCTGTTAATCCTGGAGCTTCTCAGTGTGTTGATCATTCCCTTTGAGGGTTTGTCTTCCTCTGCCTGTCCTAAAAGAAGTGGTGGTCCCAGGGTTAGTCAGCTGCTCTTAGCCCTTACAGTAAGCAAGTCACAGTTATCCCTGTGGTTTCAGTTACCCACCAAGCTATTTTACCAGTATTAATATTGTTCCAGAGCATCAGATATTCTTATCTAACTGCTTGTATATCTTAACTTCAAACTCCATTTGTCCAGACTGTACTTATTTACCTGTCGAAAGTTTTTCTTTGATCTATTGTTTTTCAGAAACATCTTGACTGTTGACTTCATCATCCAAGAAACTTGGAAGTCTTTCATATTTCCTCCTTTCTCTCCTTGCATCCATTCATGTACTATGCAATCTGCTGATTTTACCACCTAAATATTTTTTCAGTCAGTCATTGCCCTAGAATTCATGTCTTAACCACTGCCTTATTAGGAACTGCTTCCTTACCTTCTCACTGGTTTTCCTGTCTTTGGTTTTATCTCTGTGAAATTCATGTCAGAATTGCCAGACTAGTAGATCTAAAACACGGTTAGAAAATTCTTGTTTAACATCCTATTGTCAACTGAATAAAGGTTGAACCCTTTAGCAGGTCATCAAGCCTCATCATGATTTGAGACTAGTTCTGTAATCTTTTTGGAGAAGGCAATGGCACCCCACTCCAGTACTCTTGCCTGGAAAATCCCATGGATGGAGGAGTCTGAGAGGCTGCAGTCCATGGGGTCGCTAAGAGTTGGACACAACTGAGCGACTTCACTTTCACTTTTCACTTTCATGCATTGGAGAAGGAAATGGCAACCCACTCCAGTGTTCTTGCCTGGAGAATCCTAGGGACGGGGGAGCCTGGTGAGCTGCTCTCTATGGGATTGCCCAGAGTAGGACACGACTGAAGCGAGTTGGCAGCAGCAGCAGCAGCTCTAATCTTAACTCTTTAGATTTCTGCTTTCCATTTTCCACTCAGCTGTGTAAAACTACTTTTTGAAGATTCCTTGACTGTACATGCTATTTCTGAATTGTTTACCATTGCTTATTAGTCCTTCTGCTTGGAATGACTTCATTTTATTCTTCCCTTTTCCTTTTGCCTCCCTAACTCAGCTGAATCTTTTAAAACTCAGTGTAGGCTTTACTTCTGGAAAGCCTTCTCAGACCCATGCTCTTTTTAAAAAAAAATTTGATTGGTATATAGTTGATTTACAATTTTGTGTTAGTTTCTGCTGTAGAGCAAAGTAACTCACTTATACATACACATATAGCCACTCTTTTTAAGATTCTTTTCCTGTATAGGTCTGTTATTGAGTCGAGTTCCCTATGTATACAGTAGGTCCTTGTTAGTTATCTATTTTGTTTATAGTAGTATGTGTATGTCACTCCCAATCTCCTGATTTATCCCTTTCCCCCTTTCCTTCCTGGTAACCATAAGTTTGTTTTCTATATATGTGACTTTGTTTTGCAAATAAGTTTATTTTTATCATTCTTGAGTCCACATATAAGCAATATCGTATGGTATTTCTTTCTCTGACTTCACTTAATACATTCTCAAGGTCCATGCATGTCGCTGCAGATGGCATTATTTCATTCTTTTTTATGGCTGAGTAATATTCTATTGTTATGTAAGTATCACATCTTTATCCATTCATCTGCTGATGGACATTTAGGTTACGTGCATGTCTTGGCTATTATAAATAGTGTTGCTATGAACTTTGAGCTATATATCTTTTCAAATTACATTTTCCTCCAGGTGTATGCCCAGGAGTGGGATTACTGGATATGGTAGTTCTATTTTTAGTTTCTTAGCGAATCTTCATACCATTCTCAGTAGTGGCTGGACAAACTTATAGTCCCAAGAGTATAGGAGGGCTCCCTTTTCACTACACCCTCTCTCCAGCATTTATTGTTTATAAACTTTTTGATGATGACCATTCTGACTGATGTGAGGTGATACTTGATTGTAGTTTTGATTTGCATTTCTCTGATAATTAGGTATGTAGAGCATTTTTTTCATGTGCTTTTTGGCCATCTGAATGTTGTCTTTGGAGAAATGTCTATCTAGATCTTCTGCCCATTTTTTTTTTTTTTTACACAGCTGGATGAGCTGCTTGTGTATATTGGAGATTAATACCTTGTCGGTTGCTTTGTTTGCAAATATTTTTTCCCATTCTGTGGGTTGTCAGGCCCATACTCTTGTCTGGATTATCAAGTTCCTTCTGAAATAATGTTAGTAACTGTGTTATATCTCAAGCAAATATAACAGCTTCTGGCACAGAGAAGACACTCGGTTAAGAATTTGATGAATGAATAAAATAGTTGATCTAGACCCAAACTGTTTCAGATTGAAACCTGGCTTTGCTATTTGACTACCTATTATGTGTTTGTACTTCAGTTTCTTTCCTCTTGTAAAATGGGGGTAATTCTTCATAAGATTGTTGTGAAACTTATACTGCAGGTAAAGCATTTAGAACAGTGCCTGGCACTTGTTTCAGTTCAGTTTAGTCGCTCAGTCGTATCCGACTCTTTGCGACCCCATGAATCACAGCACACCGGGCCTCCCTGCCCATTACCGACTCCTGAAGTTCACTCAAACGCACTTCCATCAAGTTGGTAATGCCATCCAGCCATCTCATCCTCTGTCGTCCCCTTCTCCTCCTGCCCCCAATCCCTCCCAGCATCAGAGTCTTTTCCAATGAATCAACTATTCGCGTGAGGTGGCCAAAGTACTGGAGTTTCAGCTTTAGCATCAGTCCTTCCAAAGAAATCCCAGGGCTGATC
>SJYV01029439.1:77136-115470 GCA_006410875.1 Neotragus pygmaeus
AAAATAAAGTCTGACACTGTTTCCCCATCTATTTCCCATGAAGTGATGGGACCAGATGCCATGATCTTCATTTTCTGAATGTTGAGATTTAAGCCAACTTTTTCACTCTCCTCTTGTGAAAAAGCACTTGTTTAGTGTTCACTAAATAAACTATTATAGTCATTGCTGCTCTTCGAGTGTTTTAATTTATGTATTCAAGTCCCCCCACAATCCTAGAATTATCAAATGAATGAACAAACCATGTAATCCTGGTTTTTAAAATGAAAGATAAATTCCTAGCTTTTGAGAATGTTTGGCAAGCTGACCATTAGTCTTTCTAGTAGCGCTAGCGTTTGGTGTTTGTTCTGTCACAAATTTTAAATTGGCATTAATAATAATTAGCATTTCTTAATTGTTCTATTTCATTAGTTATTTAAATTCCAGCACACTTTTTTTTTAACTTATTAATAACACTAAACTCTAGGGATACCCTTGTTTTACACTTAATCTTCATATAGTCTGTTCTGTAGCATTATCCAGCCTTTCCTATTATGGATTAAGGTGTGAGAGTGGTAGCTCTGCTGATATTGTGCTTTGTATTAATTTGGGAGTTAAACTGAAGTATGTTGCAGAGAAAGATTGAACAGCAGGGCAGAATGGGGAAATTGGAAAAATTCCCACTTCAGAGTCAAACCTGCAGAGTATTCCTTCATTACTAGACTTAAATTCTCAGAATATTGGATAATCATAATCAAATGTAATTTCAGTAAGTACAGTCTGGAAGCAGTATAAGTCATTCATTATAAATGATCGATGCCTCTGCCTGCTTCCATTATTGTAAATAATTGGGACTTGTTTACTTAAAATTTTTTTATGGCAGTCACTGTTCAATTTTTTATAAGCTTTTTCTTCTACTCTACTATCTCATTTTTTTCTCAATACCCAGAACTGTCTATGTAATCTTGACAAATTTGATAGAAGTACTGGTTGTTTCAGGTTCTTTTTATCTCTGAACTTTCTATTGTTTGTAGATTTTCCCCATCTTGCTAAATCTTGACTATGAGAAACTAGTCAGTTTTTCTTATAAGTATTTGTTTTGAACAGTAGAAGTTACCAGTGTTCTTTTTTGTTTCCTCTTTTTTAAATTGGAGGATAATTGCTTTACAATATTGTGTTGGCTTCTGCTGTACATCACCACGAATATGTCTTCTCACTCCTTCATTATCCCTTTGAAAATTGTTTCTAGACAAACTCATTTTCTTTTTTTAAATTTGAGTTGCTAAAGGAATCTTCTTACTAATAAACTAATTTCAAAGAAAAATATGTTATTTATTTTTTTTTAGAAGTTGATGCCATATAATGACTGTGCTACTGACTGTTCCACTTCCTTTTTTATCGTTTTTTAAGATCACTGTCTTCTACCACTGAGCATTATAGATGGATGGGGAAAACATAGGACTGGCTATTATCACTACCAGACATATTCCCATCCCCTTTTTGGTCAGAATTGTAGTAAGTGGTATTATTTCTCTTTATAAAATAATTTGTTCTAATAAGCTCTAAGATACTCCCTCTTATTTAATCTTTTTTTCCCCTGAACTTTGAAATAGAATTTTCTTCATACTGACAGCTGTGCTGAAGTTGGATTTATAGGTTGTTTTTTGAGCCTGTTGTGGTTGGTGAATATTTTTCATTTTGTTATGCTGAAAAATGGCTGAAGATACCAGTGTCACAGCCATTTTTAACAAAGTTTTTTTTTTTTTTTTTTTTTTTGGTTAACTGTTTTTTTGN
This sequence comes from Neotragus pygmaeus, assembly GCA_006410875.1. Taxonomy (NCBI): domain Eukaryota; kingdom Metazoa; phylum Chordata; class Mammalia; order Artiodactyla; family Bovidae; genus Neotragus; species Neotragus pygmaeus. The sequence goes on from SJYV01029439.1 coordinate 78,907, forward strand.
AGAATTTTCTTCATACTGACAGCTGTGCTGAAGTTGGATTTATAGGTTGTTTTTTGAGCCTGTTGTGGTTGGTGAATATTTTTCATTTTGTTATGCTGAAAAATGGCTGAAGATACCAGTGTCACAGCCATTTTTAACAAAGTTTTTTTTTTTTTTTTCTCCTGTGGTTAACTGTCATTTTGGTATTCCTACTTGACCTTTTCTTTTTCGAGGTTTTAAAATAAAATTTCTTTTCTTTGTAAATATTAGAAACCAAATTCAAACTAATTTACTTTGAAAAGGAAATCAGTGCTGATGGCAAGGATACTAGGGCTTTCACAGTACTTTGAAGGTAGAATTATTAATACTACAACCAGGCTTTTGTGAGGGGGAGGGGACCCAGAACCTGGAAACTCACCAGTAACTTAGAAAGCTGTTTTCTCCCCACCCTGGGGCAGCATGGTCCCTTTTGCTTCCCCCAGCTTGTCTGCTTCATTTTTCTCTCTCTGCATGTTGTCTTTTACCACTGCGCATGGCTGAGCGAGTCCTCTAACTCTTAAATTCATATATTCACTCATGGTTCTGTGATCCCATTCTAAACCCTGGGAAAAAGTCCAGATTGAGGCAGATGTCTGTGTCTGGTCCAATCAGCTGTGGCTGATGAAACCAAGATTTCAGAGAACATTTCAGTCCTCATTTTTATAGTAGAGGAGTAGACACAGGGCACACAACTCTCAGGGAAGAGGGGTGTAGGTTCATGGATATCCTAAAACGTGGTGATTGCAAAGGAACTGTAAATAATGTAACATAAAATTAAGGGTTTTTTGAAATAAAAGACACAACTGATTAGCTTTATGTAGTAGAAAAGAACTTAAAAGTTATTTCATCCCAATGTGAAAGCTATCAAAATATCTTCCCCTTTCAAAATAGGAGCCAGTGGAACTGATGTTTTTAGTTTCTGCATACAGAATTTGAAGTTTGAATCATGCTATTTCCTGAACACAAGCAGTCTTAACATTAATATTATTATTAACACATCGTGTCATTTTCTATTCAACAAGTATTTACTGACTGCCTGTCTTTTCTCAGGGACTGTGCTAAAACAGATGCTTACAGAGATAAAGATGTAACATTGCCTGCTTTCTCTCAAAGAATTCCTAATCTAGTTGAGAAGAGTAGATGTTCAAAGAAACAAAGATAGTATTAATGTGTCAATCATAATACAGATTTGTACAGGATGGTCTTGAAGTGTAAGAGAAGGACAGTCTCCCGTGGGGAGCAGGATTAGAAAAGGCTTCAAAGAGCAGGTCTCACATATTACACAGGAGCTGGCCATCACAGGGGCATTCTGACAGGAAGAACTGAATTTACAAAGGTGGTGTAGAGTTTGGTATAGCTGAAGTGAATTTTACAGCATTCAGTTTGATGGAGCTGAAGTGAAAACTTATTTTTTCATATCTGTCCTTCACTTGTTAGTAAATACTTCTTTTTTAAAAGGAGAATTATAGATTTTTAGAATGCTCAAATTCTGAATTTGTATTGTAATGTCACTTGTGGAAATGAGCTTTTACTGATCATTTGCTTTCAGCCTCTTTTATCAAAATTTTTTAAGAGTGGTTGGTTGATTAGTTTACTTACATAGTGGTTTTTTTTTTTTTTTTTCCTTTTCAAGCATAGAACTTTATACAGTGGATGACTGAAATGCAAGGGCTTATAAAACTTACGAAGATCACAGTTTTTATAAAAGTAAAGAGTGAAAACAATGCATAGCACAAGCCTAGTATAATTTTAAAAGATAAAGCTCTGAGAATGACCTATGTCAGTACTGAAATTTTGTAATTTTAAAGGAAAAAGCATACACACAATATTTTTATAAAATATTTTACATCAGCTGTTTCTCTCCTGTGGTGTTTGTCCCTACCTTTAAGCAAAAGTAGTGTGAGCAGTTGGCAGGACACTTTTTGCTTCATTACACTGATCAGTTGGTTAACAGCTTTACTTCTCTTTTCAATTCCTTTATCCACTCATTCATGACTCCTATACCACCCCTATCACAGACAACCAACCAACCAAAAGAAAAACCAACCATATTCAGAGGTCCATAGTTGACTGTTCTGAGAAGTGACTGATACAGGTGAGAAAGAGAGAAAAGATAGTTTTGGCGAGAGCAGTAATGGTGGGTGTATGTGTTTTAAGTATAAAGTTTATTTTCCTGTAGCAAGCTCAAACGTTTGTGACCTGTCACCCAGATCACAAATTGTAACTTTCTCATCCCCTTCCACAAATTCTTCAGTTCGCCTTTTGTCACTTTTATCCTTCAAAGGAAGTGGTGAACAAAGAAAAGGCAATATGACTTTTACTTGTTGTTCCTTTTGTTTGGAATACTCTTCTCTCTTCTATTAGCCTACTCATATTTCAAAATTTAGATGATAACTCTTTTCTGACTCTTGAAGCCTAAACCATGTGTCCTTGTACTATCTGTGATGACTTCTGTGATAGACTTACCACTTACAGTATTTGTCTGTCTGCTCAAACTCCTGTGAGGCAGGACCATAAATTATTTGTCTTTGTGTTCCCAGTGCCTGGTACAGAGCCTGGCATATGGTAAGATTACCATTTTGGGGTTCTTGTTTGCCAACTACAGAAATCAACTTTGGTTAAAAAGAATTTATTGGAAGGATATTAGTTAGCTTACAGAAGTGACTCAAAGACTGGAGAACCAGACTCTGAGAACAAATAGGAAACCAACTAACCAACCTCAAGGCTTGACTGTGGCCAAAATAATGCCACGGAAATGTCCTTTTCCTGTTTAAGACACCATTGACTCCTCCACATGATATTGGAGGCCATTGTCGGAACACCACCACTGGATACTGTGTGTCACTGCCCTAAGAATGACTTTTAAACTCTCCAACTTTAGCTCTCTATTCACATTCTGCGTGAAAGCATCTAATTGTCCAATTTATGTACCTGGTCCCTAAATAGGGAAACAAGTTATCTGGTCTTCTTGGCTTTCATGGTTGACTCTAGAGCTTCTAAGACACCGTGGCAGATTTTTTTAATATAGTAAAGGAGTTCTTATGCTGGATGGTCAAAAACAGAGCTGACACATGTCCTTTTCAATAAACATTTGGTAAGTGTTTATTAGTTAAATGATGAAGAGTATCCGTCATAATTTCCTGTCTCTAAACCTTTACAGCATCAAACCTTGAAGTGACTATGATGCTACTTCTATAATTCAGAACAAAATCAATTCCAAAACATAGATAAGCAATATCAGCAAAGTTTTGATTTCTTCAAATGATGATACCTCATATTTAAGTAAAATTACTCAAATTAAACTTTTTTTGCCATACCCTAAGCACATGTTTATTTGCTTGTATAATAAACTAATATTAGAACTAGGATTTGAACTTCTCCAAACTGATTCCAGAGCACTTAGCTGCTCTTTTTATAGTGTTGGTATAGCTGTATTCAGCAATGACTTAACTGAAACAAAACTACAATAAACTTAAGTTAAATAAGCCAAAAGTTCTTTTGGGGGTTTTTTCTATAACATGTTATGGAAAACCCCAAGCAAACTTTTTGACCAAGTCAGTATTGCCAAATCAGACTAAAATTGAAGAAAGTAGGGAAAAACACTCGACCATTCAGGTATGACCTAAATCAAATCCCTTACAATTATACATTGGAAGGAACAAAGAAATTCAATGGATTAGATCTGATAGAGTGCCTGAAGAACTATGGACGGAGGTTCATGACACTCTACAGGAGGCAGTGATCAAGACCATCCCCATGAAAAAGAAAGGCAAAATGGTTGTCTGAGGAGGCCTTACAAATAGCTGAGAAAAGAAGAGAAGCTAAAGGCAAAGGAGAAAAGGAAGTATATACCCATTTGAATGCANAAGACAACTGCATGCTTCCACTATGCTACTTTTTAAAACTATGACAAATACCATCTCTTCAAGACCTCATCTCCCTAAGCAGAGTAGAGAAAACACAACTCAGTTTCTTTGCCTAAATAATTTAACCAATCATTAAGGGGAAAAAATGATTATACTGTGCTATATTAATAAAACAAGGTTATTAGGAATTCATCCTAAACAGCTTTAAATTGCTATGCTTTTATCTCCTCTGTTCTTTTCACACAGTCACCTGATTCTGCCTACTACACTATCTGACATCAGTATGAAAGTTCTCTAATTCTTACCTTCTAACCTTTGTAGGATAGGAAAGCAAATTAGTAGCCGTGTTTATGAGACTAGCACCCGAAATAAAAATGAATAAATTCACAGTACATGCACTGAGAAACATATTCTGGTTCAGAGCGTTTTCCTTTTGACTTACTTCCTGATTTCNTTCTAACCTTTGTAGGATAGGAAAGCAAATTAGTAGCCGTGTTTATGAGACTAGCACCCGAAATAAAAATGAATAAATTCACAGTACATGCACTGAGAAACATATTCTGGTTCAGAGCGTTTTCCTTTTGACTTACTTCCTGATTTCATAAAATCAAAAATGGTAAAGGTCCTCCAGACAGTGGAGATTATAATAAAAATATAAACATAGGAAGAAGAAAATTAAATTAAAACCACAAACATAAAGAAAAGCTATTAACTGAAACCTAAAAGAGACAACTACACAAGTAAACAAAAAGAGAATGAAGATCCGTAGAGCTTTAACCATCACAAAAGACATCAGCAACAACACGTGCTTATTCGCCTCAGGTGCTCAGTCGTGTGGCACTCTGTGCAACCCCATGGACTGGAGCACGCCAGGCCTCCCTGTCCATCTCCAACTCCCGGAGCTTATGCAAACTCATGTCCATTGAGTCAGTGATGCCATCCAACCATCTCATCCTCTGTCATCCCCTTCTTCTCCTGCCCTCAACCTTTCCCAGCATCAGGGTCTTTTCAAATGAATCAGCTCTTCACATCAGGCGGCCAAAGTATTGGAGTTTCAGCTTCAGCATCAGTCCTTCCAATGAATATTCAGGACTGATTTTCCTTAGGATTGACTGGTTTGATGTCCTTCCAATCCAAGGGACTCTCGAGTCTTCTCCAACACCACTGTTCAAAAACATTAATTCTTCGACACTCAGCTTTCTCTATGGTCCAACTCCCACATCCACACACGACTACTGGAAAAACCATAGAGCTTTGACTACATGGACCTCTGTTGGCAAAGTAATGTCTCTGCTTTTTAATATGCTGTTTAGGTTGGTCATAGCTTTTCTTCCAAGGACTAAGCGTCTTCTAATTTCATGGCTGCAGTTACCATCTGCAGTGATTTTGGAGACCAAACCAATAAAGTCTGTCACTATTTCCATTGTTTCTCCATCTATTTGCCATGAAGTGATGGGACCAGATGACATGATCTTCGTTTTTTGAACGTCGAGATTTAAGCCNATGCTGGGAAAGATTGAAGGCAGGAGGAGAAGGGGATGACAGAGGATGAGATGGTTGGATAGCATCACCCACTTGATGGACATGAGTTTGAGCATCTCCTGGAGTTGGTGATGGACAGGGAAGCCTGGCGTGCTGCAGCCCATGGGGTTGCAAAGAATCGGACACAACTGAGCAACTGAACTGATTGAGTATTTTATTAGAGAGATCAGTCAGAGAAATGTTTCTGGTTTCAAAAAGTAAGTTTTTATTTCTAAAGCACCTTACTCATCAAATGTAAGGTCTTACTACAGTTGCTTTGGAACACTGTCATTATGTAACAAAGTCGGGTATACATTTATCCTATATCCTACCACCTTTATTTATAGGTATATTTGGAAAATAATTTGTACGTGGCTTTGTAATTATTTGTAATAGCCTAACTTTGGAAATAATCCAGATGTCTATTAACAGTCAAATGGATACATAAAATTCTGATATTCTAAATGAAAAACTATACAGAAATGAAAGTGAACAAACTACTGCTATATGACTGAATATCAAAAACAGTGTAGAGTGAAAAAAACTGAACCAAAAGAATACATCCTGTATGAATCCTTCCACCTTCCATTTATGTAAAGTTCAGAAACAGACAAAAATAATTTAGTGCTAGAAGGCAAAATAGTGGTTCTGTTGGGGAGGACTGAAGGGGGCTGAACTGAGGGGGGATTCGGGACTTCCAGTTACTGGTACTATTCTGTTTCTTAAAGGTATATATAATGGTACTGTTGTGTTCACTTTCCTGCAGTTCTAGTTTTTTATATGTACGTTATGCTTTAATTAAAAATTAAAAGCAAAAAAACCCCACCCAAAACAGACTTCTGTATGGATTAGCTTGGGGATCATGGTTCAGTGACCCCCTTAAAGTTGTACGTAAAGTCCTTTCTGCATATCTATCTAAGTATGTGTATTTTAAGAGAGAGAAGATCCATAGCACTAATCAGATTCTCAAGGAGGTATATCCAAAAAAAGTTAAGAACCCCCTTTGCCAGAGCCCACATATTCAGAGGAATCATTGTTAAACATTTGTATGGGAAGCTTGTTTTTGTAGAGAAATCCTTGTCTCTGATTAGATCCTCTGTTTTGGACCCCATTTTCTCATACTTTCTCAAGGCTTTTACAGTTATCTTTTTCTTCTTCTCCATTTCCCATCTCTGCTGGATGACTGCTCTTGGCATACCCCCTTAATTTTGTTCATTTCTTTAGAAAAGTCTGTGGTTGGTTCCATGTCTTCTGAAGTTACCACACCACTTTCCTGCTTCCCTCTATATCAAAACTCCTGCAAAAGTTTATATATACTTCCTCCATTCTCTACTCAGCTCATTCTAGTTGGGCTTTCTTCTTACTATCACTTTACTGAAGTGGGTCTTCTCAAGGTCACAATGATTTGAGTTTTGCTAGGAAAAAAAGACTGAAAGTGTCAATCGCTCATTTGTGTCTGACTTTTTGTGACCCCACAGACTGTAGCCCATCAGGCTTCTCTATCCATCGAATTCTTCAGGTGCAAATACTGGAGTGGGTTGTCATTCCCTTCTCCAGGGGATCTTCCCAGCCCAGGGTTGGAACCCAGGTTTCCTGCATCGCAGGGAGGCTCTTTACCATCAGAGCCACCAGTACCGCCCACGTTTTGCTGAAACCAGAGGCTCAATCTCTCTTTGGGAGGAAGTGTGGCGAGGAAGCCTCAGGTATAGAGATTTGATTTAATCATATTTCTGACTACGTGGTACTCTTTCGTCCTTGACTGTCTGGGGTCCTGTTTTAATTTTATCTTCCTTTATCCTCCATCTTCGCTGCCATTCTCTTTCCCCCGCAGATATCTACTTTAACATGTTTACTTAGCATGCTATCCTGGGCTTCTCTGTTGGCTCAGTGGTAAAGAATCCACCTCCCAGTGCAGGAGACACAGATTTGACCAGCTAGCATCTGGGAAGACTATTCCAGACAGAGAAAGAAGGAAGGATAAAAAGGTCCTGAGGCTGGAACACACCTGATTTATTCAAGGATCAGTAAGAAGATTGGCATGTTACCTCTAAGTGTGCCTTCTCAGAGATTTTTAGTATGCTGACCTCGTACTATTATATCAGGAATTACTCTACCATTTTACTCTGTGTTTTCTATTTACCCTAATTTTTTTTCTTTCTGAGGATAAATAATTTTTTTGGTGCCAGTTTGAAAATTATGTTTTCTATTTTTATTCTTCTAGTGGTTGCCCTTTACTTAGATTCTTATTTATATTGGTGGTGGTTGTTGTTCAGTCACTAAGTCCTGTTAGATATTTATATTTGTCAAATTTTTAAACTTACTGATTATATGTATCTTCACCCCTAAATAAGGCATGTATTTTAGTAGGCCCTCCTCTCTGTCCCCATCATGTTAACATTCTCAAGTCTTAATATTCAAGATTTTTATGGTATACTTTTTTTTCTCCTTTTTCTACCTTCATTCATTCTCCCCACTTCCATTGTTTAACAAGAGTTAAGTTGTGGGTTTTGTTTTTTTTCATACCATGAGGCACGTAGAATCTTCTCAGACTGGGGATCAAACTAGCACCCTCTGCATTGGGAGCACTGAGTCTTAACCACTAGACTGCCAGGGAAGTCCCCCTTAAGTTATTTACTCTCTCTTTCTCGCCATATCTTATTGAGCTGCCTAGATTTATAACATTTGGACTGATATTTTGATTTTTTTGTTTATCAGTTTTCATGGTAAACCATCTGAGTACTTATATTCATAAGAATGTCTTTATTTCATCCTGTGTTTTAAATAATAGTTTAGTTATATGGGATCACAAAGTCAGACAAGACTGACAGACACACTTTCACTTGGTTATATATTCAATTTCATTTTTACAACATTTAAAAAATATTAACTCCATTTACATACATTATTACTATCAATAATTAGAAACCTAGAATTTTTTTTTTCTTGTAGGTGAGCTACTTTTTAGGGGGGAGGATTTTTAGAATTTTCTCTTTGAGATGTTTAAAGATTTCTTTATAAAGTGTCAAGTTATTTTTTATTATATATCAAACTGACACATATTTAATTTTTGGAAATTATTGGTCATTATTTCTCATTGTTCCTCATTTCTGTTTCTTTCTCACCTTCTGAAAGTTCTCTTATTTAGATATCAACTCTGTTTCTCCTAGCCTCCATATATGTTCACAACTAACTCTTCACAAGTAATTCTTTTATTTCTTTCCTTTAATTATACTTTATTTTTTAGAATAGTCTTAGATACACAGCAAAATTGAGCAGAAATTGTAGAGAATGTCTATGTACACCTTCCACCAACAAATACGGCTCTTCCCACTATCAACATAGCACACCAGAGCAATGCATTTGTTATAACCCATGAACCTACAGTGACACCTCATTATCACCAAAGTTCATAGTTTACAGTAGGGTTCACTCTTTGTGTTGTACATTCCGTGGGTTTTAACAAATGTATAATAACATGTATGTGCCGTTATAGTATCATACAGAATAGTTTCACTGCCTTAAAATCCTCTGTGCTCAGGCTGTTTATCCTTTCTTCCTAACTTGCTGGCAACTGGTGATCTTTTTACTGTTTCTTGAAAAGTTTTACTGTCATAGTTTTGTCTTTTCCAGAATGTCATATAGCTGAAATTATACAGCACATAGCCTTTTTAGATTGGCTTTTTTAGTAATATGAAGGTAAGTTTCTTCCATGTCTTTTCATGGTTTGATAGCTCATTTCATTTTAGAACTGAAAAATATTCCATTGTCTGGATGTATTAGTTACTTAATCCATTCACCTGCTGAAAGACATTTTAGTTCCTTTCAACTGTGGCAATTATGAATAAAGCTGCTGTAAACATCACATACAGGTTTTTGAGTTTACACGTTTTCAAGTCATTTGGGTAAATACTAAGTGTGATTGCTGGATCATATGGTAAGAGTATGCTTAGTTTGGTAAGAAATTGCCAAACTGTCCCTCAGAGTGACTATATGATTTATCTTCCATTTTCATCAGTGGTGAGTGAGTTTCTGCCACTCCACATTCTTGCCATCATTCGGTGTTGTCAGTGTCCTAGATTTTGGCCATTTTAATACGAATGTGGTGATTTTTTATTGTTATTTTACTTTGCATTTTCCTGATATATGATGATGAATATCTTTTCAGATGCTTACTTGCCACGTGTATGTGAAGTGAAGTGTCTTTAGTGAAGTGTCTGTTCAGGTCTTTTGCCCATTTTTTAATTGGTTGATTCATTTTCTTATTGTTTAGTTTCAAATGTTCCTTATATATTTTGGGAAAGAGTCCTATGTCAGGTAGATCTTTTGCAAATGTTTCCTCTGTCTGTGGGTTGTCCTCTTATTCTTTCAGTTCAGTTCAGTTCAGTCGCTGTCGTTTCCGACTCTTTGTGATACTTTAAACTTTTATAATATATATTTTTAATAGCTTTATGCCTTCTTAGTATCTTATTCTGATCATCTATTCACTGATTTCATTTTCAAGTATATTGATTTTTTTCTATTGTATCAAATATAATATTCAACTGTATTTATATTCATTTCATTATTAAACCTGATTTAAAATTTATTATTTTTGATACCCAGTATTTGTAGTTGGTTCTTCATTATTCCTTATTAGTTTCTTAATATCCTAATTTAGTTTCCTGAGATGGTCGTCACACTTATTTAAGAAATATGTTTGGGATTCTCCTAGTGGTCCAGTGGTTAAGAATCCACCTGTCAATGCAGGGGACATAGGTTGGGTCCCTTTTTGGGGAACTAAGATCACACATGCTGCATGGCAGCTAAGCCCACAAGCTGCAAATACAGAGCCCTGCACATCACAACGAGAAGCCCACATGAAGATCCTGTGTGCCAACAGCGAAGACCTGATGCAGCCAGAAATAAATATTTTTTTAAATTCCTGAACATATAAATAGCATTAAAAATTCCCCAGATACCATCTCTTCATACCTCTCTAACCATTTCTCACTTTTCTCCTTCCCATTTCTGCACTTTTTTTTAAACTCATCTTTTTTGTTACTTTTCTTGCCATATCTCTTTATCTTCTTTCATTTTCTGCTTCACACTTTTTCCTGATTCTTGATCATTCATTCTATTTCTTACTTGCCATTCTATTTCTTACCCCACCCAGCTAGTTTAACTTTTCTCACTTACCTGTTAACTTTTTTTGTTCATCAAAGCTCACATTCATGAATTAATTTACAGGGCTCCCCCAGGAATTATTTTCTGTCATTCTTTAATTGAAATATGGAATAGAAGAACTCCAAATTTAAAGCCATGGGAGTTGAGTTATAAACTGGTCTGTGTGGTCTTTAAGCAAGCTGTTTAACGTTTATGCCTCCATTTCTTCATTTATAAAAAAGACTGAAAGTACCCTCCTCGCTCTAAAATCCTATGATTCTGTGGTGTCTTACCCTTCACATTTTTCCTCTACTGTGCTTACCTCATTCATTTAACAAATATTTATATACCTACCATGTATTTATAACTCCTATAATTTATGTGAGGAATCAAAAGAAATAAAAGACAGCGTTTCTGCCTTTGAATTGTTTATAGTCTGTCTGGAGAGACAAGAGGTATCTGATATTAACCCTCAGTTATTTCCAATCTGTTCCACTTCTTTCCACACCAGATTTATACTCTCAAGGGAATACCAACTACTTTGTTTATTTTCAAACATTAGTTTTATAGTCTTTGTGTGTGTGTGTGTGTGGCCATGCCACATGAAATGTGAGATCTTAAGTTTCCCAACCAGGAATCAAACTTGTGCCCCTTGCATTGGAAGCAGGAAGTCTTAACCACTGGATCACTGAGGAAGTCCCTGCTACTTTAGTTCAAATCTAATTTCTGGGTGGGGGGAGGAGGGGTGGAGAATGTGGCAGGTTTACCCCTGAACACAGTGAAAACTCTTTTAAAAAATTTTCTTATGCATCTAGGAATCCCTGTTGTAGTCGTTCTGTGCGTTCTCATGCTCAGGTGCTCAGTTGATCAGTGGTGTCTGACTGTGACTCTATGGACTATAGCCCACCAGGGTCCTCTTCCAGGCTAGAATACTGGAGTGGGTTGCATTTCCTCCTCCAGAGTATCTTCGTGACTCAGGAATTGAACCCATGTCTCCTGCATTAGCAGGCAGATTCTTTATCACTGAGCCGCCCAGGAGGCCCCAGTCATTCTGTAGCATGATTCTAGTCTGGAATTTATTCATGATAGGAAAATTTATCTCAAAACCAAGGAGATTGATTGTCACTGTGACTTAGTAGATGATCACTCTCTGTCTCTATCTTTGCGTGTATGTATATGCCTGTGCATTTATGTTTGCATAATTATATTCAAATGTAATGTTCCAGATGGCTGAGTAAATGTGACCAATAAGTCTTTGCACATGTATATGCTTTTTTCTCTGGTTTGTTTCTCCACCTATTTTGTAAGGGGTTATTGCTGTAGAGACTTTCTTTTCCTTTCATTGGCCCTGTGTGCTCTCTGGTAAAAATGGACCACTCCACAGATAAATGGACAGCGTGGGGAGGGCAGGAGGGAAGTGGGCGTACTGATAGAAGGGCAACACTAAGGCTCCTTGGGATGGAACTGTTCTGTATCTTGAGTTGGGTAATAAGTACATGAAGCTGCACGTTTAATAAAATTATATAGAACTAAATACACACATATACACACAGGAATACAAGTAAAATTGGGAATATCAGAATAAGATAGAATTGCATCATTCACTATCCCCACTATGATTATACTATGATTTTTCAAGATGTTACCACTGGGAGAAGCTGGGTAAAAATTATACCAGATCTCTGTTGTTTTTTTCAACTGAATGTAAATCTACAATTATTTCAAAATGAAAAGTTCAATTAAAAATAACAGCAATTTAAAGAAGTATGTGCTGAAAGATAATTGAACATATGTAGCTGCAGGAAGCACTTTGAGGAGCATGACTTTCCATTTACTTCAAAGGATGCTCTCCTAAATAGATTTTATGCATTTTTTGCTGCAAGTTTTCTTATGCATGTACAGAAAGTGAAGCAGTAGTGATGTGTTGTCTCCATTCACAGAAGAACTTTGTAAACACTTAAGTGCTGCCAGTTTCAAATCAGTCTCACGTTCTGTGTAATGGGAAACCAGGTAATTCTAATAATGGGTAAGTTTTCGCATACAGTTCATGGAATCAAAGTAAAGGTTTTAGAAATTTCTTTGGTCAAAGAGGAAACGTTTCATATTGTGAATGCTGCTGTAAATTAATCTGAAAATTTCAACATTAAATGCTTTGTTTTTTTAGTAACAAATATTTAGTGGGGCATAGGTATGTGGAAGTCATTGTCATAAAATGTTCTTACTATAAGGAAACTCGGTGTGCAGAAAATTTGTTTGGAATTGATTATATACTACATTCATAATTTAGTATTGCATCAAACAAGCCTGATATTCTACCAATAAAATAGGAGGTGCAGTTTTCAAATTTTTCCAATATTTTTCGTATACATCGAGTATTTCAACTAGAACATTTTTGTGATAATATGATGCTGAGTTTTAAAATTGTTTCCTCAGGTCGGTATTTACATTGTTTCTTGGCTGCCTGTCCGCGATAAGATTTTATTTTTTATCATTACTGGATTTTTCTTTTTTTAATTTATTTTAATTGGAGGCTAATTACTTTATAAAATTGTATTGGTTTAGATTTTAGAATTATTTGGAAAAATAGATGTACTTAGCCACTCAGTCGTGTCTGATTCTTTGCAACCCCGTGGACGTAGCCCGCCAGGCTCCTCTGTCCATGGGGATTCTCCAGGCAAGAATACTGGAGTGGGTTGCCATGCCCTCCTCCAGGGGATCTTCCCAATCCAGGGATCGAACCCAGGTCTCCCGCATTGCGGGTGGATTCTTTACCATCTGAGCCACCACTCCATATTTACTGACTGAAGATGTTCAGTGAATCTGAGGTGGAGTGGTGTCCTACTTTTTCAAACATAGATATCTATCTCGATCATTTTTAGCAGTCCAAAATGTAGCAAGATTGTACTTAACGTTAGTTTGCATTCATCCTAACACACTTTAATCGCTTTAATTGATTTTAGCCCTTTCCCCACATCTCTCCCATTTCCCAGACACGCTCGGAAGATCCACCAAGTTAGGTCAGTCTGGTGTCTGCTGCTGCTGCTATTTCCCTGTTGTTATTAGATACTCAGTATTAGTTAAAACTATGGTTTCTTCCTCTTGTGCTTGTGCCTGTATTTTTCTTCTAGGAATGAGATACTATACATAATGTCTCAGAAATCGACATGTTTTTTTTCTTCTTGTTTCTGTACACATTTACTCTTTTGTGCCCTTTTTTCGTTTTGTTTTCTCTCTTTGTTCCCTTTATCTATTTTTTAAGTGTAATTTATTCTTAACTGAAATGTGTTTTCTGGAAGAGCTGGTATATGAAAATTACTTATGGACTGTTAACCATAGGAAAACAATACATGCAATCTTTTTGTTTGAAAATTATCATTATTAACAGAACTTTTAAGTATACACAGGCATCTTAGGGGAAAATACTTGATTGGAATTAATTTGAGCTCAATTCTTACTCTCTTTAATACAGTATTTCTCAAACTCTGAGGCTTGCAGAATTCACAAATTGAGATCTGCCATCATTTTCAGAGAGACTTTCAGTAATGTGTAAGTAGTTTTTTTTTTTAACATTTATATTTATTTTTATTAACTGTTATATAAACACAGTGAAATGTTAATTTATCAGATCTCTTAACAAGAATTTGGCCTATATTCACCAGGTAATGATTTTAAGTAACAAGTGACATGAAATAACCTGTTAAAAAAGATGTTTCAGGTGTGCCTTGGGTCAGTATTAATTCAACACTGTTTATTAGAAACATCTTAGGAATAGCATCTCCAAGTGTAAAGAATTCTAGGTTAAGGGTCTTGAGTGCTTCCTAGGCTCTACTGCTAACTAGGTATCCTTAAGTAAGCTACCTTTCATGCTTCAGTTTCTTTGGCTCTAAAGTAAGGGTTAAGACTATCACTAATGAAAAGATCTCTTCCCCTTTAAATGTCTATTACTCTTATCCTAATTTTTCTTAAAAATATAAATTAGGTGTTGGTAATCTTTCAAAAGGGAGCTGCCAAATTACATATTGTGGTTTGTTTGTTTTTTTACTATTGATGTTTTCTTGGGAATAGGTATTGAGAGGGGAAGTGGTTTCAAAGTAGTCTAGAAGACAGATAAGCCCCCGCTTGCTTAAGAACTTTGCCCCACATACTCACATCAGTTTTTGTTACTAAAATTTACCTTTAAAAAGTCAGTTGGCTTGGGTGGGTTAAACCTTTTTTTAAAAAAGTAAACCTGTTATTTATGGTATACAAATAAGATTTTTTTTCCCTCTCAAAATCTCCCTAGAATGCCATTTTCTAAGCAGCTTGTGCCAATTTTCATGGAGCTGGGGGAAAGGGAAAACAAAGTAGGAGTCACTTCTCTCCTTGGGGCCTTGGGGAGAAACTAGTAAAACTTTGGGCAGGGTGAAGGCAAGCCACTGAAATCTGGAAATGTGGTAGGAGAAAAGATGACTAGAGGTGGAATAAAATAAGAGAGAGATATGGAAAGGTAAAGCTAAGCAAGGAGGCATATGCTAGTTTTCATTGATACTGTCATCGACCTTTAGAATAGTGTTAGATTTTAAAAACTATTTATAAAAAATTCATTGGATGAATGAATCAATTACTTATTCATTTACTTTTGCCTAAGTCCCTAAGTTAGACTCAAATCTAGTTTATCTGTGTTTATCCTATATTCAATAGCTGTAGTATTTAAGGTAATCGAGGTTCAGAAAATTGATTCTGAATTATAGAAAAAAGACATTACATTTAGGAAGTTTATATACTTGTAGAAGTTTGTAAAGTGAACTATTTATTCACTTAAAATTTTTTAAGCACCTACCTACCATACTTTGGGCACTAGCAGGGAGAGAAAGTATTGGGTACTGATTATAGTGTCTATTTCTATTTAATGGAGTATTATGTGGTCATTTAATATAATTGTGAAGATTATAGCCAACTAATACTTATTAAAATAAATAAAATAAAAATACTTCTATATTATAACTGTGCGTGAGGGCTTCCGGATGACTCAGCAGGTAAAGAATTCACCTGCAATGCAGGAGACACGGGTTCAGTCTCTAGTTGGGGAAGATCCCATGAAGAAGGAAGTGGCAGCCCACTCCAGTATTCTTGCCTGGGAAATTCCATGGACAGAGAAGCCTGCCAGGCTATATAGTCCATAGGGTTGCCAAGAGTTGGATACGACTTAGTGACTAAGAGGGAGATGAAGATTAGAAAGATGTTTCTATGCTCAAAGAAAACTAGGAAACTTAGTTAAATATAAACCAGATTTACTATTGTGAATGGCATTATTGAATTTCTTTTTCTTCTGTTTTTTACAATTCATAAAGTTTAAATGAAACTCCACATATGTTTAAATTGTTTTGAAAAAGTTAATATTTTACTTTGAAATAGTTAATAGGTGTACTTGCAGGACAGTAGATAGATTGCCTTGGCTGGAAGAACAATGAGAGATGAAGTTTAGAAAAAGATGGGAATGATAGTTGTTATGCCCAAGTCGCAAAATCTCCCAGTGACCACCAGGGAGCCGGCATCCAATGCAAAAGCAAGAGAGTTTTTATTACCAAGCTCCAGCTGGGGCTCCCACCAATACCTACGCAGCAGCTATAGGGAGGAGCCTTGAGCTCTGGGTTACATTGCTAATATAGGGTATTCTCGCATGAGAAATTTGAAAAACGGGAGTTTCCGGTTTGGGAGACGTCTAATTGGTTACCTTCTGTGGAAGGGGGTTAAGGGATTTCTGAGAAGCTCTTTCCCGGGAATTTTTACAGAATGGAGTTTTTTGTTTTCTGTTTTTTTAACAAAATGGGGTGGCTTAGGTTCTTCAATAGTCTCCAGTTTTGATAATGTAAGAAAAGATGAGCTTGGTTAGGCTTTTAACTGTGAAATTACAGTGGTTTTTTTTTTTTTAATTAAAAAATTTTTTTTTATTTTAAAAAAATTTCTTCCAGCTTATTTAAGTGAACTGGAGGGAGGGGCCATTGAGCTGGTCCATTGTGTTATCAGCCATTTTCATGTATAATCTTGAGTTTATGTCTATATTAGGCCCTATCTGAAAGACTTTGCTCCTTTTACCAATTCAGTGTCTATAATTTTGCAAAATTTATGTTCTGATATTTTTGTTTTTCATATATCTTTAAAACGTTGCCTCTGATTTCCAGTCTTGCCTTTTCTTGTCCTTAGAGTTAGCCTAGATAGCAAATGCTTTACTACTTGACTTAATGGATTGATAGAATAAATAAAAAAGAATCTGAATTGATTGGGCAGAGATCGAAAGGGAGAAAAGCAAGTCAGTCTCCATTAGCTGCTGAATGGGCAAGAGCTTTCTTGTAATGATTTCTCAATTTCGTTCTCATGAACCTTTAGGAATAGAGAGCACATCCTCCTTGTTTTCTGATCTCAAAGAAAATAGATGTAATTTGAAATTAAATACACTAAGTAGGGATGTGAAATTTTAAAAAGATGTCTGTAAACATATTATGAGCTAATTCTTTAAGTTATATGTATCGTTTTGAACAAAGAAGAATTAAAAAAACAATAGCTGTTTAATGATGTGGTATTGTTACTCGAGCTTTAGTGGTTTCATGGGATTACATTACTATGATTATGTAGAGAACTATTGGATCAAATACTTATTTTGTGTGACCCCCAGTTTCCAAAATGAATTTTTAAAAGTTTACCTCCAAAAAAAAAAAATAAAGAAAAATTTACCTTTTAAATTTTATGCCCCTTGTTTAGGGGTTTTGCTCTGATGTTCTACACTGAGAGTTCAAGTTTTGTATATGACTACGAATACTTTCCTTAAATGTTCTTTTCAAGTAACTTTTGTTGGCTTTTACCAACATAAGGCGTTTTGTCTTAATATATGTTTATTATTTTCTATGAGGATTGTAAATTTCACACTCCAATGGAAGTCTCATGATTTATTGAAATTGTTACGAAATAACTACCCCGTGTTAAAGATTTTCATTATTTTGTTTGCCTTGTAATTTGTAACAGTATCTAACCCCTAGTTTCTAAACCTCAAACTTACTTTATAAACAATTGATTTAAAATAAAAAATAGAGGTGCATTTTCAGTATTATAAACTCTTCTTGAGTGAATTAAAGAACATTGAGATCTAGAAGTCATATGGGATGTTGCCAGCGATGCTCTTGACTTTATATACTTTGTCATTAGAGAATGCCTTCAAATATTTTGCCTACTTTCCTTACCACTCTCCACACCTAAATGAATAAATGGAATAAAAGGCAAGATAACTGAAGTGATATATAATTTACTTTTCTGTTAATAAAAGAGAATTTTGTCACCATTTTAAAATTGATTGCTTTATTAAAAAAAAAATTATTTAGCTGCTCCAGGTCCTAGTTGTGGCATGCTAGATCTTTGATCTTCGTTGTGGCATGCATATCCTTTAGCTGCAGCATGTGGGATTCCGTTCCCCAACCAGGGATTAAACCGAGGCCCTCTGCATTGGGAGCTCCAAGTCTTAGCCTCTGGATCACCAGGGAACTTCCTGATTACTCTTATATGTATTGATGAATAACTTTTGACTTGTTCCCTTTTAGTAGTTATTTACCATGTTCAGTTGTGAATCAAATCAAATTATTAAAATTTGTGAGCCAGGAAGCCAATATTTTCATACAATTTTCCCCAAATATCTGCTTAATAGTATAATAGCTATTTATTTCCAATGGTTAAGGTAGTAGCTTGCAGAAGAACCTATTAAATATATATGTTTTCATCATAGTACTATTTCCATTCTCTTTCCCTTCTTTCTGCATAACAAGACATAAAACTTTATTGTATGTAATAGTAACAGTATACTTTAGTTTAAATAATGTGAAGTTAAGAGTTTAGGAAAAAGAATATTTAATCTCTCTTCATTATGATGAAAGGAAAGTGCTCTGCTAAGGTACTCTTTAAGACTTGTGCCTATCAAGAGCTTTTAATTTAAAATTCATGCCCACATAAAAGCAAATGAACACTTATAGAAGCTGTAAGTGTGTATGTCTATTTGACCCAAAAATTCTACTTTAATAAATTTATCCTGAAGAAGTGATAGGAGTTGTAGTGAGAGGTTTATGTTCAAAGTTATTTATCTTAGCATTTTAAAATATTAGCAAAGTAAGTAGATACAGTAAATGATCAACAGTAAGGAAACAGGTCAATAATGTTATTATGCTCATTAAAATATAGCCATTAAAGAATTATTTTCAAAGACTTTAATGAAAAAAGTTAAATACAAAAGTGCTTTAAAAAACTGTTTTTGTTTTCCTGCCTTAAAGTGGAGAGCTGGTCAGCTGTGTGTGTCGTTGGCTTTTTTTTTTTTTTGTAGAACACCTGTAATAGACAGGTGAACACCTGTAATAGTGTTTAACAGAGTTTTGTCAGGAGAACAGGTTATTACTTTCTCTTTACTGTCAGTCTGGGAGAGGTTTCTGAAAGTTTAAGCTCTTACTTTTGTGCAGAAATCTTATATGTTAGGAAATTGCTACACAGGAGCCATATATACCTAAATAAAACAAGTAGGGACATTTGGTCCTTCTTTAGGCATGTTTTCTTAGCAAATAGTGAGAATATTTACAGAGAACATTTGAGCAATGGATATAAATTCCAAAATATGTGACATGAATTCTGAAAACCATGAAATTAGCCATATAAAAAATTAAATGAGTTTTGGGATTATGATGAAAATGGTGATAACTTATACACAAATGTATGAGAATTTATTGCCCTTAGGTATTTTATAGTATACAAAAATAGTTATTTACTTTAAATAGCATTTTCTAAAACATGTTCTGGGGGTTTCTTCTAGTTTTTAAGTTGGAAAATAGAGTTCATTGTTCAAATAAACTTGGGAAATCATGGATAAAAGCAAAATCAATCAGGCACCTTTATCAGAGAATTTCTGAGGATTTAATGTTTTTTAGCTTAGTTCAGTCACTCAGTCGTGTCTGACTCTTTGCGACTCCATGGACTGCAGCATGCTAAGCCTCCCTGTCTATCACCAATTCCTGGTGCGTGCCTAGATTCATGTCCATTGGATCAGTGATGCCATCCAACCATCTCATCTTCTGTTGTCCCCTTCTCCTCCTGCCTTCAATCTTTCCCAGCATGAGAGTCTTTCAAATTAGTCAGTTCTTTGCAGCAGGTGGCCAAAGTATTGAAGTTTCAGCTTCAGCATTAGTCCTTTCAGTGAATATTCAGGACTGATTTCCTTTACAATGGACTAGTTGGATCTCCTAGGCATCCAAGGGACTCTCAAGAGTCTTCTCCAACACCACAGTTCAAAAGCATCAATTCTTCTGTGCTCAGCATTCTTTATAGTCCAGCTATCACATCCATAAATGGCTACTGGAAAAACCAGAGCTTTGACTAGATGGACCTTTGGCGGCAAAGTAATGTCTGCTTTTTAATATGCTGTCTAGGTTGGTCATAGCTTTTCTTCCAAGGAGCAAGCGTCTTTTAATTTCATGGCTGCAGTCGCCATCTGCAGTGATTGTGGAGCCCCCAAAATTAAAGTCTGTCTCTGTTTCCATTGTTTCCCCATATATTTGTCATGAAGTGATGGGACCAGATGCCATGATCTTCGTTTTCTGAATGTTGAGTTTTAAGCCAGCTTTTCCACTCTCCTCTTTTACTTTCATCAAGAGTCTCTTTAGCTCTTCACTTTCTCCCATAGGGTGGTGTTATCTACATATCTGAGGTTATTGATAATTCTCCCAGCAGTCTTGATTCCAGGTTGTGCTTCATCCAGCCTGGCATTTCGCATGATGTACTCTGCATATAAGTTAAAGAAGCAGGGTGACAAAGCAGCCTTGACATACTCCTATCCCAATTTGGAACCAGTCTGTTGTTCCATGTCCAGTTCTAACTGTTGCTTCTTGACCTGCATACCGATTTCTTAGGAGGCAGGTCAGGTGGTCTGGCATTCCCATCTCCTTAAGAATTTTCCATAGTCTATTGTGACCCACACAATCAAAGGCTTTGGCATAGTCAGTAAAGCAGAAGTAGATGTTTTTCTGGAACTCTCTTGCTCTTTGAGTGATCCAGTGGAAGTCGGCAATTCGATCTCTGGTTTTCTGCCTTTTATAAATCCAACTTGAACATCTAGACGTTCACAGTTCATGTACTGTTAAAGGCTTGGAGAATTTTGAGCATTACTTTGCTAGTGTGTGAGATGAGTACAATTGTGTGGTAGTTTGAGCATTCTTTGGCATTGCCTTTCTTTGGGATTGGAATGAAAACTGACCTTTTCCAGTCCCGTGGCCACTGCTGAGTTTTCCAAATTTGCTGGCATATTGAGTGCAGCACTTTCACAGCATCATCTTTCAGGATTTGAAATNTCTAGGTGAGTGATCACACCATCATGGTTATCTGGGTCATTAAGATCTTTTTTGTACAGTTCTTCTTGTATTTTTGCCACCTTTTCTTAATATCTTCTGCTTCTGTTAGGTACATACCATTTCTATGCTTTATTGTGCCCATCTTTGCATGAAATATTCCCTTGATATCTCTAATTTTCTTGAAGAGATCTCTAGTCTTTCCCATTCTGTTGTTTTCCTCTATTTCTTTGCACTGGTAACTGAGGAAGACTTTCTTATCTCTCCTTGCTATTCTTTGGAACTCTGCATTCAAATGGGTATATCTTTCCTTTTCTCCTTTGCCTTTAGCTTCTCTTCTTTTCTCAGCTATTTGTAAGGCCTCCTCAGATAACCATTTTGCCTTTCTTTTTCATGGGGATGGTCTTGATCACTGCCTCCTGTAGAGTGTCACGAACCTCCATCCATAGTTCTTCAGGCACTCCATCTGTCAGATCTAATCCCTTAAATCTCTTTGTCCTTTGCACTGTATAATTGTAAGGGATTTGATTTAAGTCATACCTGAATGGTCTAGTGGTTTTCCCTACTTTCTTCAACTTAAGTCTGAATTTTGCAGTAAGGAGTTCATGATCTGAGCCCTAGTCAGCTCCCAGTCTTGTTTTTGCTGACTGTATAGAGCTTCTCCATCTTTGGCTGCAAAGAATATAATCAACCTGATTTTGGTATTGACATCTTTAATATTTTTACATATATATTATAAATACACAAAAGAGGCATATAGTATATATATCTAATTTATTTGCCCATAAAATCCTTTCTTTGCATTTATTGAAACTAAGTCTAACATGAGACACATGTTGGGAAATTTCTGTTTTAGGTTAAACTGTTTTCCTATAATTGTTATATTAGTAATGACAGTACTGACAGAGGGGGTGTCTTCTCGTTCAAGAAACAAATAAGATTTAAGGGATACTAAACAACTGAAGGAGATTTTGCTGTTAAATGTTTGCAAATATTGATCCACGATGAATTTCCCTTTGTGTAATTTTTTCTTTGAATTTGTTATAAGCATGTATTAGTGTTATAATTACTGCCCTACTTTTATTATTTGAAGTTCTTTTATTTATTGTATCTGCTAAAACTCATTTAGGGTGGATTTTTCTTTTTTGTTTTGTAATTTTAGAATAGGAGGTCATCTTCAGTGGGGATTTCTCTGTGAAAAGCCTGTGTGGAGGGTACCCTCTAGAACATTTTTATATTTGCTCCCCCAGGATTATCACTAGCCTGGGACCACAGTTATTAATAACTTAGTTTGGACCTTCCTGGGGCCATGCAGATGGCTTAAGATCAAACCTCAAATCCAAGTGTGAGTAGGGCTTTTTTTGTTATACATTCTCAGAAGAGATTTTTTACTCCCATCAAAGTCGGGCCCAGATTGAAGCAAATTTGATAATCTCCCTCTAGCAGTGAATGGTGGAGAGGGAAATGGCAACCCGCTCCAGTGTTCTTGCCTGGAGAATCCCAGGGATGGGGGAGTCTGGTGGGCTGCCATCTATGGGGTCACACAGAGTCAGACACAACTGAAGTGACTTAGCAGCAGCAGCAGCAGTGAATGGATTTTTAAAATCCACTCTTCAACAGAGGATATAGTCCTTTGAGGCTCTTGGCTTTATACAAATGTCTCAGTTCCAATTCCCTATTTTATGTGGTCCCAATGCATTGTCTCCTGTCCCTGCAACGCCTTTTAAAAACACAGGCCCCTTGATTACTGAGGAGATCAGCAGAATTCTTCCACGGAATATCAGCTTATACATTGCATTCTGACCTTCAGTTTCCTTACTGGTTTGGGACCCTGGGAATTGCCCTGACATTTTTTTTTTCCCTTTTTTTGTTCGTTTGTTTTTCCCTTACATTAAAAAAATATTTTATTTTATTTTTAAAAATTTTTATTTATTTTTGGTTGCACTGAGTCTTTGTTGCTGCCCACAGGCTTTCTCTAACTGCAGTGAACGAGGGCTGCTCTTCGTTGAGGTGCACCGGCTTCTCATTGTGGTGGCTTCTCTTGTTGTTGAGCACAGGCTCTAGGGTGCGTAGGCTTCAGTAGTTGCGGCACACAGGCTCAGTAGTTGCGGCGCACAGGCTTAGTTTTTCTGTGACACGTGGAATCTTCCCAGACCAGGGCTGAACCCATGTCTCCTGCATTGGCAGGCAGATTCTTAACCACTGCATCACCAGGGAAGTCCTTCCTTACAGTTTTACAAGCTAGTCTATGCATCTAGGGCTTCCCTGGGGCTCCAATGGTAAAGAATCTGCCTACAATGCAGGAGACCTGGTTTGATCCCTGGGTTGGGGAGATCCCCTGGAGAAGGCAGTGGCAACCCAGTTCAGTATTATTGCCTGAAGAATTCCATGGACAGAGGAGCCTGGCAGGCTACAGTTCATGGGGTTGCAGAGTCAGACACAACTGAGTGACTAGCACTGTGCATTTAGAAGGGTGTGTGTTTTTTTGTTGGCTACTTAGGTCGTCTAAACTTTCATATTGCCAACAATGGAAATTCATGCGTTCCTTTTATAATAAAATGGTGGTTGTTGTTCATTTGCTAAGTCGTGTCCAATTCTTTGTGACTCCAGGGACTGCAGCATGCCATGCTTCTCCACTATCTCTGAGTTTGCTCAAATTCACGTCCGTTGAGCCAGTGATGCTGTCTAACCATCTTATCCTCTGCTGCCCTCTTCTTTGCCTTCAGTCTTTCC
The DNA here is from genome assembly GCA_006410875.1 of Neotragus pygmaeus. NCBI lineage: Eukaryota > Metazoa > Chordata > Mammalia > Artiodactyla > Bovidae > Neotragus > Neotragus pygmaeus. Next base: position 102,533 of record SJYV01029439.1, read on the forward strand.
CAGCATCAGGGTCTTTTCCAAATGCTATATATAGTCCCGTTTCTTTAAAAATACTTTAACATATGACAGTGAAATGTATACTAGTGTGTTTTATCAGGGGTGTAGTACACTTTTTTTAGTTTTTATTTGTACGCAAACCACTTATGTTTATTTGACTTATTATAGGAAAATACTGGTCTTTTACTTTCCTTTTAGATGTACCTTCTGTAATGGAAGATGATTGAAGATAAGGGGCCTCGTGTTGCTGACTACTTTGTTGTAGCAGGATTAACTGATGTTTCAAAGCCTCTTGAAGAAGAAATTCACTTCAATGATGCCTGTCATAAAGTAGCCAGACCCAAAGAGCCTATCACAGATGTTTCAGTTATTATTAAATCTCTTGGGGAGGAAGTGCCACGGGATTACACATGTATTGATATTACCCCAACGGGACTGTCAGCTGATCTCAATAATGGAAGTCTTGTGGGGCCACAGATTTTCCTCTGCTATAGAAGAGGAAGAGATAAGCCTCCACTTACGGATCTGGGGTAAGTATTTTTTTTTAAGAATTATTGTTATTGACTCAAATAATATGACTTGTAGATTTTGAAGTTAACTGTTCAACTTGTTTATTAATAAATATTTTTTAAAAAATACACACGTTTATATCCAGAATCATGTTTTCTTTTCCTGTGCTCCTTTTATCTTTTCAGTGTCTCTTTTTTTGTTGTTGTTGTCTTAAAAAATATTGGCTTTATGTTTACACAAAGCAGTACAAAATGAGACAGTTCCTCAAAGGGTGACTTGGAGCTAGAAAATCCCTCCTGGGCATTAAAGTGTTAGTGTTAGTTGGTAAGTCGTGTCTGACTTTTTGTGACTCCATGTACTGCAGCCTGCCAGGCTCCTCTACCCATGGGATTTTCCAGGCAAGAATACTGGAGTGGTATGCCATTTCCTTCTCCATTCTTCAGTGTCTCTTTGTTCTAGCACTTTCACCTGAGTTCTTTCTATTAAAAAGAGGGGAGATAATTTGAAAAACATTTACAGAAAAATATCAGAAATCAGTGTATTATTCTGATCATATACTTTATTATTTTTAAAATATGACAAGAAGATGGCTTTTAAGGATCAGTTATAATAATCCTTATATTTGGGAGTTTAAGTCAGTGTGCATGAAACAAGGGTCTTGGATAAATTAGTGCTTTATTTAGGCTGTTGTATTGACCTTGTAGTTTCATTTTTTAATAATAGCTTTACTGATTTACAGTTTACACCATCCAATTCACTTATTTAAATGGTACAATTCAGTAAATTTTAGTTTATTTATAGAGTTGATCATCACAATAAATTTTAGAACATTTTTATCATGTCCCCACAAATAAATACCACCTATATTCATTATAGTTTGTCTAATTCTCCCTATAGACAATCCACTAGTCAACTTTCTGTGTCTGTGAATTTGCCTATTGTGGACATTTTATGTCAGTAGAATCATACTATATATGATTATCTTGTGGCTGATTCTTTCTCTTAGCATAAAATTTTCAAGGTTTATCCCTGTTGTGATATGTGTCTGTGCTTTATTCCTTTATGTGGCTGAATAATATTCCATCTTATGGGTCCACCACAATTTATTTATGCATTCATCAGACAATGGATATGTGAGTGGTTTCCACTTTTTGGCTATTATGAATGATACTTTTGGGAGTATTAATGTACAAATTTCTGTATGGATGTATGTTTTCATATCTCTAATATGTATACTTAGAGAAGTGGAATTGCTGGGTCATACAATAATTCTATGTTTAACCTTTTGAGTAACTGACAGTTTTAAGCCTTCTTGTTTCCATGGCTCTGTTGCCAAAGAGGATGGGCTTAACTTACAATATTTTGGTTAAAAATAAGGAAGATAGCAATGTCCCTACTAATGTCAGCAAAGAGCTATAAAAGTTCCATCTCCTAATATATTAAGTCTGAAAGTGAATAGTCAAGTTGACTCATACCTGAGTGGAGATTGGATGAACTGGAAGAGCTCCTGAAACTTACTTCTGCTTTTAAAATTCTATTATCTAATGTTTAAACTCATTCTTTATTGTGCTAATTCTTGAATCAATTGCTGTAATTTTAAGTAGGTTTCAGAACAGCTACCATATTGCTTCATATGAAGCTTACATAATTAGTAAATGGCTTGGGAAAATAAGCCAACTGTTAGATTGTATTTTCAACAGATTAGGTTAAGTAGCTCCTATGATCACTAATCACTGTCTGAATTCTGGCTTGCAGATGAAATGAAGGGAATGTTGCAGATTCTTGTTCAGGTGTTGGAGTTGCCTAAATTAAACATGAGAAATTTTCCAGGCATAGAAAAGATTTTCCAACAGGAAAGGACATGAACTGGAATGAATAAATTAACCACTATATGGCTATCCTCATATGTTTGTCATTGTGGAGGGTATGACGTCACTGTTGCCTTTAAAAAGCTTACAGTTTAAATAGGAAAAGTTACCCAACAATATAAAACAGCAAAACAAGCAATATATACAACAGCACAATACCTGATTAAAGAAAACAGGTAGCTTATATATCAAATGTACTTATATTCCTGTATCTTTTAAGAGTTTGAGGTGATAAATGGTGGTTTTTTAAAAATTGCTCTCTGTGTTGTATTTTTCTTCTCTTGATTTCAGTTGAGCACTTGTGTGCTAGGCATTATTTTGGAGATCCCACTTGTACTGTCATCTAATTCTGCCAAGATCCTATGAGTTAAATTTTTAAATTTTATAGCCGAGTATTATAAGGCTCAGAGAAGTTAAATAACAACCTTAGATATACAGCTGGTACCAGGATGTAGGAATTCACATCCAGATATGTCTAACTTCTCTGTTACAAATACCTTAAAAAATTTTTTGTTTTTAAATTGTGAGTATAGTTGATTTATAATGTTAATTTCTGCTTTACAACAAAGTGATTAGTTATTCATGTATATAACACATTTATATTTTCCATTATGGTCTCAGAATATTGTATATAGTTACTTGTATTAGAATATCAGAATATTGTATATAGAACTATACAGTAGTTCTTTGTTTTTTTATCCATTCCATATGTAATAGGTTGACAATGGCATTTTTTAGGATTAAGAAAAAAAAACAGCACGGTATTGTAAAGCAATTATCCTCCAATAAAACTTTCTTTTAAAAAAGAAAAAAGCAAGATATACATAGCTGCTATAATTAAGCATCAAATTTCGTTCTAAATTTTCAAAATAGACTGTCAAAAGAAAGAAAAATATTAAGTTTGCTGACAGCTGAGACAAAAAAGGAAATTAAAAATTATATTAGAAAGAATTTGACCAATTTTTGGCACTACATTTCAAAAATTGGTCAAATTTTTTTTTCCCTCATAGCTCAGTTGGTAAAGAAGCCGCCTGCAATGCAGTAGACCCTGGTTTGATTCCTGGGTCAGAAAGATCCCCTGGAGAAGGGAAAGGCTACCCACTCCAGTATTTTGGCCTGGAGAATTCCATGGACTATACAGTCCATGGGGTTGCAAAGAGTCGGACACAACTGAGCGACTTTCACTTCACTTTATTTGTATAATGGGATTTTATAAAAGGTAATACTGATTAATGTTGGAGACATTGCCTTCTATAATAATTTTTTACAGCAAATGCAGAAACATTTTTACCCTGATAGCTCAGTTGGTAAAGANCATGGGGTTGCAAAGAGTCGGACACAACTGAGCGACTTTCACTTCACTTTATTTGTATAATGGGATTTTATAAAAGGTAATACTGATTAATGTTGGAGACATTGCCTTCTATAATAATTTTTTACAGCAAATGCAGAAACATTTTTACCCTGATAGCTCAGTTGGTAAAGAATCTGCCTGCAATGCAGGAGACCCTGGTTCAATTCCTGGGTTGGGAAGATCCACTGGAGAAGGGATAGGCCACCCACTCCAATATTCTTGGGCTTCCCTTGTGGCTCAGATGGTAAAGAATCCACCTGCAATATAGGAGAGCTGGNTCTGCCTGCAATGCAGGAGACCCTGGTTCAATTCCTGGGTTGGGAAGATCCACTGGAGAAGGGATAGGCCACCCACTCCAATATTCTTGGGCTTCCCTTGTGGCTCAGATGGTAAAGAATCCACCTGCAATATAGGAGAGCTGGGTTTGATCCCTGGATTGGGAACATCCCCTGGAGAAGGGAAAGGCCACCCAGTCCAGTATCCTGGCCTGGAGAATTCCATGAACTGTCCATGGGGTCACAAAGAGTTGGACCCAACTGAGTGACTTTCGCTTTCACTTCACTTTTCATTTAATTTAAATTTTTTAATTTTTTGGCTAAGGTCAAAGACAGTGTTAAAGTCCAAATTAGTGAATTCTGTGAGGGAATAAACTAATATTATTCAAGTGTGATGTTTTCTTTGTGTTCCCAAGTACTTTATGTAATAATATTTAGAAAATTTAAGGAATTGGATGCCTGGCCCATTATTAAAAACTTACGACTTTACCATAAGGGAGAATGGGGAAACTTTCACTTATACTTTGATGACAGATAGATTTGAGGTCATTTTCTCTTTTGAAAGCCTTAAAAAACTTATTAAACTTTGGTCAAAATACAAGGTTGCTTTTTCTAAAGATGCTTGTTTTAGAGACATACATACATACACCTATCTATGTTATCTGTCCATCTATCTATTAAAATACCTTGGCACATTCTGCAAAATGCCATTCTGTGGTTTATGTCAATAAACACAGAGGTTAATCTGTGTTTTCCTTACATTATTAATTTTTAGTAGGGAGAACAGTTGTTCTTTAACTTTATATGGGGCTGTACAATTCAAACTTGCAGTACAGTTGGAATATTTGCTACATTTAAGGATCAGTTTGATTCCTGACAATATTACCTTTCATATTTGAGGGTGTTTTGTAATTGTGTACTAATTTATTTTTTAGAGTTTTATATGACTGGAAAGAAAGATTGAAACAAGGGTGTGAAATTATCCAGAGTACTCCCTATGGACGCCCTGCAAATATTAGCGGCAGTACCTCATCACAAAGAATTTATATCACTTACCGAAGAGCCTCTGAAAACATGACTCAGAATACGTTGGCTGTTACAGACATATGTATTATTATACCCAGTAAAGGAGAAAGTCCACCACACACATTCTGCAAAGTTGACAAGAATCTCAATAACAGTATGGTAAGTGACTCTTCTGCATGGATAAAATTAGCCACCCATGAAAAGAGCATAATTTAAAATAAATCTTTGGAAAATAGCATAGCACAATTAACTGAATTTAAAAAATAGATTTCTTAAAGATGTCATATATTTTATTTTTAGGAAAGTAATTTAGCTGTACTTTCAAAAAGAACTGTGCAAAAAGCTTTCTTTTTTTTAATTAAAAAAATAATTTTTTTCCCCTTACTGCAAAAGTAACGTGCTAGCTGAGGGTAACCCCTCCACTTGCGCACTGCTGCTGCTGCTGCTGCTAAGTCGCTTCAGTCGTGTCCGACTCTGTGCGACCCCATAGACGGCAGCCCACCAGGCTCCCCCGTCCCTGGGATTCTCCAGGCAAGAACACTAGATCCCATAAACTCACCTATTTGAAATGAGGCCATGGCTTCAACAATCCTCCCTACTTTTTTGTGACTCATCAGTTTTTCACTCAGCCTGCAAAAGCATGTTACAATACCTCCCATCTTTACAAAGCTTCTTGGTCTTTATATCCCACTCCATGTATTCCCCCATTTGATTGTCTTTATAATAAAAGGTCTTAGAAGAGCTGACTATATTCCATCTCCTTCCTCACTCTGACTCTTTCCAGTAAGGCTTTTGTCTCCATTCCACCAAAGATTTCTCTTGTTGAATCCAGTGATTCAACGCTTCATCTTAATGTTTCAGTACATTTAGACTTAGATGATCACTTCTTCCATCTTGAAACAGTGGCAAGAAGAGAAGATGCAATCGTGTCCGACTCTTTGTGACCCTGTGAACTGTAGCCCACCAGGCTCCTCTGTCCATGGAATTCTCCAGGCAAGAACACTGGAGTGGGTTGCCATTCCTTTCTCCAGGAGAACTTCCCAACCAAGGGATCTAACTTGGGTCTCCCGCATTGCAGGCGGATTCTTGACTGTCTGAGGCGCCAGGAAAGCCTTTGCTGATTCCTTCCCAATTCCCTAATTTCTACGCGACAGTGTCACTGGGTTCAGTCCTCAGACCATTTCTGNGAGAACTTCCCAACCAAGGGATCTAACTTGGGTCTCCCGCATTGCAGGCGGATTCTTGACTGTCTGAGGCGCCAGGAAAGCCTTTGCTGATTCCTTCCCAATTCCCTAATTTCTACGCGACAGTGTCACTGGGTTCAGTCCTCAGACCATTTCTGTTTATAATCTAAACTCACTCCTTTGATGATCTAATCATTTAATCCTAAATTTCTGTGTCCCCACTGGATTTTCCTAATTCATTTTCTTTTCTTGGATAGCTTATCAAATAGGTCATCTCAAATATAACATGTCCAGAACTGAGCTCCTGGTGTCCCTCTCCAAATCTACTTATCCCCGTAGTCTTATTCCTCTAGTAAAAGGAAATTCCACCCTTGTAGTTACTCAGACTAAGAATCCTCTGAGTAATCCTTAACCTTTATCTTCTACTTCTCATTCAATTCTTCTGTAAATGATGTCGACTTTAATTTCAAAACGTATTTTCAATTTGAATACTTTTCAACTTCTCCATTGCTACAACCCTGGTCCATGCCATGATCATCTTTTAACAGGATTATTGCAATTCAGGAGTTAGACACACTTGTGCACAAAGGGCTAAATAATAAGTTAACTTTTGCAGGTCATATACAGTCTTTGTTGCAGATTCACCTTTTGTTTTAAAAACAATCTTTAAAAAACATAAAAATCAGTCTTAGTTCAGTTGTACAAAAACAGGCCTTGGGTGGAATGCAGCCCATAGTTTGCCAGACCCCCCGTTTAACTGATCCCTGCTTCCTCTGCTTCCTCCAACCTGTTCTTCACATCACAAGAAGGATCCTTTTAAAACATAATTTAGATCATGTCTCTCCTGGACTTACAACCCTTATGGTTTCCCATCTCACTCTTAGTATTAGTAAAAGCCAAAGTTCTTCCAGTATTCTAAGGCCATTATTATACAGATCATTATGTATGATCTGTAATATCTCAGTTGTGTCCTAAGAGTTATTTGCAGCTATGTGATCCCTACTTGGATGACCAAGATAGTCTGTCTGTCAGATCTAATCCCTTAAATCTATTTCTCACTTCCACTCTATAATCATAAGGGATTTGATTTAGGTCATATCTGAATGGTCTAGTGGTTTTCCCTACTTTCTTCAGTTTAAGTCTGAATTTGGCAATAAGGAGTTCACGATCTGAGCTAACAAAAGTTAGCTATTATTAATTACTCCTTAGTTAACTCTGCCTTTTCTGTCCCTTCTATGTGTATTTAATGACTGAGAAAGAGCTTTTTTTTGTTGTTGTTGAGTTTTGAGATATAATTAACATATAGTAGGGAAGAACTTTTATTTTTGCCCAATGTTTAAGCTCCTCTTAGTTCCCTTAAGAAACATTATAGGAATAAAAACCTCTTAAATGTTTATTTCCTTACTCTTAAATCTAGTTATCAGTCCTAAATGTAGAGAAACTGTCCTGATCTTAGTGGTTGGTGTCTTTTTTAAGCAATGGGTTGTGGTTTATATCTATTAACAATCTCTGTTTCTATTGTCTATAAGGTAGTAAAAGTAAATTTAGATCTTCAGAATAGACATACAATGACTTCTAACTCTTTCCGAAATATTAAAATAGACATGCAATGCAGGAAACTTCTTTTCATATCTGTTGATTGTGTATATAATCAGGAAATGGTTAGGAATAAATTACTGATGTGTTGATAATGCTCGGGAATATAGTTATATTATAGATTATTCTTGGTTTGGGGAGATTAGGTAGCTTGAATGAAAGCATCTTCTAGTTTTTGAAAACAGGAGAAAATAAACCTAAAAAAAACAAAAAACTGAAAAAAAAAAAAAAGAATCAATCTAATGAACATGAGGAAATGCATATTGAGTCTTTCTTCAAATTCCTACATGATTTTTCTACCAGGCTTACAACTTTGGTCTCAAAATATATTTCCCCTACTTCTCCACCTCCCATTAAAAGTTTATGGGAAAAGTTTTCAAGAATGACTAGTTTTTAAGCTTTGGACCATAAGCCCTAAGTGATTTGGACTTTGATTGTTTAGAATAGAATGATAATATTTTAGAGCTGGAAGAGAACTTAAGTGTGTTGTGTGGTCCAAAACTGCGAAAATGTGTAGTTAAGGATATTTAGACCCGGTGCTTTGATGCACACAGCAAACGTTTGGACTAATTTGGGACTGTCCCCTCAGTTTTTGACTCATTGAGAGTATTTTTTTTAATACTCTGTACGAATGGTTCTTGTTTTACAGCCTTTCAAGAATGTCAGTACTTGATTTAGCAAGTTTACTTAGAAAAGCAGAGTTATTAACCAAGCAAACAGTTAAATCATGTATGTAATTCCAGAAGAAATGTTTTTGCCATGGCAAACAACAGTATGGATATTTTATGGGTTAAACATTTAAAGTATTTTAAGAACAACAGCCTTTCCTACTCTCTTTTTTGCTGAACCTTTTTATAAGAAAAAATTTAGAAAACATTCTCGTATTTGGTTTTGATGTCCATGGCTCTTTTCTTCCAGGGCCTTATAACTTTTACTTTATCTCTAAGTCCTTATATTTTATTTCAGGATATTCCTTTTGGTTTCTACCACATCTACATGGTCATATACAGTTCTTTTTTTTATCATCACAAAGGTTACTGAAGGCTTTTTGTTATCTTTACAAATTTGGCTTATTAGGAACTGGAGTTGGGACTTTGCTATATAGGACCTTTTGTAAAATTTTTACCACCAAATAAACTAAAGGCTCAATCTGCTGACACTCATTCACTTGAATTTATACATCCCTTCTTTTGATGTGAAAATATTATTAAAATGTTTAATAGAATCAAAATCTTAACAGAGTAACAAGCATAACTTAATGTCCAAATAAGTATGATTTAACATACTAATCTGCTTGGAGACATATTAAAATAGTTTAAAAATGGGAAATTTCTGGATGAGGAGCTAACTTACTGCAACATTGTTCATAACAGTACCCCCTGAGAGGAAGCAACCTAAATGTCCCTCAGTAAGGGAATGGATAAAGTAGAGTGTTTCATTAATGGAATACTATCTACCAGTTGAAATGAAGAAAGTAGATCTGTATCAGTTTTACTAATTCTCAAAAGCATTTTGATGAATGAGAAAGCAAGCCATAAAGGCATGTATTCAACACTTCACCATTTATGTAAAGTTATAAAGCATATAAAATAATGCTATATACTTAAAGATGTATATATTTACATAGTAGAAATTTTTTAAATGCATGTGAATGAAATGCACTAGCTTCAGGCCAATAGTTAACTCAGAGGACAGAAAGGAATGGAAAATGAGACTTTAGCTAAATCTGTAATTTGTTTGTTTATACATTAAAATATTGGAAGCAAATATGGTCATTGTTAACATTTGTTAAAGCTGGGTGGTGAGTAAATGGGTGTTTTTATGGTAGTCTCTTAATATTTTTAAAATGTGTTTTTTAAAGTAAGTGTATCTTCTTTATATATATTTGTTTTCAGTGCTAAGTATCTGTCCTCATGTACTGGTCCATGCAAGCACTCACCATCATGTATGCAGAAACACATCATCTCACATTCATTCCTTTAACAAGTATTTATTAAGTATATTTATATAATAGGCACTGTTGTGGGTGCTATAGCACCCACAGATACAACAATGAGCAAAACAAAGCTTCTACTGTTATGGAGCTTATTATGTTCTAGTGGCGGGAGGCAGATAATAAATAACAAAATATGCTACATGCCAAATGGTGGTAAGTGCTACGTATGGAGGAACACAAGAGCAACAACAAGAGAGGGGCAATAACAAGGACCGAGGAAGGGAGAGGGAGACTTGGTGTTGCATATCAAGTGATGAAAGGAGTGCTGTCCAATAAAGGGACGTTTGAGTTGAAACCTAAAGGAAGTACGCTTTGTGAGTGTATCTGTTATCACCTCTTGTCAAGTGGTGGCATCTTCTAAGTTACACATCCCATTTCAGGCTTCTTACCTTACCTCCATTTGGATGTCTAATAGATGTTTCCAAACTTACTGTGTCTAAAACTCCATTACTCTCAGATTTGCTTTACCCACAGTCTTCTCCATCTCCTTTCGGGACTAGGAATTTGAGACTCTTGGAAATAGCTATTATTTAAAAGCATGGTACCAAACAGATGAGATCCTTTAGAGGAAGTAAAGAATAGACCACATTTAATGATCAGGAAAAGAGAGGATTCTACAAGGGAGATTGAGGACTGGCCAGAGGTGTGGTGGCAAGGGACCAGGAGAGTGTGACACTTCAAAAGCCAAGGAAGAAAAACGTTTCAGGAAGGGGAGTCATTAGTGATATCAAAATCTGTTGAGAGACTGAAAAAGATGAAGACTAAGAATTGACTATTAGAATTGGTATCATTAAAGTTTTTAAGGTGTTCTTTTAAAAAACGGTGGGATTAAAACCTGGTTTGGAATAGATTCATGACAGAATAGGAGATAGGGAAATGGATATGGCAAAGTACAACTCTTGAGTTTGGTATAGTGAACTGTGAAAAATCTGGCAATATCCGAAAGGTGTTGTGGAATCAAAAGGAAGGTCTACATCCACATGAGTGGATATTTCTTGTTTATCATTTCTGTCCAAAGTTTGAACTTAGAATAAAATCTAAATTGTTGTGGCTTGGTTTTGTTTTAAATAGTTGTTTTCCTCATGTTATTTCTGTTGCAAGGAGAAAATACATTAAATTTTTATTTCTGAAAGAGAATTGGGCAATAACTCCAATAAAATACCAGCAAAATAACCAACTGAAGATAAAAAGAAATCCATCATTACATACTACAGAAATCAAAGAGATTCTATTTTATTAAGTTACTGCCTTTTTAAAGTTTAATGATATTTCTTTTATTTTTTTTCAAATTCAGTGGGGATCAGCAGTGTACTTATGTTATAAAAAATCAGTGGCAAAGACTAACACTATATCTTACAAAGCTGGTAAGTATGATTTTTCATGGAATACTTAATATATAATGTATTATGGGAACAATAAGATTAAAGAAAAAAAAAACTCTGTCTTAAAATGTGTTAATGTCAGGACTGAGTCTATAACACACATCTTTTGATTGTTTTATCTTTATCCATATGTTTTTGGATGCTTAGTGGAATATTAATTTTAAAAGAAGGTAAGGTTTTTTAAAATAATAGGTTTAAGTAAATAATAAGTAGATATCATTCTCTTAAAGTCTTAAATCAGAAAATGTGAGGAAAATATTTATGTTCCTTTTGAATTAGTTTCCTTAATATTTAATTGCTACTGTACTGTGTGCACGTTCAGTCATGTCTGACTCTCTTTCGACTCCATGGACTAACCCATCAGGCTTCTCTGTTCATGGGATTTTTCAGAAGAGAACACTGGAGTGGGTTGCCATTTTCCCTCTCTAGGAGATTTTCCTGACCCAGGGATCTAACCTGAATCTCTTGTGTCTCCTACATTAGTAGGCAGATTCTTTACCCCTGGCGCCACCTGGGAAGCCTAATATTTATATTAAATTTAGTCAAGTCTATGAAAGTGAAGTCGCTCAGTCATGTCCGACTCTTTGCGGCCCCATGGACTGTAGCCTACCAGGCTCCTCTGTCCATGGGATTTTCCAAGCCATAGTACTGGAGTGGATTGCCATTTCCTTCTCCAGGGGATCTTCCCGACCCAGAGATCGAACCCAGGTCTCCCACATTGTAGACAGATGCTTTACCATCTAAGCCACCAGGGAAGTTAGTCAAGTCTGTAGTTTTATGTAATTAATTTCAAAATAATCAGAAACATTATAAATAATTTATAATTTTATAATGCATAGTTGAAATTTTCAGTTGCTAAGAGCCTCAAAATATCAAGTTATTTACAAGAAAGCAGATTCAGCTTTTCAAAAAGTAAAATTTTAAAGTTAGTATCCTAGACTCCTACATTCTTCTGCCTGTGATTTTCTAGGATCCACAGTTCATTGCTGTTTCTGTAGTTTCTTAAAGGCTATACCATTATTTCACCACTTGAGAAAGTAATGGACAGTTAAGTGTAAATCCTCATGAGATCAACTGGTTGGCTAGCATATAGTTTGGAGAAGGCCATGGCAACCCATTCCAGTATTCTTGCTTAGAGAATCGCATGGACAGAGGAGCCTGGCAGACTATGATCCATGGGGTTGCAAAGAGTCAGACATGTTTGAGTGATTTAGCAGCAGCAGCACCAGGATATAATTAGAGAATTTTAGAATTGCCTTGGACCTCAGTATATCTAGTTCATCTCACTTTATAGATGAGAAAACTGGAAACCTATAGGTACATGACTTGTCTGAAGTCGAACAGCTATTAGTGACAGACCAACCACTCATAAACATAAGCTGGAATCAAGATTGCTGGGAGAAATATCAATAACCTCAGATATGCAGATGACACCACCCTTATGGCAGAAAGCAAAGAGGAACTAAAAAGCCTCTTGATGAAAGTGAAAGAGGAGAGTGAAAATGTTGGCTTAAAGCTCAACATTCAGAAAGCGAAGATCATGGCATCTGGTCCCATCACTTCATGGGAAATAGATGGGGAAACAGTGTCAGACTTTATTTTTGGGGGCTCCAAAATCACTGCAGATGGTGACTGCAGCCATGAAATTAAAAGACGCTTACTCCTTGGAAGGAAAGTTATGACCAACCTAGATACCATGTTGAAAAGCAGAGACACTACTTTGCCAACAAAGGTCCGTCTAGTCAAGGCT